>JBBGZY010001354.1:732500-1325000 GCA_037952925.1 Lithobates clamitans
AAAAGGTAATTACAGCGATTTAATTTTTTTAAATGGCATGTCAGCATCTAGGCAAGGAAGAGAATACATACAGATATTGTTCAAAATTTGGGTGGAACCCCGCTTTAAATATAGCAATACACAAAAACATACAATGACAATAAAAAATATTTAAGAAGTCTTTCCTTATATTGTTTAAGGTATGATATAAGGTATAGACATTAGGGCTGGTTTACACCTATGCATTTTTAGTGCATTTTCAGTTTTGCAGAAACACACTACAGTCAGTTTAACATAGTCACCTATGGGTCACCTTCACATCTGTGCATTTTATGGAAAGGGCCAGGGACCAGCAGGTTGTGCTTTTGGTTTATAGACTTCAATGGATCAAAAATGTGTATTGAAAAATGCAAAATGCACCTGGTATACGCAAACTGCAACCTGCATAGGTGTGAACCAGGCCGTATCTCTTTTATCATAGTGCTTCAGATATAATATAAGATTTATCATTATTATTATAGACATGTATCTCTTTAAACATTAGAATTTATCAGTATAATGGATATACAGTGCCTTGAAAAAGTATTCATACCACTTGAAATTTTCCACATTCTGTCATGTTACAACCAAAAACCGTAAATATATTTTATTGGGATTTTATGCAATAGACCAACCGAAAGTGGGACATAACTGTGAAGTGGAAGACAAACGATAAATGGTTTTCAACATTTTTTACAAACAAATATCTAAAAAGTGTGGCGTGCATTTGTATCTTGGATGCATGTCTTGGTAGGTTTGCAGTTGTGCCATACTCTTTCCATTTTCGGATGATGGATTGATCAGTGCTCCGTGAGATATTCAAAGCTTGGGATATTTTTTTATAACCTAACCCTGCTTTAAACTTCCCCACAACGTTATCCCTGACCTGTCTGGTGTGTTCCTTGGCCTTCACGATGCTGTTTGTTCACTAAGGTTTTCTAACAAACCTCTTAGGGCTTCACAGAACAGCAGTATTTATACTGAGATTAAATTACACACAGGTGGGCTCTATTTACTAATTAGGTGACGTCTGAAAGCAATTGGTTCCACTAGATTTTAGTTAGGGGTATCAGAGTAAAGGGGGCTGAATACAAATGCATGCCACACTTTTCAAATATTTATTTGTAAAAAATGTAAAAACCATTTATTATTTTCCTTCCACTTCACAATTATGTGCCACTTTATGTTGGTCTATCACATAAAATCCCAATAAAATACATTTTACGTTTTTGGTTGTAACATGACAAATTGTGGAACATTTCAAGGGATATGAATACTTTTTCAAGGCACTGTATAAGTGCTTTTCCTCTCTTGCTGTTCCTCGTCACTACCCAGCACCGTTTTTGGTGTAAATGTGTTTCATGTCCTCATGTTTGTTAGTCCTGATAAATAATCTACTTCACGTTGGATTTTAATGAAGTGCCACCAGCTGGTCTTTTTCAGCTTATTTGCTGAATAAGGAATGCCGTAATAAAAGTCTCCAAACGTTGAGTTGTGAATTTTAATTTCATTATAACAATGAAAACCTGACAGGGGTTCCCAGCCCACTCAAAACTAAAAAAAGTGTTGGCTTTTACATTGTAATCTATAAAGTAAGGAGACACTAGGACCTTGGTGTAAACCCTCCTGGATTAAAATATGCACTATACGAAAAAATATTTAAACCAGGCTAGAAAGTGGTAGTTTCACCATCGATAGCTATCAAATAAGCTTACACATATACCATTAATTTTACCAAGTTTAGAGCATGGGATGTATTTAAAACAAAATGATGAACTATAATATGTATACATCCATTTAGAGCCCAATTATGGGCTTTACACCCCTCAGTGCCCTCCCCAAGCCCCGCTCTCTTGGAGGCCCTCAGTGTGTATTTTTTGCTTTATTTTATTATTACAGAAATATTCATTCTGGTTACATGATGAGCAGGGTCTTCTTCCACTCCATATTTGGCAGACCAAGTCTATAACTTATATTTTAATGTTTTATAGCAACACTGGAGGATATTTCTTCCAGATATTAAAGTAAATCCATATATAATATACCCTACAAAAGCACTACCTTTCCCAATAGGATGAAACAATTTCATATATGGGAGCAAAGGACATACCGGTTGAAGAACTGTGAAAAAGCCAACTCAATGGAAATTTGCAGGAACAGATTGCAATATATAAACTAACTGCATTACATTATTTTGAGAGATAAATGTTGGGATCTAAACATATTATATGGTTTATGGAGGGCTTATTCATCTACTTATAAATGTGTATGTATCAACTTGTTGCACTATACCATGTTCAAAGGTGTATAGGTGTAAAGAATATATTGAAAGTGAAGTGGAGAAGATATGTGTATTAACCACCTTTGACATCACCTACACTATATGGCCAAAAGTTTGTGGACACCTGATCATCAAACCTACAGAGCTTGTTGGACATCCCATGCCAAAATCATGAGGAATAATATGAAGTTGTCCCCATTCTCCAAATTGTGGATATAACAGCCTTCACATTTCTGAAAAAGGGTTTCCTTGAGATTTTGGAGTGTGTCTGTGGGAATTTGTGCCCATTTAGCCAAAAGAACATTTGCAAGGTCAGGTAGTGATGTTGAATGAGAGGAGCAGTCCCATAAATGGCATTCCAGTTCATTTCAGATGTGCTCAGTAGGGTTGAAGTCAGGGCTATGTACAGGCCAACTGAGTTCCTCCACACCAAAGTCATCAAATCATGTCTTTACGGAGCTGGCTTTCTGCGTAGAGCCACAGTCATGTTGAAACACATTAAGGACTTTCCCCAAACTGTCCCCATAAGGTTGGAAGAGCATAATTGTCTAAAATTTCTTTGCATGCCCTAGCATTACTGTAACTTTTTACTGGAAATTATTGTTACTTTTTTGTATACAGAATTTATATAGCGGCAACAGTTTGCGCAGGGCTTTACAATATAAAGGGAGACAATATAGTTAAAATACTATAAAATACAGATAGTTAAGAGGGCCCTGCTCATAATAGCTTACAATCTAATAGGGTGGGGGAAGTGGTACAGAAGGTTATAACTGGGGGGGGGACGAGCTTATGGAAGTGATAAAATTTCAGTTAGTTGGAGGCATGATAGGCTTCCCTGAAGTGATGAGTTTTCAGGGCTCACCTAAAGGCAGCCAGAGTGGGAGATAGCTGGACAGATTGAGGTAGAGAGTTCCAGAAGATGGGAGAGGTTCTGAAGAAGTCCTGGAGACAAGCATGGGAGGAGGAGACAAGGGGGCTTGAGAACAGGGGGTCTTCAGAGGAGTGGAGAGGATGGTTTTGGTGATATTTGGAGACAAGATTTGTGATGTAGCTCGGGGCAGAGTTGTGAATGCCTTTGTATTTTGTAGTTAGTATTTGGAATGTACTTCACTGGGCAATCGGAAGCCAATGTAGGGATTGGCAGAGAGGGGTAGAAGACACTGAGTAGTTGATAAGGTAGATGAGTCTGGCAGCAGCATTCATGATAGACTGAAGAGGAGATATGTCTATGGAGAGGTAGGCCTAAGAGAGCTCAATGTGGAGGGGTGTCCACATATTTTTTGTCCATATGTACTTGTTATGGTCATGTGTCAACAAACTTTTGACCATGTTGTGTGTTTCTTTCGACACCAGTGGCAGCCTGTAAAACTCTGTGAGAGATTGACAGTTGCTGTGGCTGAATGGGGATGGACAGAGCACCAAGTAGCACTAATGTTTGGGTTGTATGTGCCCAGGGATAAATGCCTGAAACCCAAACAGACTGTGTACTAACAATTCGTCCCTGGGTGCACACTGCCCTACAACTCAGTGCACCACCCAGCCCCATCCAGTCACAACAGCTGTCATCCTCCCACTGTCAGAAACCATGATTTAGACTGAGACAGAAGTACACTTAAATCAAATTGTCTAATAATAATAAAAAGGTAAACGTAGTCAAAACATAGCCAGAGTTCAGGAACCGGAACGGATAGTCAGCCAAGCCAAAATGTCAGGGAGCCAGAGATGAGCGTAGAAAGAACAGCAAGCAGGATCTGGAGCCAGAAGGAATGTCAGCCAAGCAAGTCTTTAACAGGAACACAGGAGAGCATCTCTAGAGATGTGACCAAGATGAAGGCAGAGATCATCTGGGCTGGACGGCTTAAGTAGGCAGGACTGACAAGCAGGATATCATCAAAAGGTGAGTCACTGTGGAGAGAAAGGAGCTGGCAAGTAGCCGACAGCTGAGCGGCCAGCTTTGAGAAGGAAGGGCTGAGCCCAGCCCTGATAGTACCCCCTCCTCAATGACCCCCCCCCCCCCAGAGGACCACCAGGCTTGAGGGTAAAACATCAGCGTTCCTCCGAACCAGACCCTTTCCAATGCACTAGGTACTGTATGTGCCCACGGAACATACGGGCGTCAACAATAGACTGTACTTCATTCTCCTCATGGTTCTTAACCTGTACAGGGTGGGGACGAGGCACCGAGGTGGTAAAGCGGTTGCAGACCAAAGGTTTTAATAAGGAGACATGAAATACATTTGAGATACAAATATTAGAAGGAATTTGTAATGCGTAAGCCACTGGGTTAATCCTGCGAAGAATACGGAAGGGCCCAAAAAACCAAGGTGCGAACTTCAGAAAGGAAACACAAAGTCGGAGGTTGCGAGATGACAGCCAGACTCTGTAACCAACCTAGTAGAAAGGTGCAGGCAGGCGTCTGCGGTCAGCATGGAGTCTGTACCTATCGTTAGCATGTCACAAAGCCTCCTGAATTGTGCCCAAGTGGAACGAAGACCACGGAGATGCTCCTCTAATGCAGGAATACTCTGCGGAACAAATTAGTCAGGCAACATGGAAGGTTGGAAACCATAGTTCACCATAAACAGGGACAATCGAGAAGCAGAATTCAAGGCACTATTGTGAGCAAACCCCACCCATGGTAAGAGGTCTGACCTGTTGTTATGCTGGTCAGAAATATAGCAACGTAGGAATTGCTCCAAGGACTGATTGGCTCATTCTGCGACCCCATTAGACTGCGGGTGATATGCAGAGGAGAAAGCAAGCTGAATTCCCAACTGTGCACAAAAGGCTCGCCACAACGGGACACAAACTGACTACCCCTGTCTAAGACAATCACCTTGGGTAGCCCATGTAAGTGAAAGATCTCCCGAGCAAAAATGGAAGCCAGTTCCTTAGAAGTAGGCAACTTCTTAAGTGGAATACAATGGGACATTTTCGAGAACCTGTCAACTACCATAAGGATAACTGTGTTGCCCTGGGAATTGGGTAACTCCACAATGAAATCCATAGAAAGGTGGGTCCAGGGCTTCTCTCCATTGGGTATGGTTTGTAGGATGCCCACTGGAAGGTGTTGTGGAGTCTTACTCTGAGCACACACGGAACAGGCAGCTACGAAGGCGGTTACATCAGCACGTAGACTAGGCCACCAGAATTGTTGGGAAATGGCCCAAAAGAGTTGATTCTTCCCAGGGTGGCCAGCAGCCTTGGGAGAATGGTAAGTCTGGAGCATGGCAGTACGGAGACTCTCTGAGACAAAGCAGTGGTCACCAGCTTTCTCAGGAGGAGCATGGACCTGAGCGGCAAGAATTTTGTCACCCAAAGGAGACTAGAATACGATCAGGAGGAATCAGAGGAACCGGAGCCGAAGTGGAGGAAAGTTATCGTGACAAAGCATCAGCCCTTACATTCTTAGTACCGGGTAAGAATGAGACAATGTAATTGAAACTAGACAAGAAAAGAGCCCATCGCGCCCTTCTGGGAGAGAAGTGTTTAGCCTCAGATAAGATTGTGAAATTCAGTCAGTAAACATGAGAACCGGTACAGTGGTACCTTCGAGGAGATGTCTCCTTTCAGGGCTAAAATGATCGCTAACAGCTCTCTGTCACCAATCTCGTAATGGCATTCTGCAGGTGACAATTTCTTGGAAAAGTAGCCACAAAAATGCATAGCGCTCTCAGAGGTAGGACGTTGAGACAGAAGGGTGCAAACTCCAGTCTCAGAAGCATCAACCTCAAGGATAAAAGGTAATGTAGGATCAGGATGTGCCAACACAGGAGCAGAAACAAAGGCAGCTTTGAGACTCTCAAATGCCTTAATGGACTCCGGAGACCAACTCTGTGGGTTACCGTCCTTTCTGGTCATATCAGTCAGGGGCTTGACCAGAGACAAGAAGTTACGAATAAACTTCCGATAATAGCTAGCAAATCCAAGAAAACGCTGCAGAGGGTCGGGGCCACTGTAGGACTGCTGAAAATTTCTCTAGGTTAATCGAAAAACCAGCGGTGGAAATTACATGGCCCAGGAATTTAACCTGTTCACGATGGAATTCGCACTTTTCCAAATTACAATAGAGATTGTTCTCTCTTAGTTTCTGAAGAACACGACAGACATCTGTGTGGTGGCTCTCCAGGGACTTGGAAAATATGAGGATATCGTCGAGATAGACCACCGCACATAACTGCAACAAATCTCAGAGGACATCGTTAATAAATTCCTGGAAAACTGCTGGTGCATTACAAAGGCCAAAAGGCATTACGAGGTACTCATAATGGCCTGTTCTGGTATTAAAAGCAGTTTTCCACTCATCGCCCTCCTTAATCCCCACGAGATTGTATGCCCCTCTCAAATCAAGCTGTGAAAACCATTGCTCCCTTGAGGCAGTCAAATAACTCTGTAATCAACGGAAGCGGATAGGCATTCTTAATCGTGAAACGATTGAGACCCCTATATTCAATACAAGGTCTCAGTTCACCACTCTTCTTCTTCACAAAGAAGAAACCAACACCAGCAGAAGATGAGGATTTGCGGATGAAACCTCGAGAAAGTGCATCTGCAACATACTCCTCCATGGCCCTATCCTCCAAGACTGACAAAGGGTAAACCCGGCCACGAGGGGGTATGGCACCAGGTTGAAGGTCAATTGAGCAACCATACGACTGGTGTGGAGGCAAACTACCGGCTTGACCTTTGTCAAAAACATCGCTAAAATCGCGTTGGTCCTCCGACAGGGAGGCGAGTGAAGAGGTGCACAGGACCTTGGCTACCTTCTGGAAGCATGACTTACTGCATTGTGGCGACCAGGAGAGAATCTCAGCACGGAGCCAATCAAAAGAGGGATTATACCTCTGTAACCAAGGATAACCAATAACCAGCATAAATTTAGGTGAGAAAATAACTTGGAATTGGATTATCTCATGGGGAAGCGCCCCTACGGCTATGGACAATGGAACAGTCTCATGAGTCACATGGGCAGGCTGTAGAGGTCTCCCGTCAAGAGCCTCAATGGCAAGTGGAGTGTCACGCAGCTGCAGCGGAATCGAGTGCTTCGATACAAAGGCAGCATCAATGAACAGGCCTGCAGCCCCAGAGTCAATTAGATTCTGTATCTCGACAGATGACTCAGCCCAAGAAAGGGTAACCGAAACCAGGGGCTTATCCTTTTGGATAACTGGGGACGAAACAACGCCACCTAACGTCTGTCTGTAACAGGACCTCATAGTTCGGGCGTTCCCTGGACGGGTAGGACAAGACTTTAAAAAGTGACCTGCCTGGCCACAATAAAGGCACAATCTCTCCCTCCTCCTAAGGGTTCTCTCATCCGCAGAGAGAAGCCCGAGTGCATGGGTTCATATTCACAGACTGACTCGGTACCAGAAGGCATGGGAGGTGAGGGAGGCAAGGGTGGGACTGCAAAGTTTGAAGACAAATGTACAGGAGGCTTCCGCAAGCGCTCCTTAAAAGGAAGTCTTTCTCTGACTCTGGAGTCATTGAGGATGGCAAACGTGATCAACTTCTCCAGCTCAGTGGGTATATCTCGGTCTGCTATCTCATCCTTGATGGTATCTGAGAGACAATGAGAAAAAGCAGCCACGAGGGCCTTATTGTTCCAAGCAACCTCTGCTGCCATAGTACGGAATTCAATGGCGAAATCGGCAACAGTTCTCGTACTCTGTTTAATGTACATGAGGCACTTGGCAGCAGAAGCGGAGCATGCGGGAACGTAAAATACCCTTTTAAAGGAAGCCACAAACTCTGGGTAACTCAAGACAACAGGTTTTTGCATCTCCCATAGAGGGTTTGCCCAGGCCAAGTCTCTCTCAGAAAGCAAAGATATCACAAAACCTACTTTGCTTCTGTTCGTGGGAAATGCCGGTGGCAGCATCTCAAAGTATATCTCAACCTGGTTGAGAAACCCTCCACATTGGACTGCATCTCCCCCAAATCGCTGGGGAAGCGGAGCAGAACCAGACATACCTCTTAGAGGTAATACTCGAGGCGGGTGCCTGCACAGAAACTGGAGCAGCAGCAGGGACGGCCTGCAACACAGGTTGTACCGGAGCAGCCACAGTGGGAGATTCCAGGTGAGCCTTGCGACTCAGGAGCATTTGTAACGCCATGGCAAACTGATCCATGCAATGATCCTGCTCATCCAATCTAGAAAAAATATTACAAACAAGTGGATTGACTGTATCTTCTGAATTCATGGCCTTCGCCTACTGTCAGAAACCATGAATCAGACTGAGACAGAAGTACAGTTAAATCACATTTGTTTAATAATAATAAAAAGGTAAACGTAGTCAAAACATAGCCAGAGTTCAGGAACCAGAATGGATAGTCAGACAAGCCAAAACGTCAGGGAGCCAGAGATGAGCGTAGTAGAACAGCAAGCAGGATCGGGAGCCAGAAGGAATGTCAGCCAAGCAAGTCTTTAACAGGAACACAGGAGAGCGTCTCTAGAGATGTGACCAAGGCAAAGGCAGAGATCATCTGGACTGGACGGTTTAAGTAGGCAGGACTGACGAGCAGGATATCATCAACAGGTGAGTCACTGTGGAGATATAGGAGCTGGCAATTAGCCGACAGCTGAGCGGCTAGCTTTCAGAAGGAAGGGCTGAGACCAGCCCAGACACTCAGAGTTTTTTTTAGGATTTTATATTACATCATGTGGAGTGGTATAGCTTATGTTATGTGTTGATTCTTAGTTTTGTAGTCATAGATAGTTGAGCTACAGTATTGTGCAAAAGTTTTAGGCAAGTGTGAAGAAATGCTGTAAAGTAAGAATGCTTTTAAAGCGGGGGATCACACAAAAATTGAACCTCCACTTTTCGGAACCCTCCCCCCCTCCGGCGTCACATTTGGCACCTTTCAGGGGGGAGGGGTGTGCAGATACCTGTCTAAGACAGGTATTTGCACTCACTTCCGGCATAGACTCCCACTGGGTGCCGACACCACTGGATTCGAGTACAGGTGAGTGTCCTTATTTTAAAAGTCAGCAGCTGCAGTATTTGTAGCTGCTGACTTTAAAAAAAAAAAGTTGACCACCCTTTGGCTTCAAAACAGCATAAATTCTTCTAGGTACACTTGCCCACAATTTTTGTAGGAACTCAGCAGGTAGGTTGTTCTAAACATCTTGGAGAACTAACTACAGATCTTCTGGGGATGTAGGCTGTCCCAAATCCCTCTATCTCTTAATGTAATCCCAGACAGACGCCATGATGTTGAGATCAGGGCTCTGTGTGGACCAAACCATCACTTCCAGGACTCCTTGTTCTTCTTTATGCTGAATATAGTTCTTAATGACATTGGCTGTATGTTTGGGGTCGTTGCCCTGCTGCAGAAAAAAATTGGGGCCAATCATACGCCTTCCTGATGGTATGGCATGATGGACAAGTATCTCCCTGTATTTCTTAGCATTGAGGACGCCATGATCAGGCAACGTTGATGACCGTAGACGCAGTGGTTGGTCAAGTAAATTTAATGCAGCAGATGAAAGACACATCATGCTTACTTCTCTTCAACATCTGAAGATGTGCAGCAGTGCCATCAGTGCAGAACAGGTGGAACCCAGGTACACCCATCTACTGTCCAAAGAAGCCTAGCCAAAAGTGGTCTTCATGGAAGAATGGAGGCCAAAAAGCCATAACTCCGACGTGGAAAATTGGCTAAATGACTCAACTATGCACAAGCACATAGGAACTGGGGTGCAGAAAAATGACAGCACGTGCTCTGGACTGATGAGTCAAAATGTGAAATATTTGGCCGTAGCAGGAGGCAGTTTTTTTGCAGAAGAGCTGGAGAGCAGTACAATAATGAGTGTCTGCAGGCAACAGTGAAGCATGGTGGCTGTTCCTTGCAAGTTTGGGGCTACATTTCTGTAAATGGAGTTGGAGATTTGGTCAGAATCAATGGTGTCCTCAATGCTCAGAAATAGAGGCAGATACCTATCCATCATGCCATACCATGAGGGAGGTGTATGATTGGCCCCAATTTTATTCTGCAACAGGACAACCACCCCAAACATCCAGCCAATGTGATTAAGAACTATCTTCAGCATAAAGAAGAACAAGGAGTCCTGGAAGTGATGGTTTGGCCCCCACAGAGCCCTGATCTCAGGATCAGTCCTGTCTGGGATCACATGAAGAAACAGAAGGATTTGAGGCAGCCGAAATCCACAGAAGATCTGTGGTTAGTTCTCCAAGTTGTTTGGAACACCTAACTGCCGTTTTTCTTCAAAAACTGTGTGTAAGTGTACCTAGAAGAATTAATGATGTTTTGAAGGCAAAGGGTGGTCAAACCAAATATTGATCTGATTTGGATTTCTTTTCTGTTCATTTACTTGCATTTTGTTAACTGATTTAAAAAAACAAAAAACTATTAACACTTCTATTTCTGAAAGTATTCTTAATTCAAAGCATTTTTTCACACCTGCTTAAAACTTTTGCACAGTACTGTACTTCTCTCTGGCCTGTATTAAATATTTTTTATAAGGTTTTCCTATCACTTTACACCAGGGAAGGGAAACCTAATTCCTATATGTAATTTCTCGAAATGTGTTAGTGAAAGACTGTATTATATACTCAATTTTTTATTTCTAAAGCCAACATTTTTTTTTTCTAGGGTGGCGAGAGTTTAGAACCCCTTTTGTTTTGTTTTTTTGCTGTGTCCTTGCTAGAGAGATTTGTTACTTTATCACCTATGTCCCTACTAGGGAGTGTTTTTCTTTCTGTTCCGCCGAGTTCTGCCCATTTATTATTTTTTTTAAGTCAGCAGCTACAAATACTGCAGTTGCTGACTTTTAATATATGGACACTTACCTGTCCAGGGCGCCCGCGATGTCGGCACCCGAAGCCGATCTGTCCCTCGGCTCTCGGGTGCTGCCGCCGCCATCTTTGGTAAGGGAATCAGAAAGTGAAGCCTTGCGGTTTCACTTCCTGGTTCCCTACTGCACATGCGTGACTCATGCTGCGCGTTCCCACTGGACCCTGCTTTCTCCTGGGACCCATGTGTCTCCCAGAAGACAGCGGGGGACAGGGACGGGAAGTGGCATAGATACCCGCGGGTGGCCCGGCTATCTATGCCCGGAAGTGGGAGCAAAATACCTGTATTAGACAGGTATTTGCTCCCCCCTCCCTCCTGAATGGTGCCAAATGTGACACCGGAGGGGGGGAGGATTCCGAAAAGCGGAAGTTCCATTTTTGTGTGGAACTCAGCTTTAAGGTGGCTACTGCAATTGGGATTGAAAGTGAGGAAAAATCAGAAATTTTGAATTGTCATAGCATAGAAATAGAGGGCAAATGTTCCAATAGGGACACGTGTTCTGATGGCAACTGTTCCCTCATACTGGAGAGATTTTCTTTCACCTCCTGTGATTTCTACAGAACAGGAAGTGCAGATAAATCTCCTTAATGGGATGCATCAAAAAAAAATGAGCCTCCCTGCTACATCAAAAGTGAAATGAAAAAGTTTTGGCATTGTATATAATTACATTTTTGTTTAAAAATAAAGTATCGGGTATTGTCCTCTCAACATTGCCTGGTACACCAGGAGAACATCTGATGCTGTAGGCTCATAAACCTTCATTGATGCTTTTGGAAGGCTGACTTCTAGTAAGAAAATTTAAACACCCTGGTGCTGGATGTATACTTATGTTTGCTACAAGAGTAGATGTCTTCAGAACTCTAAGCCGAAATTTGCAAATAAAGAGGAGGCTAGACAGTTCAGATGCCTTGTGCAGGCCAATCAGGATATTGAAAGCTGCATGTTCATGTAAATCCTAATAGATTGGACAAGACTGAAGAGCAGCATTAAGCTCGGAACTGGGCTTTGAAACTTATCAAATACCAATAACAAAAATGTAATATAATACAGCTTCTCAGCACTTAGATTTGGTGGCTGCATTTGTTTTTTTTCAGGTTTTTTAAATTTTTGTTACCTGGTATTCCTGGAATAGCACACTTCCTGTTCCTAGGGGGGCTTCATTCACTCCTCAACTGTATCCATAAAAGAAGCCATGGTTGCCTCCCAGGCTGAAGTCTAAACATGTCTGCCTTTGTTCACTTCAGGTAGACTGGGGCTGATGGTATTATATGTTTACAGAAGAAAGATAAGGTTCTTTGCAATATCTGTTTAAAGCGGAGCTCCACCTAAAAGGGGAAGCTCCACTTGTTTACACCCTCCCCCTCTCTACTGCCACATTTGGCACTTTTTGGGGGAGGGGGTGCGGGTACCTGGTTTTAACAGGTACCCTCTTCCACTTCCTGGTAAGATCACCGCACGGCGATCTACGTTATGCTTGGCCCCTCCTCCTTCCCCCGCTGCCTTCTGGGACCTGTGTGTCCCCCAGGAGACGGCAGGACCATTCAGAAAGTGCAGCTTGACTTGTGCATGCGCAGTAAGAAACCAGCAGTGAAGCCTTTAGGCCTTTAGGCTTCACTGCCGGTTTGCCTTACGTGCAATGCTGGCGCCTGCACCCGAAGCCGATGGACGAATCGGCTTGGGGTGCCCATATCGTGGGATCCCTGGACAGGTAAGTATCCTTATATTAATAGTTAGCAGCTACAGTATTTGTAGCTGCTGGCTTTTAATTGTTTTTTCCCCCAGACTGGAACTCCGCTTTAACTCACAGGAAGTGACCCTGCATTATTGGCAGGATCAAGAGGTATTTTCTGTACTTGTTGAAAATGTTCTTAGCCTGAATAAAGAAAACAAATGCAGGCACCACATCTATAACTGGTATGTCACTATGTATTATATTATTGTTATTTTAATGCTACAACCAGCACTTCCTTTGAGAATTGCATTTAGCTCCCCTGGACTGGGGCCAAAAAGTGCTTTTGAGGGCTAAAAAAAAAAACCTGCTTGACGGTTTTTTACACGCTTTGTAAAAAAAATTCTTGAATATGATGCTATTTGGACTAGCTACAGTTTTGGTGAAGTTTTTTTTTTTTTTTTTTTGGGCTATTATTTCTCAAGCCTATACTGTTCTGTGTAACCAAGATTTTACCAATGACTTCACCCCGTAATGTTAAGTGCACTTAGGATCAAGGAGAGACTGCAGTAATGCAGTAATCAATGTATTATATGTAAGATGTAATATATGTTGGATAATAAAAAAGTGAAAATAAAAAAATAATAAATTTTTACGTATGCAGTTCAAAAACAATTTTTATGCAAGCTGGAGGTTTCATAAATAGTGGATTTTGTTTTTTTACAGCTGCTTAAAAATGAAATGCAACATATGAGTATTTTATACAGTATAGTGTATATACATATTTATTTCACTGGAATAAAATACTGAATGGATGTAATGGCGTTTGAATATTGATGACAATTATGTTTCACTGTATGAAATATATGGAATAGCAACATATTCAAAGTACAGTATTTTTATTGGAATTGTGTGATTTAGTTGCTTTAAGCTGTGTCCTTTCTTGAAACAGGTTCAGCTTGTCCCTAAATGATCAATTCATCTTTGTTTTGATTATCCATTAGATGCAGTGTGGCAGGGAAATCTGACATTTTTTAGGATATGGTGACAATTTAAGAGATCACTCAATACATACGGTACCTGGTAGAGATATACATTTAGCATCTATGCAGCTTCTTTTTTTTTTTTTTATATGGAATTTGCAAACGTAGGTGTGTGTCAAATAATACATGTTTCTCCTTTATGGTTAAAAGGAAATGTCGACAATACTTTGATAGTTTCTAAAACGTTTATAATATTTTAAATATTTTTCTTTTTAATAAAAATGTTGCAGCCTAATATGTAGATGTCTTGTGCTGTTATTTTAAGCCTGCTCAATTTCTCTCGTCCACTAACCCACCCAAATAATTAAAGTATAATCTAAGAAGAAATCATTTCTTTATTGGACACAGGATGAAGTATAATGCCCCGTACACACGATAGGATTTTCCGACGGAAAATGTTCTATAGGAGCTTGTTGTTGGAAATTCCGACCTTGTGTAGGCTCCATCGGACATTTTCCATCAGAATTTCTGTCACACAAAATTTGAGAGCTGGTTCTCAAATTTTCCGACAACAAAATTCCGATCGTGTGTACACAATTCCGACGCACAAAGTTCCACGCATGCTTGGAATCAAGCAGAAGAGCCGCACTGGCTATTGAACTTCATTTTACTCGGATCGTCGTACGTGTTGTATGTCACCGCGTTCTTGACGTTCGGAATTTCCGACAAGATTTGTGTGACCGTGTGTATGCAAGACAAGTTTGAGCCAACATCCGTCGGAAAAAAAACATGGATTTTGTTGTCGGAAAATCCTATTGTGTGTACAGGGCATAAGGGTTATGCTGCAGCCTTTGGAAGATTAGACATTAGCAAACAAAGTTATAAGGATATCCCCTCCCTCTCCCACATGTCTCTGGTTTTTGCTCGTGTCCTAGGAGAATGGATGTCTTTTCTATGTTCTGAGAGAAGCAAACCTTTTCTACTTTTTCTCAAGACATTATTTTATGTTTTATTATTTTATTTATTTATTTATTAAACGTACTTATATAGTGCTGTCAATTTACACAGCGCTTTAGACATATACTGTATAGCGTACATTTTCTTCTAGCAAGGTTCTTCAGTATCGGCAGAGCCACTGGGGCTCATTTTGCAGCTATCTGGATTGACTAATCCTTATAGGCCGTACCCAGATCCTGCTGTAATGTGCCCTTCTAACACTGGACTCTGCATTAGGCGATTTAGATAACCTTTGTGCAACATGTGAGTTAGCCGCAGAGTGCTTTACAGGTCTATGGTCATGCTGCATACGTCTTGTGGAACCATGTTCCTGATGACTACTTAGGCAGTATGCCAACTGTGAGGGCAAAGTCTGACTGTTGATTAAGATGGAGGGAATTCTTTTATTCTCATTGAACTGAACTGGTCCAGGCAGGTTCCTAGCAGACTATCCACGGGCCCTCCCATATAGTCTAGATCTTCTGTCCTAAGATCTAGTTTACCATTCTGCTTCTTGGTCAGTGACTTTATTGGCCTGGCTGTTGAAGCCTAGGTCCTGGGGCCAGGGGCCTGTTAGATTTGGTTATCCCTATGCTCTCAAAAGCTAGGAAATCGACTTGTCACAAAGTCTACCCGGAAAGTATATTTCTCTTTTGTGTGAGACAAGGAAATTCCATCTCAAGAAATTATTCTTGAGAAGAATCCTGTCTTTTCTCCAGTCTGGTCTGGATCAAAGTGTAGCCTTGAGTACCATCAAGGGTCACACATGGACAAGGTTGTTTCAACGCCCAAGTTCTCTTTTCTTCCCAAGGTGGTTTCTTCCTTTCTCCTAGCCAGAAAATTGTCCTACCATCTGTCTGTCCCACTCCAAAACATTCTAAGGAGATTTACCTCCGCTGTCTGGATTTGGTATGCACTGCTTGAGCCTGTCTCTCAGCTACAGCTCTCTTTTGACAGTGTGAATCTTTGTCATTCATGAAGGTAGCATAGCGGACATCCTTCTTCACTTTCCACTATAACTAGATGGATTTGACAACTCATCATTTAAGACTATGACCTAAAGGGCAAGGTTCCGCCTGTCCCTGTCAGAGTGCACACCACCAGATCGGGTATTGTTTCTTGGGTTTTTCAGCATTAGCATCTGTTTTATTATATTTGCAATTCTGGTCATCTGTTCATTAATATTTATCAGGTGAAGGGCCAGGCCTCAGCTGATGCCACTTTTGGTTATAAGATTCATCGGGCTGCTCAGTAGGCTCTTGAAACTACCCTTGTTGGTTTTGTGGTCTGCTAGCCTTCTGCTTGTTGTGTTACTCACCCCTCAGACTGGTTTTGAACCTTCCAATGTATCCGAATACCTCATCCTGTCTCCCTTAACGTACAATTAAGAACATATGATTTTTGACTTGCTATAAATTCCTTTCTTGGAGTACATTAAGGGACACCACTCCTTCCTCTCTATTCTTATGATCCACGCCTACTATTGCTACAAAACTGAGGCATGCTGGGAGTAGGAGGGATTTTACTGGGCTGTGCTTTCAGCTTTGTTTGCCAGTGTCCAATCTCTTGAAAGTAGCAGCATAACCCAATACTTCATCCCAGGTTTTAATGTACCCCAAGAAAATGATTTTATGGCAAGTAAAAAAAAAAATCCTTGTTTTATTCATTTATTACAGGTATTTAAATGGAGCCAACACTTTACACTGTGCTCTTCATTTTGTATGTTCAGCTCAGTTTTGCAGTACTAAATGTTCTGTCCTCAGTGCTATGCTGTGTACAAGTCCCAAAGCTTAGTTCCCTTACTTTGAGCAGATCTTGGGCTCCAAGATTAGGCCCCAGTAGAAGGCGAAACACATCAGAAACAGGTGCTGGTGTGGAGTGTTCTCTGATGTGTTGGAACAATAAAGTTGATATTAGCAGGTGATTTCTTCATACGGATTGGCTTGTTGGAGCTTACAATGCGCTCCTTTCTCACCCTCAGGTGATAGCACTCAACCACTCACAGGCACCAGTGCTGTCACATAAGAGAGTGGGAGCAAGTCACTATACTCAAAATGCAGGGTGGGGCATTTGAATATTGCTGACTAAATGTAGTGGTGGGGGAAAGAGTGAGTGAAAGGTGAGTGTAAGCTGCTGAGGATGGGGGAAATTATTGCCCTGCAATGACACTGATTCATTTTTATGTTAGAATATATAAATGGATTTTAGTGATATAAAAGTTTTTCTTCAAAACTTTTCTTTTTGTGATGTTTCTACAACTTCCTCTTCAATGAGTCACTTACGCCATCTCCATTTTACTCCTAGTGGAAGATTTAGAGAGAAACGATGGCTCTGCCGACAAACCTTTTTACATGAATAAGACTCTAATGAAGATTTTGAACAAACAAAACACACCAGCCAAGCCTCAGTGATGCCACCATAACCCACAAAAAGGATTGTGCAGTCTGTTGTTTTAAGAGTATTAGATTTATGTACAGTATATGTTATACATAAGGCTTGAAGACACACATCATAATGAATGGTGCTGGTGAAGAAAATGGTGCCATGAAGAAAAAGGTCCTTTGTGTGACCAATGCCTAGGCAGCCTAGATCACATGATCTCTCACCACCAGGTGCATTGCCGCTGTTTCACATCATTAGAGACAGCGTAGAATCTATTGTTGCCAAATATATATTTTTTTATTATATATTTTCTTTACATAGGGAATGTACTCTTAGCTTATTAAAAAAGGTGACGCTGTGTTTACTTTAATCATATGGAAGCCCTTTAAAATGGATAAGGCTTCAGGTTGGGTCCGCCTATTCAATCAGGCCCCTTCCTTAAATGCTGCTTAAAAATGCAAAAATGAACTTGTGGGTGGAACAATAGGTACAGTAGATAATATAATTGACTCACTTTTCCTAAACTTCCATAGTGCGGGTGTTGGTGTCATTCTCCTGCAGAAAAGATCCCTGGGAATGCTGAGTAGCCTATCTCAGGTGCAGCATAGTACAGGACAAATCTTCTTGTGAGATTTGGGCTACTCTGCATTCTCCAAGATTTAGCCAGGAGGATAACATCACCCTAGCCTAGCTGGAGAAAGCCACCTAGGTCTAACTCTCACCCCCAGGATGCTATTTAAACAAAAACAAAAAATTTTGCGCACTTAGAATATACGGACCTTGTCGCTGAGATGCGAGGTCCGCTTTAAAGGCAAATCATATTATCTTTATCAAACAGTATAGGACACAAGACTCAATTCAAAGACCATGGGTCGGTTATTTTCTGCTACCTTCAGGTGATTGGACACTGGCAAAAACCTTGCTGGGTCCTTCCCCTAGTGCCCCAATATAATTTCGCCTTCAGATTTTTGTTAGTGTCCTTAGATAATGGATGCCTTCTCCCCTTGGCGAAGATCTTCCTACTGTTTCGACAAATACTTCTAGCAGGATTTTATTGCTTACTGCCTTCATGGCTCATTAGCAGTTTCCAAATTGGTGACCCTTAAGTACACCTTGGGAACTGTACTCAGACCCTGTGGCAAAGTGGGGTCAGCCATTTATTATTTTATTTTAGATAGAATAGCAAGGAGTGTCAGGTTTTTATTACTGTGTTCTCGTTGGGAGGATTCTTCCCCTCTATTTGGCTTAGTGACCATTGTCAGTGGGACAGGAAGTGATGAAAAATCCAGAATTACGCATGTGCCACCAGAACATAAACAGGTGCCACCAGAACATAAACAGAGATGAAATCTGCCACTGGAGACACCTATTCTGGTGCTGTCTGAGGCTGGGTTCACACTTATGCGAATTGGATGCGGGTTTCCTTGCATTCAATTTGCATGACAGGAGAGTGTGACCAGCTCAATGGAATTGGTTCACACACCTCCGAGGCAGCCGCGGTCCACACTGGAAAAGGGTCCCGTGCATCTTCTGGTCCATTTCAGGTCTGAATTTAGACAAAAATTCAGACCTGATTCGCACCTGAAATGGGGAACAGGGACGCACCGGACCCCCTCCTGTGATCCGTGGCCACAGCTAGTGTGAACCCGGCCTAAGAGGTAAATCTCCCCAAAGGAAAATATGTAAAACCTTGTAAGCTGCTATAATAATCTATTGGAGCTGCCACCACTAAACACACTTCCTAAACATGTGAAATGACAAACTAAAAAATCAAAATAAGTGCAGCGCTAAATATACAGATATCCCTTAAGGAATATATGGTGCAAACAGTAAACAATATATAAATACATAACGTACAACATGCAAATTTTCACAATGTGTTCTTATATAAATCAGATAATTTGATGAGAATTAAAGTGCAATGTGCAATTATTGTCCAAAGGTGTCCTTATATGAATCAAACAATGGTGAAAATATTGTGCCAGTCCATTATAAGCATAATAAATAAATCAATCTCTCCACAATTATCCACCAGTATATGTGTTTCTCCTAGTGATCCCTCCACCAGTTGTGCCCTCACCTTATAGGCTTATTAAATGTGCCTTTGGAAATGACTATTCCTTTGAAATGCTCCTCATGATATTCCTTCTCCTTATAAGCTGCCCATAAACTCCAGTCCCATCGATTAATTTAAGAGTTAAGCCTTCTTGCTGCTGCTCGTGAACTTCAATCACATCGACCACATGAAAAGCAATCAGATCTGGCACTAGTGCTTTATCGTTTTTTTTTTAATGTATTATATACAAAAGGGTCATAACAAATGTGCACTCACATTTCAAAACTTTAAAACAAGCCTGTGTGTATTATACTTGTACCACCAGTGCTAAGACAGATATGTTCACTTTCAACTGGCTCTGCAGCCCCGGCCGTCAATGTTCCTTCCGTCTGTTGGAAAGGAATACTCCTTTCCAAAGGCACATTTAATAAGCCTATAAGGTGAGGGCACAACCGGTGGAGGGATCACTAGGAGAAACGCATATACTGGTGGATAATTGTGGAGAGAAATCGATTTATTTATTATGCATATAATGGACTGGCATGATATTTTCACATATTTCATATAAGGACACCTATGGACAATAATTGCACATTGCACTTTAACCACTTGCTGACCTGCTCGTGCCGATATATGTCGGTGAGATGGCATGGGTGCGCAAAACCATGTCACTCCGTTATCGGCGGCTAGCGGGCCAGCGCCTGCCACGAACTCTATGTCTGCCAGTGTCCCGCGATTGTGGCACAGAAAGGCAGAACGGGGAGATGCCTATGTAAACAAGGCATTTCCCTGTTTTGCCTAGAACATGACAGGGATCTACTGCTCCCAGTGATCGGGAGCAGTGATCTCTGTCATGTTCTAGTGAGCCCACCCCCCCTACAGTTAGAACACACTGAGGGAACACACTTAACCCCTTGATCGCCCCCTAGTGTTTAACCCCTTCCCTGCCAGTGACATTTACACAGTAAAATAGTGTAAAAAGTGTCCTGTCTGCCACAATGTTGCAGTCACGATAAAAACCGCAGATCGCCGCCATTACTAATAATAATAAAAAAAAAAATAATAAAAATGCCATAAATCTATCCCCTATTTTGTAGATGCGATAACTTTTGTGCAAACCAATCAATATACGCTTATTGCGATTTTTTTTTTACCAAAAATATGTAGAAGAATACATATTGGCCTAAACTGAGGAAGAAATTAGTTTTTTTATATATTTTTTGGGGATATTTATTATAGCAATTTTCAAAATTGTCGCTCTTTTTTTCTTTATAGCGCAAAAAATAAAAACCGCAGAGGGGATCAAATACCACCAAAAGAAAGCTCTATTTGTGGGAAAAAAAGGGAAAAAAAGGACATTAATTTTGTTTGGGTACTACGCCTTCATGAATGCGCAATTGTCAGTTAAAACGACGCAGTGCCGTATCGCAAAAAAGGGCTTGGTCGGGAAGGGGGTAAATCCTTCCAGGGCTGAAGTGGTTAATACTCATCAAATTATTTGATTTATATAAGAACACATTGTGAAAATTAGCATATTGCACCTTATGTATCGTTTACTGTTTGCACTATTTATACCTTAAAGTGATTGAAAAGGATCGTTTTTTTTTTTTTTTTTTAACAACAAAACATATCATAATTACCTCCACTGTGCAGCTCGTTTTGCACAGAGTGGCCCCATACATCATCTTCTGGGGTCCCTCCGGCTGCTCTCGCGGCTCCTCCCCGCATCAGTTGGCCCCCTAGGAGAAGCGCTCTCCTGAGGGGGTTACCTTGTGGGCGCGCTCCCGAGTCCAGCATTTGCGTCAACAGACACGAATGCCGGACTCGGCCCCGCCCCCAGCACCCACATCATTGGATTTGATTGACAGCAGCCGGGACCCCGTGGAGAGAGTGACAGCGCATCCCCGCCAAGGAGATGAAGGGGCTCAGGTAAGTAAAACTGGGGGGGCTGGGGGGCCCGATGGATAGGATGCATTAACCACTTAAAGACCAGCCTCGTTTTGGATTTTAGGTGTTTACAAGTTTAAAACAGGTTTTTTTGCTAGAAAATTACTTAGAACCCCCAAACATTATATATTGTTTTTTTTCTAACATCCTAGAGAATACAATAGCGGTCATTGCAATACTTTTTTTTGCACCGTATTTGCGCAGCGGTCTTCTAAGCGCACTTTTTTTGGAAAAAATTCACTTTTTTGAAAAAAAAAATAAGACAACAGTAAAGTTAGCCCAATTTTTTTTTATATTGTGAAATATAATGTTACGCCAAGTAAAATGATACCCAACATGTCACGCTTCAAAATTGCGCCCGCTCGTGAAATAGCGTCAAACTTTTACCCTTAAAAATCTCCATAGGCGACGTTTAAAAAATTCTACAGATTGCATGTTTTGCGTTACAGAGGAGGTCTAGGGCTAGAATTATTGCTCTCACTCTACCGGTCGCGGCGATACCTCACATGTGTGGTTTGACCACCGTTTTCATATGCGGGCGCTACTCACGTATGCGTTCGCTTCTGCGTGCGAGCTCGTCGGGACAGGGCGCTTTAAAAAAAATTTTATTTTTTTTTTATTATTTATTTTATTTTATTTTATTTATTTGGATCACTTTTATTCCTATTACAAGGAATGTAAACATCCCTTGTAATAGAAAAAAGCATGACAGGTCCTCTTAAATATGAGATCTGGGGTCAAAAAGTCCTCAGATCTCATATTTACACTAAAATGCAAAAAAAAAAAAAAAAAAAAGTCGTTTAAAAAAATGACACTTAAAAAATTTGTGCCTTTAAGAGAGTGGGCGGAGCCATCGTAATGACGCCGCTCCGGCCGTCACATGGTATGGAGACGGGTGGGCGCCATCTTGGCCTCACTTGTCTCCATACCTCAGCAGGGAAAGGACCCGATCGCCTCCGCCGCTACCGACGGCTCCGGTAAGCGGCGGAGGGTGCGGGAGAGCGGCGGGAGGGGGGGTGGCACCTCTCCCGCCGCCGATAACGGTGATCTCGCGGCGAACCCGCCGCTGAGACAACCATTATCTTGTACAGAATCGCTCACTGTAAAGATGGATATCTCGGTTGTGGCAGCAGCTGCTGCCGTTACCGAGATATCCATCTTCAAAAAAATGACGTATATATACAGTGAGCGGGGCTGAAGTGGACAAACACGAAGGTTTACAACCTCTTTAAGGGATATCTGTATAGTTAGCGCTGCACTTATTTTGAATTTTTAGATCTCCCCTAAGTGACACAGCAAAGATTAAAATAAACCCCTGTTAGGTATTTATAACCATTCCCACTCAATCCAAAACTTTACGATACTCTAGAATGTCCAGAATACAGCCCAGAGCTGTTTGGGCCTAAACCCTTACAGACTGCTTTGTTTTCAGAGATGGAGCAGCGAGGGGAAAAAAGTATTTGATCCCCTGCTGAATTTGTACGTTTGCCCACTGACAAAGAAATGATCAGTCTATAATTTTAATGGTAGGTTTTATTTTAACAGAGAGAGACAGAAAAACAACAAAAATATGCAGAAAAAATGCATTTAAAAAAAGTTATAAAATGCTTTGCATTTTAATGAGTGAAATAAGTCATTGATCCGCTATCAATCAGCAAGATTTCTGGCTCCCAGGTGTCTTCCATACAGGTAACAAGCTGAAATTAGAAGTACTCTCTTAAAAGGAGTGCTCCTAATCTCAGCTTGTTACCTGTATAAAAGAAAACTGTCCACAGAAGCAATCAATCAATCAGATTCTAATCTCTCCACCATGGCCAAGACCAAAGATCTGTCCAAGGATGTCGGAGACAAGATTGTAGACCTACACAAGGCTGGAATTGGCTACAAGACCAGCGCCAAGTAGCTTGGTGAGAGGGTGACAGCAGTTGTGTAAATATTTGATTATTATTGGTGGAAACATTATGCTTTAGGGGGAGGGGGGGGGGGTTCTGCTAAGGGGACAGGACAACTTCACCGCATCAAAGGGACAATGGACGGGGCCATGTACCCTCAAATCTTGGGTGAGAACCTCCTTCACTCAGCCAGGGCTTGAAAATGGGTCATGGATGGGTATTCCAGCATGACATTGACCCAAAACACACAACCAAGGCAACAAAGGAGTGGCTCAAGAAAAAGCACATTAAGGTCCCGGAGTGGCCTAGCCAGTCTCCAGACCTTAATCCCATAGAAAATAAGTGCAGGGAGCTGAAGGTTCGAACTACCAAACGTCAGCCTTGAAACCTTAATGACTTGGAGGGGATCTGCAAAGAGGAGGAGCGGGACAAAATCCCTCCTGAGATGTGTGCAAACCTGGTGACCAACTACAAGAAACGTCTGACCTCCGTGATTGCCAACAAGGTTTTTGCCAACAAGTCATGTTTTGCAAAGGGGTCAAATATTTATTGCACTCATTAAAATTCGGATCAATTTATAACTTTTTTGAAATGCGTTTTCCTGGATATTTTTGTTCTTATTCTGTCTCTCACTGTCAAAATAAACCTACCATTAAAATGATAGACTGATCATTTGTCAGTGGGCAGACGTAAAAAATCAACAGGGGATCAAATACTTTTTCCCTCACTGTATGTATTAATTTCTATAATCTATGGCTATATCTTCCCCAATTAGCAGCCTGTCTCAGCGCAGCTGGTCTCAGAGCTCAGCCCAGTTGTCACACGGCCCTCAGCTCTCCGGTAAATATTAATCAGCTAAGAGCTGTGTGGTCCTGAGCAGCCCATCTCTGTGATTAGGTGGACATTTTTTATTTATTTATTTTGCTAGAGAAAGACAGACAGACCTCCATATACTATCTCATTATAAGAGAATATCTTTTTCAGTTTTTTCTATCTCCAATCCTACATTGCACATTTCCAAATTTCAATTGGAAACTTAGAAGGTTTCATTGATGGGTCACTCAACAACCAAAACTGTTTGTATAAATGCTTTTAATGACAGGTGTATATAAATAAAATTTTTAGGATTTTGTCAGAGGAAAAAATTTTAAGTCAAAGTATGATGGTTTTGTGAAAGATTTTATTTTCCATTATTTTAAAATGTATAGAGTTTATAAAGCGTATATTTTTTAAGGCTCATGCATAGGAGCGGTTTGACTCGTACAATTTTTAGGCACCCAGGAGATACAGGTGCAGCCTGTCAAAGTGAGTTACAGGCTGAAATATACGTGGTGGCTGTACACGGCTGGGTGCTGTTCCGAGCGGCACTTGGGCACAGGGAAGTATGCCCGCATTTGAGTCATATGTCCCTGTACACATAGGGCCCTGTATATGAGTACTGTTTGGAACAGCACCCAGCCACATACCGATGCTGTGTATTTCCGCCTGCCCTTGATTTTCACAGGCTGTACATTGTCACCAATGCATGCGATAATACAAATTGGTAGTTTACAAATAACAGTCCTGACCAGCATCAGCACAATGACCATATCCTCTCGCGCTGCTATAAATGTGACTGCAATTTCACCTAAATGCAAGCAAAAATCAGATCATTACTGGGGTGGTCAAATTCACAAAAGTAGAAAGGGTGGAACTGATCTGGAATCAGAGAACTATATTCCGACAGAAACCCCACCACTTTCTGAAGGAACTTCTGCCCAGTTTCCAGAGGATTTTTACAGCCAATATAGGCCAGTGTGTGAGGTCAAGCCTTTCTCTTATTGCGCATGCAAGTAGTGTACAATACATAGGGACCCTACGTAACAAAGGATAAGCATATACAAAAATAATAAACTACAATTACAAAAATACTTAAACCAGGGGTAGGCAACCTTTTGAGCACAGTGTGCCGAAAAATGTTGTCAAAGAAATTGAGCGTGCCGATTTTTTATCAAAAAAATTTCATCTTCACACTTTTAATCACGAAAATTATTTTTTATAAAGTGAATGCTGTAAACTACTTTAGTGGTGAGAAATTAACATCCTGCACTCTCACGACTCAGATCAGCCCCAATTCATGCACCTTCCCACCTCAGATCACTGTCCCCCCTGCAAATCTGTCCCACCACTGTACCCCCTTTCTCATCTGCCCCACCACTGTAACCCCCTGCACATCTGTCCCACTACTGTAACCCCCTGCACATCTGTCCCACTACTGTAACCCCCTGCACATCTGCGCCACTACTGTAACCCCCTGCTCATCTGTCCCACCACTGTACCACCCTGCTTTTCTGTCCCACCACTGTAACCCCCTGCACATCTGCCCCACTACTGTAACCCCCTGCTCATCTGTCCCACCACTGTACCACCCTGCTCATCTGTCACACCACTGTAGCACCCTGCTCTTCTGTCCCACCATTGTAACCGCCTGCTCATCTGCCCCGCCAATGTTCCCCCTTTTCTCATCTGCCCCACCACTGTACCCCCCCTGCACATCTGCTTCACTGCTATATCCCCATGCTCTTCTGTCTCACCGCTGAACCATCTTCTCATCTGTCTTAACACTGAACTTATCTGCTCATCTGCCCCACCACTGTAATCCCCTTTCTCATCTGCCCCATCACTGTACCTCCTGCACATCTGTCCCACCACTGTACCCCCTGCTCTTCTGCCCCACCACTGTAACCCCCTGCTCATGTGTTCCACCGATGTACCTCCTTTATCCTCTGCCCCAACTCTGTACCCCCCTGCTCATCTGTCCCACCAATGTACCTCCTTTCTCCTCTGCCCCAACACTGAACCCCCCCTGCTCATCTTTCCCACCACTGTAACCTCCTCCTCATCTGGCCCAACACTGAACCTCCCCCTACTCGTCTTTCCCACCACTGTAACCCCATCCTCATCTGCCCCATCACTGTACCTCCCTACTTTTCTGTCCCACCGCTGAACCCCCTTCTCATCCCTCCCATCACTGTACCTCCTGCACATCTGCCCCACCACTGTACCCCTTGCTCTTCTGTCCCACCGCTGTAACCCCCTGCTCATCTTCCCATCCAGTGTACCCCCTTTTCTCATCTGCCCTACCACTGTAACCCGCTTTCTCACCTAACCCACCAATGTACCTCCTGCACATCTGTCTCACATCTGCACCCCCCTGCTATTCTGCCCCACCTCTGTTCCCCCTGCCCCACTACTGTAACCTCCTGCTCATCTACCCCACCAATACACCTCCTTTCACATCTGCTCCACTGCTCTACCCCCTTCTCATCTGCCCCAACACTAAACCCCCCTGCTCATCTGGCCCAACACTGAACCCCCACGCTCTTCTGTCCCACTGCTGAACCCCCTCCTCATCTGCCCACCGCTGTACCCTCCTGCTCATCTGCTCCACGGCTGTACCCTCTTCTCATCTTTGTGCGTAATATGCAGAGTGGTGAAAGGAAGCAGAGATGAGACACATCTACCTGTCTTGGCACACTCATCCTGCTGATCCAACTCTCGCATCCAACCCACGTGCTTGTATGTGATGTATGGGATGTATGTGATGTCACATACAAGCATCTGGAATGGATGCGCAATGATGAGCTCAGGTCAGGGGCATTTTCTGAACGCAGTGGGCCTGTGTGCAGGATTATAAGTTGGGCCCCCACAGCTGGGTAAAAGTGTGGCGCTCCGCACCACAGCAAACTTGGGTATGATTTTCATTGCGCTGAATACTGGCCCTGGCTTAAAGGTACACAGAGTGCAGGGGTTCACTAGTAAGTGATGCAAAGGTTCAGGAATAATTTCAACAAAGTTCCAGAAGCTCAACAGTAATTCCACAAACTGTCACCTCATTGTGGTTTTCTCAATCACAGTGAAATTCCTTCTTTCTGAGATTGGTAGTGGCAACCAAGCAAGTCATCTTCCTCCAGATAGTGGGCGGGGCTAGAAGGACTGTGATTGGTTTTAGCAGTGGCCAATGACAGTCCTCCTCCTCCTGGAAACAGGGACCGCCCCCCCAGCAGAACTGCACCCAATCTCTTCCTCATCACGAAAGCCAACGATCGCAGCTACAGCAAAGTTAGAGAACCAAACAATGTTTCCCATCTTTTACAATCTGTGGGGGCTCAGTGCCTTCCCTCAGTGCAGGTGCGTCATGGGGAATTCTGAAATTGGAATGCATTGCATCTCGCTGACACTTCCCTGCTTTGCTCGGCTGATGGGGAGGGAGTCGAGTGTCGGCAAAAGAGGCTTTGTGTGTCCGGGGTTGCCTACCCCTGCCTTAAACTGTCCTAATGGTACAAACCTTACAAGAATCAAACAAGTAAAACATCAACTATATATATATATATATATATATATATACAGTGTTATCACTATTATGTGCGACAATAAATTGTGTTTTAACGTATACATTTAAAGAAAAATCTTATAAATAAAAAAGTCCCAAAGTCCACTGTGAACAAGATCAGCAGAATATAAATGCATCACCACTGTATAGCGTGCATGCATTAAGCAGGATGAAGTCAGACAATGCACCCCGCTCTACAAGGTTCATTAAAAATAACGTCCTTTGAAGAACCAGGAAGCATGTGCACTGTACAGCAAGTTCCAATATGCATGTTTCAAGCTGCCACTTTTGTAGGTATATTTAAGAGTGAATACATTTAAGCTATTTTACAATACTACACTATGTGCAATTTGTTTTTTCTCTGGATATATGACTTATTGAACATTTTGGATGATCTGAGAGGAGTACCCTTTGTGCGGTCAGTCCAATTTTGGCCACTCCGATATCCATGAATGTGGGATTTTTGTAAGGTTTGTACCATTAGGACATTTTATTTAAAGAGACAGCGCTATACATGTGTTTATATATCTTTTCAAATATCAGTTTGTGGATATTTATGAGGGCACAGTGATAATTCTTTATAAGGGTCTGACATCAGTGTAGAGTTCATTTGGAGTTTAATATGAAAAGATACACATCCTCTACAGTGACTTGCATGTAAGAAAGATAGAACTGTCCACAATTTTTCAACCAGTGGCACTAGAACAAAATATCATGGAAATCCTGATGGCCTCTACAGGCCACACTTGTATGTCGTCAATATATCTAGCTATGTGAGTATAAGAAAGACATTTTATCAATCAGTGACAACCTAATATCTGACCATCCTCTCATTTTTATGGTCAGCTGTATAAAGCATTGTCAAGCAGTCGTGCAAACTATTCCTTCCAGTCATACAGGTCAATTGGGGGACAGGCATTAAACTCCATAATGTATATTTCTGTGCTTGTTCATTGCTGTCTTTATATTCCATTACATTTCCATTTTACATACAAAGTCACTTTTCCTTTTTAAAAGGTTTTTTTTTTAAGTGGTGTTTTTTACTAGTCTTTTCTATAAAGTGCCTAAGCATGTAGTTATTGTGTTACATACTTTAGAATAAGATCGATGAATAATGCACAAATTTGGATCAACTGTTAGCAAATAATTTGTATTTAATGGTGGTGGTATAATTAGCATCTGTGTACTGTAATTATCTGATGCATAATTATTTTAATTGCATAATTATTTAAATTGCAAACAATCAACATAGCCTTGTTTCCCAATGAGTAATATTCCAGAACCTGTCAAAGTTTAAATCTACTTAAATAGGATGTTATCTTCTTTGGATCAGAGAGTCCCTGTGTACTGTAAACCTAGTGATGGCTTTTGATGAGGTAAGTCTTATTCAGGGTTGCTGCTCCTCGCTCCAGCTTGCCGAGGGAAGAGCCGAGGCAGTTACTTCTACTCCCGGCTGAACAGGAACTGGGTCCTGAGAATGGATTGGCCAGGAGTCCTAAGACTCCTTGGCCAATCGGGTCTGTCTCAGGACCCACTTCCTGATTGTCCAGAAGAAGAATCAGGAAGACAATAGCGATTATTCATTTGCTATTGTCACACAACTGGGTGGGCTCAGGGCACAGTGCTCTGCGCCTCGAGCCCACCCTTTTTTCTGGCCAATTAGAGCCTCAGGCTCCAATCATGTGCTTAAAAAAAACAAACACTGAAATCCATGTGTTTGGCATGCTGCATGTAGCCCTTGCGCCCCCTTATGGACAGGCCATCACTGCTTATGGGTTTATGTGAGCAACTGTTAAAGGATCAGTCTACTTTTGGGAACTTTACTGATGAAACCTCCCCACTTGAGTTCCTAGGTCCACACACCTGCTACCTTTATGAAAGGGCCCCACACTGAGGGCCCATTCCCACTTGTGCGTTGGGTTAAAATATGGCACCAGAAGAAATAATCAGAGGCGAGCTCACCGGTACCACATGCCATATAAATACTCAAAAAAAAAGAAGAATGCTTAAAGGAGCTGGGATTTTTCAGGTGCCAATAACATGAGCTTTAACATAGAATACAATTTACATCCTTTATTATTTAATTCATATAAAACATCAAAAATTAATAAAATTTGCTAAAATAATTTTAAATTTTTCATTGGGTATACACAATGTAGTTGTTTACAGATGATTGTCATAGTGTAGCAATCTCAACATGTTTGGCCAACTTATAGGCTTCCTCAGAAGTTATGCAATACCACACCTAAGCAGATAGATCAAACATTTGAATCAGTACACAAAGTTATATCTGAGATAATCAGAAAAACGAATATATTCAACGCATTACATAATAAAGCTGTCATTACAAATAATATCAAAAAGGTTGGTGGAGGGCATCTTACCAATTAAAGACAACTAGCTGAAATTGGCTTGGTTTTCAGCTATATCTCAGATATAACTATAGGTGTACTGATTGATGTATCTGCTCAGGCGTGGTATTGCATATCTCCTGAGGAAGCCTATAAGTTGGCAAAATATGTTGAGATTGCTGCACCATGACAATCATCTGTAAACAACTACATTGTGAATACCCAATTCAAAATGAAAAATTATTTTAGCAAATTATATAATTTTTTGATGTTTTATATGAATTAAAATATACATTTTTATTCTATGTTGTAGTTCATGTTATTGGCACCTGGAAAATCTTCTGGTTTTTGTGGTAAAACATGGTGCCACAACACATGGCATTACTTCTGCTTTAGAAGCGTTGCTTTGCAGTGCCATTCATTGTAAAGTAGTGCCCAACACATAGCACAAGTCAATGGATTGCTCGAGTGTGAATGGGCCCTTATACTTTTTTATTATGTAGCATACAATAGAGGGGCAGGTGGGCATAGAGCCTGGGTATTTGGCATGCTTTGCCAGAGATATGTGGATTCAGGCTCCACTTACTCACCTAAATATGCATTAATGGTGGGCTGACCCTTTTATAGTAATATTTTTATGCAGTTTTGCATTTTGTGTGATGATGTTTAATTTAATCTTTAGCATTCAAATGGCATTTTTTAGTATTGTAAATTCCATATGTTAAATGTTAGCAACTCAGTCCAGTAGGTCACTAGCACAGTGTGCTTTGCATTCCTGCTGTACCGGTTGTGCATTCTATGCTTCTGCTGTGCAGAATGAATTCATGTTTTTCAGCAATAAATTGGGGCTGGACTCTAGGCAGGTTTAAAAGACACCCCATAATGGTGCTCTGTATTCATTATTACATTACTGAGTTTCCAAGCAGTGAAAGTACCTGAGTTTGATTTGCTATCAGCCTCTTGCAGTCCCGGGAGATGGAGAAACAGCACAAGGAGCCAGTCGGGTGTGCTGCAGTGCAAGGAACATGCTGATAAGAGAAAAGAGCAGAATGCCCAAGAAATGAGCTCATCATTCTTCTGCTTTCCTTTTTACTGTCCAATCACAGGTTGGGGGTTGGATAACATAACTGCATCTCTTACCTTACCAGACAGGGCTGTGCTGTCTGCCAGAGTTGTGTAAATCTCAAAACTGGATGGTCAGGAAGGGCTGGTTCACACCAGAACTGCACAGGAATGCGGTCCGTGTTCCTGTGCGATTTCTGCGTATTCCCCTGTGGTGCGATTTTCAGCCTATTCCTTTGAATGAGCTGAAATCCCACTCGATCACACAAAACGTAGTACATGCACTACTTTTGAAAAATGTGCAGCACCAAATCGCATGGTATTACAGTACCATGCAATCTGGTGCCACCAAATGCACTGTGTTTGCGATCTGTGTTTGAATGCGGTGCAGGAAAGGCACGTGGTGTGAATCTGCCCTAATACAAATCCTTTGGGCAGGTAAATCAAAATCCTTATATGTACTGTACAGTATTTCATTTGTGTATTTTGTTGTTTACCTGGAGTTCAGCTTTAACAAATCAAACACAAAGTATAATATTTGTAAAGCTGGCTACTTTCCAAATGTATAAAAAAAAATAAAAAATAAATATATTAAAGATGTAAAAAAAAAAAGAAAAGAGACGTTGAATGCATTTTATGAAATGTTTTTCAATTTTTTTTTTTAATAAAGACTTTCTAAAATAATTTGTGTTTTGCTCCTTATGTGAAATACTTAGTGTTCCTAAACCGTAAAATCCGTCTGTATATGCAGTAAAGCATGCTTTTTATACTCACTGTGGAACCTAAAAAGTCTGTTTGATCTGGTCTTCTCTGATCCTCCCCTTCCACAGTCCCTAATCCATCTCTCCTGATTGTACAGAACCTTGGGGGCACTCTGCACATGCTCAATTTGGTGCGTATTGCTAGAGAGGTTTTTCTTTTTTTTTTGGTGGGGGTCATGCAATTAGCACAAGGCCAATCAGCACTGTCCAAACAGAGGGTCAGGAATCATGCAGCCCAGTTAGGAGTAGAATGAAAACTCCTCCTACAAGCTAAAATAATTGCATTTCCATGTTCTGTGGGGGCCAGATATGGTGAATGCAGGGTTCTGGGTTTATTAACACTTTAAGGCAGACCCTGCACTAAAAAACAAGGTTCAATTATTACATCAGCTCCACCTCAAATTGCTGCAATGACAATTAATAAAAGTTAGGAAATATACTTGCCTAACCCTGGGCTTACCTCTGTGGTGGCTAGAGGGTAACATCACAAACCTTTTGATGAGATCTTGGGGATAAGCATCCCATTGTAAGATCCTCTGGCATTACACTAGAGCCGCCATCTTGCAATATTTATTTTTCAAGGACCTCACTGGAAAGTACTATCATTCTCCCCAATGCGCAAGCTGGGGGGTAAGAAAAGTACTGTATGTTCTCAAACTTTTTGCCCCACAGGTGTTCTCTCTCCTCTCCTCTCTCTCTCCACTTTAAAGCAGTGCTTTGAGATGGGGAGTCCTGATGTAATAAGCAGAGCTCACTTTGTCCTAAAGAAGGCCATGCAGTAAATAGCAAGGTCCGTTTCATAGAGCAGAGTCCCTCCACTTGTAAAAAATGCTGCCTTATGGTACTTGCAAAAAATGTAAACGTAAGCAAAAAAAAAAAATAGGGTTATACAGTATATTTACCTTACCCCTGTCTGTCACATTGCAGGGTGTGACATCACTATCCTTCTGGTGAGATTTCTGGGGAACGCAGAGCAGCCCAAATCTCCAAAGACACTCCAGTTCAGATTTGGGCTGCTCTGTATTTCCCAGGATCTTGCTGGAACCAAAGAGTTAGGACGGGAGTAAGGCAAGTATGTAATCTTAACATTTCCTTACAGTTACAGTTGTGAAGTACGATCATTGAGCCATTTTTCAGGGGGAGGAGGCCTGAAATTTAAAAGGGAGAATTTGTTTTTTACTGCCATGTCTGCTTAAAAAAAAAAAAAAAAAAAGTACTGTGTCGGTGATCATTAGGGGTTTTGAAAAACGAACCAATCATGTACGCAACTATAATTCTTCTTCCCACTGACCACCAACACAGGGGCATTCTTTTTCCCAGTGACCAATGAACGCAGGGGCATTCTTCTTCCAACTAATCACCGAGACTGGGACATCCTTCCCTGTGACCACCAATTCTGGGGCATAATTCTTCTTACTGACCACCAACACTTGTGCATTCTTCGTCCTGCTGACCACAAGCAATGGGGTATTCTTTTTCCTATTGACCACCAACAGGGCATTTTTTCTACCCAAACATCACAAACACTGGGATAGTCACTAATGCTGGGACACTGTTCTTCCTGTTGACAACCAAGGCTTGAGCATTTTTCCTCCTACTGATCAACAATGGGACAAATTTTTGTCCAACTGACCCCCAAGATGGACCATGGACCTGGAACTTTGGGGCATTTGTTGCTTTCCATGGTTGCTTCTCAGGATAGCCTGACATTCACATCTACATATATCTGGACTTTATACTTGACAGTAACATTTATTTACTTATTTTAACAGTTTCGCTTTAAACCTGAAATATACAGTATATAGATAATACACAAATAAATTCAGCTCTTTAATAATGAATACATAGTTAAATAGTAGGCGAGGTTGAAAAAAGACACAAGTCCATCAAGTCCAACCTATGTGTGATTATGTGTCAGTATTACATTGTATATCCCTGTATGTTGCGGTCATTCAGGTGCTTATCTAATAGTTTCTTGAAGCTATCGATGCTCCCCGCTGAGACCACCGCCTGTGGAAGGGAATTCCACATCCTTGCCGCTCTTACAGTAAAGAACCCTCTACGTAGTTTAAGGTTAAACCTCTTTTCTTCTAATTTTAATGAGTGGCCATGAGTCTGGTTAAACTCTCTTCTGCACAAAAGTTTTATTTCTATTGTAAGGTCACCAGTACGGTATTTGTATATTGAAATCATATCCCCTCTCAAGCGTCTCTTCTCCAGAGAGAATAAATTCAGTGCTCACAACCTTTCCTCATAATTAAGATCCTCCAGACCCTTTATTAGCTTTGTTGCCCTTCTTTGTACTCGCTCCATTTCCAGTACATCCTTCCTGAGGACTGGTGCCCAGAACTGGACAGTATACTCTAGGTGCGGCCAGACCAGAGTCTTGTAGAGCGGGAGAATTATTTTATCTCTGGAGTTGATCCCCTTTTTAATGCCAATATTCTGTTTGCTTTGTTAGCAGCAGCTTGACATTGCATGCCATTTCTGAGCCTATTGTCTACTAGGACCCCCAGGTCCTTTTCCATCCTAGATTCCCCTAGAGGTTCTCCCCCCAGTGTATAGATTGCATTCAGATTTTTGCCACTCAAATCTATTATTTTAGATTTTTCTACATTGAACCTCATCTGACATGTAGTGTTTTTTTTTTTGTTTTTTTAATGCAAGCAGTGCAAGTACTGAATTTGACCTGGTATCAGCCTGTTGCAGTCCCTGTTTAGCAGGGCTGGAGTGTGAGAAGAAGAGAGCAAAAGTAGCCAACCAGTTCATGTGGCAACAAGGTGCAGACTGACAGGAAAAGAGAACAGGGTGATAGAGAGATGAGCTTGACGCTGTGCCGCTTCTCCTTTCACTATCCAATCACAGGCTAGGGTGGGTCCAGGACAGTCTTAGGCCAGGGTGTAGGCATCCTTGGCACCAGTGGCGTCAGGAGGGGGGCTGGAGCCCTGAGCGGGACCCCAAAAATCTCAAGGTTTCGGACATTCAAAATTCTATTATTAGCCCCAAGCAGCCCCTCAGTGGCAGCCAGCAGGGACCGATTGATACAAGTCCCGCATCCTGGAGCCTGCAGCGCCTATGATGGACATCACACTGGTCCAATGCCGGGACCGCAGGGCGTGTGACCTCCAAAGGCGCTGCAAGCTCCAGGAGGCAGGAAATTACAATGCAGCCGCACCGAGCACTATATCCCTGCTCAGCGCTCACTCTGTAAATGGGTGGGCGGCTCTCCTGTCCTGGCTCTGGCTGCCTGCTGTCTCTGACTGGCCATGAATAGGATGGGCACGCTGCACAATACAGGTAAGGCTGAGCTGCAGGAGGAGGTAAGCTGAAGTCTGATGTGGAAAAGTCAGATAGGTGAGTGTAATGGTCAGGTAAGTTCGTGTAATGGACAGGTTGGTCAGTGTGTGGGTCAGGTAGGTCAGTGTGATGGTCAGCAATGATGGGCACTGGTGAGCCAGGCAGCAACCAGCGAGTGCCTGCGCCCCCCCCCCCCCCCCGATGCCAGGCTCAGACTTCGGACTGAAGCCCCTGGTCTTTTTCCCACCTAGCAATACCCCTGCTTGGAACTCCAACTGTTGTGGAACTGAAAGTCCCATGAGGCATTGTCAGACTCTGACAGCTCCAGGCATGACTATCAGATGCAGCAGCATGATGAGAGTTGTAGTTTTCCCACAGCTGGAATGCTGAGGTTACATACCCCTGGTCTAGGCTCAGGGGAAGTGGGTTGAATGGATGGCTATCAAACAGAGGGCACCTTGTGGCAAAGAAAAGAAGTACTGCAGGGCAAAGTTACAGATGTTTAATTGCTACTAAATCTTTCTTTTAAATGTCATCTTTTCATAAAAAATTTTTCCTTGTTATTTTTGGCTGGAGTTTTGTTTTAAAGCATTTGCAATCATTTCTGGGGCATGTTTTTGTTCACATTTACAAAAAAAGAAAGAAATCAGTCAGGTTAAAAATGGTTTCATTTTTAGATCTGGCTGCACTTGTGTGTTATAATCAAATGACTTTTTTCTATTCTTTTTAGACCAAGCCAAAATGAAAAAAAAACTAAATAAATGCGTGACTAATTGAATGATATCAATTGTAATTTGGATCAAGGCAAGTAAATAAGCAGACATGCCTGGCACCATTGAAAGAAAAAAAATTACCAAATACGAGTGATTAACAGATAACATTTACCATTTGTTTTAGCCAGATTTTCACCTTCCAGGTAGATTTGTTTTTGCTTACATTCCAATATGTAGCACTAACTAAAGGAGCTGCTGATTTCTAACGGGTTCCTTCCCAAACAGGGCAGAGGCTACCAATCACACAGGTAACACAACAAATGGACTGGCTCCAACAAACCGTATAGGGCAGGAATCCCCAACCCCTGGGCTGCAGACCGGTATTGGTCCGTGGCCTGTCAATCACCGGGCTGCACAGTCTCCTGTATCCCTTCAGCTACTGCACATTTGTCGGGTCAGTAAAGCAAGCAGAGCTGAAGATTTTCCTGCAAGCACTTAAAGGGGTTGTGAACCCTTTGTTATTTATATTTTAAAAAAAACACACAAAAAAAAAAAAAAAAAAAAAAAAAAGGATATACTTACCTCCACACTGTGCAGTTTGTTTTGCACAGTGGCCCTGATCATCATCTTCGGGGGGTGGGCTGCTCAGTGACAGAAGTTTTTTCACCTTAATGCATAGGATGCATTAAGGTGAAAAAACAAGAAAAAAAACCCTTTAACTCCATACATGCCAGGCAACAGTGCCGATCCCCGGGACCACAGGGGGATACAGGATTTCATGGGCAGGACAGAGCAGATCCTCAGGGACACTGGTCCCCAGGACTCCTACATTATCTTGAGTTAAACTCTTTAATTATATAGGACAATGTAATATTAGAAATAGTACGCTACAATTCATTGATGAGCCATTCCCACGACAACACCACCATCAACCCCCATTCTGAGCTTATAACACGAGAGGGGTTGGGGTGGTATGGGATACTTCAGACTTGTAACAGGACAACACACAGCTAGATAGATACAACTTCTTTGACCAGTCTCTAAGCCAGAAGGAAAGGGCAAGATCAGAACGAAGATGCATCAGAAACAGCTACAGTTGGCAACCCAGGAGGACACAATCACTAAACCTTGGGCTTGAGTCAGTACTCGTGATATCCCAGGGCAGCTGCACATCTCCCAGCTTCCACCAGGCATTCTTCAGCGAGTTATCCAGACTGAATCCTCAGCTCCAGACTAAATTAGGAATAGGCCCCATAGCTGGAACCTCGATAACAGTCAGCCTGTAAGGGAGGAAGGGGGGGGGGCTGTAGGCAGGTGGTTCCTGCGCCATGTTCCCCTCCTCGTTGGGTGTCAAGCAAGAGGCCTATCCCAGGGTGGGTTATTCCAGGCTACGCTAGGCACCTGTAACAGGTGCCCTGTCCTACCACACATGGGGCATCTTTACTTCTGTGCCGTTCATCAATGCCCTGGGACAAGGTTAAGGCTTCCATGGGGAAATACTCAACCTTAAGGCAGGCCTCTGTTTTTAGAGATGAATGTACATTTGCACTATACCTTTTCTCCAGTTAACTCATGGGTCCCTATGACAATGTACACCTTTGTAGTTTGCATTTAGGAGGGACATGCAGAGCCTTGTCCACATCCACCTGTCCAGCATATTTTACCACTACCTCACTCCCAGAAACAGTATGGGGTCCTTTCGTGGACTCCCTGCATGCACTTCACTTCCTTAACTCTTCAGTACCTGGGTACTGCTGTCTTCATACCCCAAAAGTACCTCAGTGACCTGTACTGTGGAATATGGTGCCAACTTCTTGCATTACACCCCTTAAATAACTTCAGACCAGGTGGAACAAAAGTTTCAAACCATCCCTGCTCCTAACTCAGGCTATGTGCTGCCCTGGCATACATGCAAAGGTATAGTCCATGTATGATTAATTGGCTATCTATTAGTGGCATTTGCCAGTGCTGGAATCTTCAGGGACGAAACCCAGGTCTAGATGACCTTTTTACATTATTGCAGTAGCAATCGACATTCCTTGTCTTTCCAATCTTTTCCCTTATGAGATTCTCTTAAAAATTAGGGGCTCTTCTCCAAAACACTACATACCCATTTGCTTGAATGGGTCATGTTCAGCAGCGGTACTTACAAAATGCAACAGGGGGAATATTTTTTTGCTGCAGGCGCTGAGGAAAGCATTGCGATTGCTGCAAGTGAACACACCCCCACCTGTCGTCATTGCAGCTTAGGTGAGGGCAAATGGAGGGGCACTGCATATGAGGGGGGGGGGGGGGGGGGAAGAAAAATGCACATTTACAGTATATGCCCAGCTTTATTATAGCCCACAATACTGAGGACACCCACTAGAGACAAACTCGCCCCAACGATAGCTGGCTAGCCACACAAGCTGATGCAAATTTTTAATACAGTCTGGTGCACTTGTGTAGCACATTCCCGCTGTCCACACATAATTCAACACACTGCCACCACCTGCAGTTCATCAAATGACTGGTCTGCTAGGTCAGTGTTTCTCAATTCCAGTCCTCAAGGCGCCCCAACAGGTCATGTTTTCAGGATTTCCCTCAGATGAAACGTCTGTGGTAATTACTAAGGCAGCGAAACTGATTAAATCACCTGTGCAAAATAATGGAAGGCCTGAAAACATGACCTGTTGGGGCACCTTGAGGACTGGAGTTGAGAAACACTGCTAGGTAATCAATCATACCCACACATATCCCCCTCTTGATGGCAATGAGACCTGCCCCTGCCCGTGGTAGATACGATAACATTCAGACTGAGACCCATCTCGTTCTTTGTCAGCCAGCCACTGCAATTACGGAGTGCAGCCACCCAATGTAAAGTCATATTAGCAGCAAAATTTAACACCAAGCACTAAATACACAACAGTCTCTTTAGACCACATAAATTATGTGGTTAGTAAACAGGCGCAGCAGCCAACTTTTTTTTTTTTTTACTTCTGGATAAAATTTCAAGCCACTACCCACCTAGGGATGTCAAATACAGTAAAACCTTGGATTACAATGTTTGAGCATAATTCCAGAAACATGCTTGTAATCCAAAGCACTTGTACATCAAAGCGAATTTTCCCATAAGAAATAGAAACTCAAATGATTTGTTCCACAACCATTTATTCATAAGTCCTTCAGTATATAGTCCTTCTAAAAAGATCATAGCAATGTGATAGTTACACAACCTATTAAATGTTTATCCACAAATGGAAGCCTCCACAAGGGGATTAGAAGCAAAATCCAGCAGGAGCTGCAGAGTATAAAAGAGAAGAGAGACGCCTCCAAGTGTAGCAATATGGTTACATTTAACGAAGGTACAACATTTAGCAACTCAGATGGTTGATGATTAAAACAGGAACATCTAAGTATGTAGGCATCCGGGGGTAAAGCTGTCCACATAGACCGTCCCCTGCACTGAAGGAACAACATCGATGGCAGTGTGAAGGATGCCTCTTAATCAACCATGTGAGTTGCTAAATATTGTACCTTCATTAATTGTAAACATATTGCTACACTCAGAGGCGCCTCCCTTTTATACTCCATTGTGACATGATGCTACTTGTATATCAAGACATCACTTATAAATCAAATCAAGTCAAAATGTCTTAAAGATTTTGCTGGTCTTGCAGTCTCCACACAAACCACACCACAAGGAATTGAGCATTGTCCATTTGCTATAAATAAAAAAATTGGATAAAAGCTGAAATACACCATTTGGGCAGTATCCTTGTATCCAGTTTGTGGTAGCACAGTAACAGTCTTGTTTCAGAAGAAGCTCCAGATTACTACACAATTACCATTTGCATGAAATTGATTTATAGGGTCCATAGTCCATACATGGAACAGACTCTTTTCCCTTGGCCAATTACCTTAGGGGGCGGTACTTCACCTGTCACCTGGTGGGAAGAAGGTTCACATCTGTTGAAGTGGCCATAGGTTATATGGACCAGCCGATTCTGATGATTGGGTAAGAATTAAGCATTTAGGACACCAGTGCTTTCCAATCGTAGCAATTCCAAACAGGTCCTGAGTGCCACGGACAGGGTCCATATAATGGATTTAGTTGGTCCTTAGGTGGTTTTAAAGTCGGTCAGGGCATACCATTCTGTATCCATGTGCAAAGCCTAAAAAAGGAACATCTCCCTACCACTAATATTTTGTACCAATGGCAAACACAAACTCCTATGTTTGGGAGTGGGTCCCAGAGATAACACTTGCCTATATTCCCATTCTGGCTATAAAACGGATATGCTTCGCCTTGCTGCCCTCTTAGGACTGGGGGAGTCTGAAGACCCTGAAGCCATTTAAAAAAAAAAACAAAAAAAAAACTCACCACAACAGGAGGGCGCACCGGCCTAGTGCATTATGCTCAAAACAGATCTTTCATTAGTAAAACGGTGTAAGTATTATACTCGAAAACCGACAGGTGCATCAGAGCTTATAATACAACAGCAACTTCCAGTCTACTATACACTTCACAACATAAATGGGACAAGTGGAAATCCAACAGGCCAACGCATTTCGAAGACTTGCCTGTTGGCTCTGGGGAAGAGGCAAGCCCTTGAAACACGTTAAGCCTGTTGGATCAGCAATGCAGTGCAGTTGGATCAGCAGTGTCATGCATAAGCATTACAACTAGGCAACAAGCATTTTTCAGGAAAGGTCAATATAGTAGCCTTCATGATTTTTCAAATTGGTGAAAAAGCTTTTTAAAATGAAAATTATAAAGGCAAATTTTTTTATTTTTTGTTTTGGGTTGAGTGGAGAGGGATTAGAACACCTGTCAATTTTTATTGCTGTCTGTGCCCTGTTAAGGAGATCCCCCCCTCTTTTAGTCTTGTTTGCCATTATCATTGAAAGTAAAAAGAACCCCCCAAATTTTGGGTTGGCCCCAGAAAAGTAACAGATGGGAAATCTTCAAATGGGGACACTAGTTCTGGTGAGCTGGGGGTTCCCAAGAAATTCCTTTAACCACCTCAATACAGGGCATTTACACCCCCTTCCTGCCCAAGCCAATTTTCAGCTTTCAGCGCTGTCACTGTTTAAATGACAATTGCGGGGTCATGCTACGCTGTACCCAGAGTTTTTATCATTTTGTTCCCACAAATAGAGCATTCTTTTGGTGGCATTTGATCACCTCTGGGGGTTTTATTTTTGCTAAACAAAAAAAAAAAATAAATAAAAAAAAAAAAAAAGTTTGTTTCTTTTATAAAATTTTGTAAATAAATACATTTTCTCCTTAACTGATGGGCACTGAAAGGCTGCACTGATAGGCGACACTGATGGGTACTTATGGGTGGCACTGCTGGGCACTAATTGCACTGGCAGGCATTTGGGATGGGCACTAATAGGCAGCTGCCTGGTGGTCCAGGGTTGTGCCAATCCCTGGTGGTCCTGGGTGGGCATCCGAGGGGGGGGGGGGCTGTGCTGATAATCAGCACAGACCCCCCCTGTCAGGAGAGCAGCCGATCGGCTCTCCTCACGTCTGTCAGACGCAATTTAGGAAAAGCTGCTCAATGGCTCTTCCTGTTTACATTGTGATCAGCCATGATTGGACATGGCTGATCATGTGGTAAAGAGCCTCCGCCAGAGGCTCTTTACCGAGATCAGTGTGTCTGACTGGGCAAAAAAAATAAATAAAAATAATATCGGACAGGGGTTATAACCTTCCCTTATTCTATCCAAAATGAAAAAAAAAAAAAGTTTTGCCCATAGTTCCATTTGTTATCCCGGTGAAGATATCATTTGGGTTAAAAACCTTTTCCCTTTTAGAGAATTTCAGCAATATGACCTCAAATGTATTGCTCAATATAAAGTGTGATGTCACAGATTAATGACCCAGCAACCATTTATACTACACAAATTTCAGACAGGGTTTTGTGACCCAACAAACCATCCATACCCAAAAACCAAACTGACGGGATGTAATCAAAGCTTTATTAAGTTTGCTTGAAAAGGAAAACAAATTTCCAACAGAATGTGGCCAGTTCAGATACAAAACAAAAAAAAAAAAAAAAAAAGGAAACTGTTCCAAGCAAAACAAAATACATATGCACTTTTGTAATAATTTACAGGTACAAACTAATGAAAAATACAATTTCACAAAAAAAAATTGTAAACATTTTTTGCACACTTGTCAGTCCATTTTTCTACTTTTTGGCAAAGTGCTCTTCTGATGACAAATAAATTAACAAACAACTAAGTTTGGACTAATTCCAGACAGTACAAAGAAAAAATAGACACGTGAGAACTTAGTGGCGCTGTAGGCTGAACCCAATAATACTTACATAATGAGGGGCAGCGAGGTGGTCAACAAAACCGGATGTGCATGTGTGTATAGTGACCTTTTTACTGAATAGTACAAGCGTCATGTGTACTTCAGTATGGAAAGTTGATATAAAAATAACTAATGATCTTAATTATATTTTATACACAATAAAATGACTCAGTTTTACCCAAAGCATTTACATTCTTGGAGGAAAAGTTTATGCGTGACTTATAGGTAGTTGCGCCATTGAGTGAGGCAGCATTGATGGGAGCCCAAGAGCCGTCGGTGAATGAGCTGGAGAGGGGAAAGAAAAAAAAAAAAGAATAAATAATCATTATGGTACAGAAGTAGAATATGATTAAAATGTTGTGAATGACATGAGGGGAAAAAAAATAAATAAAAAAACAAACACCTATAACAGATTTGGTGGACTAAATTCTGCCTGGCGATACAGTGAGGGGAAAAAAAAGTATTTGATCACATGTTGATTTTGTAAGTTTGCCCACTGACAAAGAAATGATCAGTCTAATTGTAATGGTTCATTTTAGCAGTGAGAGAGAACAAAAATATCCAGAAAAATGCATTTCAAAAAATTTATAAATGGATTTGCATTTTAATGAGTGGAATGAGTATTTGACCCCTAGGCAAAACATGACCGATTGCCAACAAGGATTTTGCCACCAAGTACTGAGGTCAGACGTTTGTGTGCAAAGTTGGTGGCCAACTACATTTCATGAGGGATTTTGTCCCACTCCTCTTTGCAGATCCTCTACAAGTAATTAGGGTTTTGAGGCGGACGTTTGGTAACTCAAACCTTCAGCTCCCCCCACTTATTTTCTATTGGATGAAGGTCTGGAGACTGGTTAGGCCACTCCAGGACATTAATGTGCTTCTTCTTGAGCCACTTTGTTGTATTGGTCATGTGCTTTGGGTCATTGTCATGCTGGAATACCCATCCACAACCCATTTTCAATGCCCTGGCTGAGGGAAGGAGGTTCTCACCCAAGATTTGAGGTGCATGGCCCTGTCCATCATCCCTTTGATGCTGTGAAGTTGTCCTGTCCGCTTAGCAGAAAAACACCCCCAAAGCATAAGGTTTCCACCTCCATGTTGGACGGTGGGGGAAGGTTTTCCTGTGTTCATAGGGAGCATTCCTCCTCCAAACATGGCGAGTTGAGACCAAAATCAGGCTTTTTGGCATCATCTGACCACAACACTTTCACCCAGTTCTCTGAACCATTCAGATGTTCATTAGCAAGCTTCAGAGGGGCCTATACATGTGCTTTCTTGAGCAGGAGGACCTTGCGGGCGCTGCAAGATTGCAGTCCTTCACGGTGTAGTGCGTTACCATTTTCTTGGTGACTGTGGTCCCAGCTGCCTTGAGATAATTGACAAGATTCTCCTTTGTAGTTCTGGGCCGATTCCTCTGTTCTCATGATCATTGAAACTCCACAAGGTGAGATCTTGCATGGAGTCCCACACCAAGGGAGACAGTTATTGTGTGTTTCTTCCATTTGCAAATAATCGCACCAACTGTTGTCACCCTCTACCCAAGCTGCTTAGCGATTATCTTGTAGCCCCCATTCCAGCCTTGTGTAGGTCTACACAATCTTGTTCCTGACATCTTTGGACAGCTCTTTTGTCTGGGCCATGGTGGAGAGATTGGAATCTGACCGATTGCTTCTGTGGACAGGTGTCTTTTATAAAAGTTAAAAAGATAAAATTAGGAGCACTACTTTTGAGAGTGCCCCAAATCTCAGCTCGTTACCTGTTTAGAAGACACCTGGGAGCCGATTGATAGGTGATTAAATATTACACTCATTAAATTGCAAATTTATAAAATTTTTAAAATGCATTTCTGGATATTTTCATTGTTATTCTGTCTCACTGTAAAAATAAACTTACCATTAAAATTATAGATTGATCATGATCTTTGTCAGTTGGCAAACGTACAAAATCAGCAGGGGATCAAATACAGTACCATGGCGATACATTTTCACCAGCAAGCAGCACTGCAGGTGAAAACCAATTTTTAATTACAGTTTTGGTGAAACCAAGATGTTCAAGGACCCTGAGAATAACTAGCATTGAGACAGGATAGATAAACAGCCAAAAGTTTGTGAACACTTGAGCATCACACCTAAGGCCCCCTTCACACAGGTGTTGCATCTGTCCATTTTCCATCTATTTTTGCATTGGTTATTAGGAGCCGGCACCCGCCGCTGTCCTAACAACCGGTTACTCATCTTTGCTGTCAGTGAGGAATACCTTGCTGATAGCAGAATGTAAACAGCAGAGGGGGCAGTGTTTACACAGAGGATCGGTCACTTGCCGGCTGCAAATTTCATGGACAGTTCTCTCCGCCTATAGGGGCATGGTTATCCCATGACTTCAGGTGTGGGAGAAGCAAAGTTGTTATTTGGCCCCACTGCTAAAGTAGACAAGGGGGGGGCGGAGTGACCCGGTCACATCACCCAGTCACCCCTTTCTTTACATTAGCAGCAGGGCAGAATGACAGCTCTGCTTCTCCCGGTGCTAAGGTAAAGGAGCAGGGTCACCAGGTGGAGGTCACAGGATGACCCCGCCCCTTTACGTAGCACCCTGGAGTTTAGGCAGGGATGCTCCTCACAAATTTACTTGCCAGGAGTAGATATCCTGGTCAATAGATAGAGATCTATTGATTCCTCCCTAAGTTTGGCCTGGTTGCACTTGACTACTACCACTAGGTGGCCAGGTACTTTGTGGTGCTAGATATGAGAAGGGTAACGCTTGAGGTAACGATTTAGGAAGATACCACCATGAAGATTGGAGGCACTCAAGGGATTCAGTGGCAGTGAATCAGTGGGTCTAGTGAGAGACCGGGAGCTCAGTGTGCTGAAGAACTACAAGGAGAATTTGTAGTGAGGGTGAAAGGTCTGTTAAGCTTTGTGTTAGGAACTGTTAAAGACTTGCCATAGGACACAGTATTCCTGCACATGCAGATGTGGCTTCTTGCTGGAGGCCTTTCCCTGCATGGCTGTCCTTCTACTGAAGTCTCGGAGTCTGCTAATTGAACTTACAGCTACTCAAGGGTGTCCTGGTACTAACCCTCTTTCTCCCATAAAAGTTTGTAAGAGAAATCTCTTTTGCATTCAAGAAGTGTCTGGCACCCAATATGCTTCAAAACCCACCATATACAGAAGGATGTCAGCCATCTCAGGCCCTGGAGGTCCTCATGAAGGAGGCTGGAGACCTTGCTACATTTACTTTAGCGGCGGGGAGAACAATGTAATTTGCAGTGGGGAAGTGACAAATCCTCTGTGTGCACACTCACCCCCTGCCGGCAAGTGACAAATCCTCCGTCTACACACTGCTCCCTCTCGACATTCTCCTGTCAGCCAGGAATTCTCTGCCGACAGAAGAAAAAAAACAAACACAATGAAAAATGGGATGTACACGGGCATGAATACAGATGCAAAAATTGAGGTCTAGATTGTTTTTTCATCCAATTTAAAGAAAGAAAAAAAAAAAGAAAAAAAAAAAAAAAAAGAAGAGGGAATGCCGTGTGGAAGGACACTCAATTTAGCTAAAAAAAAAAATAAAATAAAAAAAATATGTGGGTACCCCTCCACATTTAGTTCAGGTGTTTACAGTGAAGGGTACTGTTTGGGAAAGTCTTTGTTCCAACATGACTGTGCCCCTGTACACAAAGCCAGCTCCTTAAAGACATTATGTAATGAGTTTGGTGTGATGTCCCTGATTTAAACAAGCTCATGGGTGTTATGGTCAAGTCCATCTTGGAGACACCCAAACCACACGTCTCTAAATCCTTTATTGGCAGCCAATTCAGCCTAGTAAGGGGTGTCCAAACTTTTTTTCTAAGAGGGCCAGATTTGATGAAGTGAACATGCATGAGGGCCGACCATTTTGCCTGACATTCTTTGAACCATTAAAGTGTGGTCTAAGGGTGTTCGTTCAAGCACTAATATACTGCCCAACAAGAATTCTCTTGCCTTTAGGGCTATGTGTGAGTAAAGAGATGAACTCTGGCGTGTTTGGATATACTGTATTTATCGGCATATAACAAGCACCTTCACTTTGAGGGAAGTTTTTTTTTTTTTTTCCCTGAAAAAAAAACCAAACACTTAAAATTTTAAAGAACTGTGAAGCAAAATAAGGGTCAGTGCCCATCTGAAGCCTCACAAGTGCCAGGAATGCAGCCTGACTGATGCCTATCCATCTGTAGCCTGGGAGGGGACAGGACAAACGCCAAAAGATTACATACAGGGGAAAAAAAAAACAACAAAAAAAAAAAAAAAAAACACTGTTTTCTTGGTGGCCTCTGTAATAGAAAGCCCCGCCTCCTTTGATGGACAGAACAGTCATCCAATGGCAGTGCAGGAGACGGGACTTCCTATTACAGAGGCTGCCTTGTAAGCAGGAAATCCTCCTGTATATACGGCACTCATCCCGCCTCCTTCCCGTCCCCTCTAAGGCAGGCAGCATATATATCTTTTGTGGCCCCAGCGCTGGGAGATCGTTGTTCACTGTAGAAGAGGGGAGGGAGGGTGAAGAGCGGGAGCCCTTCATTGTAGAAGAAGGAAGGGGAGGGTGAAGGGCGGGAACCCTTCATTGTAGGAGAGGGAAGGGGAGGGTGAAGAGCGGGAGCCCTTCATTGTAGGAGAGGGAAGGGGAGGGTGAAGAGCGGGAGCCCTTCATTGTAGAAGAGGGGAGGGAGGGTGAAGGGCTCCTGCTCTTTACCCTCCCTTCTCTCTCCTACAATGAAGGGCTCCCGCTCTTCACCCTCCCTTCCCCCTTCTACAATGAAGGGCTTCCGCTCTTTACCCACCCCTTACCTCTCCTACAATGAAGGGCTCCCGCTCTTCACCCTCCCCTTCCCTCTCCTACAATGAAGGGCTCCCGCTCTTCACCCTCCCTCCCCTATTCTACAATGAAGGGCTCCTGCTCTTTACCCTCCCTCCTCTCTCCTACAATGAAGGGCTCCCGCTCTTCACCCTCCCTTCCCCCTTCTACAATGAAGGGCTTCCGCTCTTTACCCACCCCTTACCTCTCCTACAATGAAGAGCTCCCGCTCTTCACCCTCCCCTCTCCTACAATGAAGGGCTCCCGCTCTTCACCCTCCCTCCCCTATTCTACAATGAAGGGCTCCTGCTCTTTACCCTCCCTTCTCTCTCCTACAATGAAGGGCTCCCGCTCGTTTTAGCTGTGCTTTTCACATCACCAGTGAAAACGTCTGCGTTACGGCGCTTCCGAATCACTTTTCAGGTGCTTTGAAAGTGCTGCCCATTCATTGCAATGGGCAGGACGTTTTGAGAGCACTGTATACACTGCTCCCACACCGCCCCAAAGATGCTGCTTGCAGGACTTTTTCTAATGTCCTGCAAGTACACCGCCCCAGTGTGAAAGCACTCAGGCTTTCACATTTGGGCGGTATGGGAGGCAGTTCTCAGGCATTTTACAGGCACGGTTTCTAGTGCTAAAACGCCTGAAAATCGCTTCAGTGTGAAACGGATCTTCGTGTTTTGTATCAACCTGACAAAATCACTACTGAACACAGTTGTTGGCCAATTTATCACCAAGTACATATTCCCATACACTTGGACAATAATTAGTCTCTGGCATCAGCTTACCATCCATGTAACTGTGCAGAGCGGTCAGCATGGGCCCATCTTGAGGTACGTATGCAGAGTAGGCCATTTCCTCCATCATAGGTGGGGAAAGCCTTGAGGATTGAATGGCTGTAATTGGCGCCGTTGAGGAATGAGTAGGACTAACATGTTTCTTGTGGCGCGCTCTACAGTTCTGAAACCAGACCTGGAAGAGACAACATGGTACAAACATGATTATCCCAGGCATATCAACATTTTATGGCCATTACCAGCACAGGAGGAAGAGGGGATATCTTCCAGTAAGGAATTCCCTTATATTAGGGAGATTGCCATTTGCTTCCCATTGTGTCTGGGAACAGGAAGTGAAGGAAAATCTCACAGCACAAGCAATAATGTGACAGGTTCTAACCCTTCCACTCTATGAACAAAAATCAGCTTTGGCTGGAATTCCACTGTAGAGATATGCAATCAGTCCTGTGCAAGAACTTAAAATGTGAACCTCCAACCTCCGCCAGCAGTTAGTTTAGAAGCCAACACAAAACCTCACCTGTATTACGCGCCTGCTTAAACCCGTCCTTTCTGACAATTTCTGTAGTGTCTGTGCATCCGGATTGTTGTCCTGGGCAAACTGTGCTTGCATAACCTAAAAATGCACAATATATACACAAGTCAGTAACCACAGCTAACTCATACCTTTAGTGGAATTTTATACAACAGTTACCCAAACATATGGCACAAAAGTAAATCCTATACTAATTGCAGCAAGCCAAGAGAAATTTGCTTCAATTACAGAGCCGATTGACTTCCACAAACACTGCCCCTAGACAAATTGGGAAAGGACTACCCATTTTCTATCAAAGGCTACTTTCACACTAAAGGCGTTTTAGCGCTAAAAATAGTGCCTGTAAAGTGCCTCCCATGCCACCCCAATATGAAAGCCCAAGTGCTTTCACACTGGGGCGGTATGGGGGGGGGGGGGGGTAAAGTCCTGCAAGCAGGATCTTTGGGGCGGTTTGGGAGCGCTGTATACAGCACTCCCAAACCGCTCCTGCCCACTGGAATGCATGGGCAGCGCTTCTGAAGCACCTGAAAAGCGCTTTGGAAACGCCACGACGCGGGCGGTTTTAACCCTTTCTTCGGTCGCTAGTAAGGGGTTAAAAACGCCCCCCTAGCTGCCGAAAAGCACAGCTAAATCAAGCGGCGCTTTAACACTATCGCGGCGCGGCCCCAGTGTGAAAGTAACCAAAAAGGTTTTAGTTTTGCTTTTATGCGGCAAATTGGTTTAAACCAGGGGTCTCCAAAACCTGTTATGTCAGGGGCCACATCATATTTTACAGATATTTGTAGGCCAAATGTTTTTTTAAATTTAGAAATGAATCCTTAGCCATGGAACATAAATGAATTTTAAAGGCTGTCATCAGCGGGGCTGGATGATGCACCTGTATCCTCCGCCCGCACCTAAATGCCAGAGCCTCAGGGACCAGGGCTAAACATTTAATGTTCATGAGGCCTTACATTTATGCCCCCATCAGAGCCTCCCTGCCCATTTGTATCCCCAGCAGAATCTCCCCATACATCTGTGTCCTCAGACTCTCCCTGCATGTTTGTGCCCCCCCATTAACACCCCCCCCCTGCACATTTGCATCCCCATCACAGCCCCCACACTTGTGTCCCAACCAGAGTCTCCCCCCCCCCCCCCCCACAGCACATTTCTTTTCCCCCACTGCCTTCTATTTCCTTTGTAGATCAGTTTCCATTACCGCTGTAGTGCTTCTCTGAAGGGCTGCCTTTAGTGCAGACCTACTACACTTCCCGGCTCCCACCCCGCTGTTACACAGGCACGTTATGTGAAATTACAGAGAGGAAAAAGGACTCTAAATTTAACCACGGGGCGGGAGTCGGGAGGTGCAGCAGGTCTGCACTGAAATAATTTGGGCTTTGTGGGGTTTCTCGGGTTGCGGGACTTGAGCTGCATACCCCCTCAATTCCTGTCAGTATGCAGAGCAAGCCCTAGCAGAGATCGTCCCTGTAGCAAGTCCGATGTCTCTAGCTGTGGGCTGAGGAAAAAAAAAAACAAAAAACACACACGGCGGGCCAGATGTCTCAGGGCTCCTGACCATTTTACAGCAATTTAGCTCCATCTGGGCACACCTCCACGGGAATTGGCCAGGCCCTACTAAATATTTGAATTTACCCACCCTAAATGCTAGAAACTTCTTCTAGCGGCAGGGGAAAGTAATGAACCTCCCAGCCATTGAAGCTCTGGGAAGACCAAACCAGCCAGCCAATCACTGCTCCTGCGATTACTGCAAAAGCCAAAAATGAAAATTTACCAGTAGTAGCCAAGTAGGACGGCGCTGCGCAAGGCACTGACAGCAAGAGCTAGCAGGTGTATAACACAAACCCATATGATCGTGTCTAAGAATCATTTGCTCAGGAACTAGACCGATTGGGTCCCGATCACTGGAAAAGACCTTGATCTGCAACAGTAACATCCAATAACTAGTATTGGGCACAGGTGGAATCTCATTCCAATTGCCCCTCCCCATTTACTCTTGCATGCTCAGTCACCCTACACCCAAAAAAGTAAATTAGCTTCTTTTGGAGAGCATATACAGTAATTTTTGCCCCCCCCATAGACTTTAATGGGTGCACCTGTAAACACGCAAAACTTATTTGCATGCATTTTTTGCATCTGAAAAAACCCTCTCTAAAATGTTCTCCCTTTGTCCAGCCTTGGAAACAAACGTTGGGGGTGAAATAAAATTGCTGGGAATCAGCTTATGCGCTACTCAGGCGTACTACGGGTCATTTGTTGGTTCTGATTAAAACTTGAGCTAGAAGAAGTTGTGATAATCTGGATATTCAGGATGGTTTACACCAAAGTTGCTACAAGCAAGCTTAAGTTGCTAACAAGAGGTAATCAAAGAGTGAAAACGTATGCAAGAAAAAAAAAAAAAAAAAAAAAAAAAAGTGTAGATTTGTATTTAAAGGATCCATACAGATCTAGAAATAGACTTCACATTTTAGTTGCATAATCATGTCCCTTAAGCCTCCTTTAGCCTAAAATTTCAGCTAAGCCATTCCAATAAACTTAAAAAAGCAAGCCCGTCGAGGTCCAATATTTTCTGCACCTTATGGTTAGAATACATAATGGGAATTTCTATAGGTAGGTTTCACACATAGTAAGTTTTTTTGTGCTGCGTTTACCATTATTTTGATAAAAAAACACGACATTTCCTGTCTTACTGATCATGAAAAAATTCTGAAGCCATACATTTACCGTAAACTTGAATTTACATATTTAAAACTGCATTTGTAAAACCGCAATATAAAAAGTATCTCAGTAGTTGTGGTCAAGTTAAGTTCCACCGATGTTACTGACTCAATCACTTGGAACATTGTGCGGCACAATTACAGGATTTACATATTTTTACATTATGTGACAAGCTGGAACTGAAGGCCTATTCATTGAGCCACGGACACGTTCCGCCTGCCTCAAAACAAGAACTTACTTGGAGCTGATCTGCTGTGAAGCTGGTACGAGCCCTTTTAGCTGGTTTTGGCTGATTAATATCTTGCTCTGTCAACAAGGCCCCTTCCACACTGACACGGTTCCCTGCAAGGAGGGAAAATAATCTAACATTTTTCTGCATTGTATAATAAAAATCAGAGGTCCTGGGCACCAGAGGATCACATAGATAAGGCTCCCCAGTTTAGCCTATAGAACAAAACCATTTGAAAAATACAGCTACATGTAATAAGGTTTGAACACTTTGTTAATCTTCAAAAATTTCTTTATTAAAAAGGCTCTTAAATGTCATCTGATTTTTACTTAAATTACATTTTACCTAACAAATGCCAAACACATGCTACATTGACCGGTCTCTATGGAGCAAATGTATCACATAAGATATTTGGTGAAGTAGTATGGGAATTATTATCTTGAAAGGCATTAAAAAAAAAAAAAAAAAAGTTACCTTGGAGAAAGTCAGCACCTGGGTAGGTCAACAAAATGGTCTTTTTTTAAATTCACATGAATACAGCTGTAAAAAACAGCCGTGTTTCGCCCATTGGGCCTTAATCATGGCAGAAAGGTTACCTTGACCTCTACCTACAATTAATGCTGTTGACGTGCATTGTAGCCCAAGGGGTTTTGAAAAGGAACTCAGAGGAGCTGTCGAAGGATTTTTAAGACTGGGCTCATATTATATAGATAGATTGCTACTTTCTCTAGGACATCCTACAAAAGATTGGTGCAAGGGCCTGCAAATCCCATTGAAATGCCACCAGCCAGCAAGGCTTCCCAAAAGAACATAAAAGCATGAAAATGTTCACATAAAGGATTTTGGCAAAAAGCCATTTCCTAGTTAATGAACTGGTTTGGGAGCAACAAAAGTATTTGTAGTAAAGTCACCAATAAGGCCATTCAATGGCCTCTGTTTCAAGTACATGTGAACCCCACCTAAATGACATTGGCTGTGCATGATGTCATAAGCCTAGGCTTTTTACCAGACAAGAAAACAGGAAGTGGGCTGTATAAGGTATTTACTGTCAGAAAAAAAAAAAAAAAAAAAACCTGAAGGGCCGCTTTAAGCACACTAGATTTTCCATACAAAAATTCACATCAGTACATTCGAGGATTTGACAAAAACATTTGAAAGTTAACTGCTACTTTTAAACACTCAATTTTGGAATGAATGCAATTTCCAGAATGAAAAACACATTCGCGGTTAGAAATGTGTTTTCTGGGAATAAATAAATCCTACTCCTAAAATTTTCTTGTCAAAAATATGAACTTTGATTTGACCCCACTTATTAGAAAGTCAAATGTTCCTGAAATTACAGTTTTTGAACAAATTTCTGCTAGTGTATGGCCAGGAAAATTTAGTAACCACAGATGTTGGGAAGGGAAAAAAAAAAAACAAAAAAACTTCCCAAAGGTTCAACCCTTACAAACTGTAGTCAGGCGTAAATTGAAAGAGCACCTGTAGACTACAAAAGACACACACCGCCTTTTATGAGTTATAAAAGATACATTTAGAAGGGGGATGGTGATCTCATTCTACCATAAACATCAAATACCATCCATGAAAATTTTTGGCATTCTTGCTTGAACACCTATCAAACCTGTAAGTGGGCATATACATGCTGAGAGGCTGAAGTGGGCTACAGCAATGGTGGTCTCCCGTATCACATGGCGAGAAGAAATTTACAATATAGACAGACAGTGTAGTAGGTGAACCCTTAAAGAAGTTTATCAACGGTTTCCAAAAGAAACATTTGTGACTTTCTGCCAAGCATCTAAAGCATCTAAACCCAAAACAAACAAAGAGCTGATACAGTGCAGCTTACCAATCCTTAGATGTGGTGGCTGCAATAGGATTCCCCCCCCCCCAAGCACTCCCCTTTCCCTAACATTCACCTGGGGATCCTGCCATTAACACTTATCCTTAATGACCTAGACTTCTCTGCACAGGAAATTAAAAGAGCACAGGATTCCTGGCAGGATAAGCAGAAAATGTACTTGAGCTGGAAAAAAAAAGGAAAACGAATTCCGCTACCATTTTTAAAGGATTGGTAAGCTTGAACACATATTACAATTTTGTTCTGGGGTTTAGAGATCATTTAAAAAAGGTCCACCATGGTATTCCCAGAACATAAAACACGTGTGGAGGTGAAATGTTTCACATGTAAATTTTTACATACCTAAAGCTGCCCATACACTAGTAGGGGGTTCGTACAAACATTTGTATGAAAATTCTCATTCAACGACTTGACAAAATGTTGTTCAATGAACTAAGTTTGCTTTCAACATTCTACCAGTGTATGGCCAGCTCCACTCATTCCCAGAATTATATGGCTCTTCCAGGCTAATAGGCAAATGAAATAGTGGAGCAAAGAAGACACTGGAGTAGGCCTTCACCCTTTCAATGACAATGTAATGAGCGGGCTTGGATCACCAAAGTTTACTGCAAACTTACTGGAAAACTACATAATCCCATAAAATGTCAAACTACACTGCGTAAATAACATGCATCCAGAAATAAAAACTTGTGCATAAAGACTGAAGTTGTTGGAAACTAAATGGATGTACACCAAAGTCGCTATTTTAATCATTTAGTATAAAAATAAAAAAGTGGTGCCTCTGAAATCAAAAGCTGAAATTGGTTGCAGGTGGTTAGAATGTATGGAGCTTGTATCGCAAGATTATGGACTGTTCATGTATATCATTCATGTATGTGTGCACATTGGATTGTTTTATTAGTGTATAGACTCCGGGCTGGAGAGTCCCTTAATAAAAAAAGAGATTGTGTTTTGCAGCTAGGCTGTAACCGATCTGAGCTCTGTTTAGGTTCTTCTGGACTCTGCAAGCTCTCCCAAGTTCAGTGTATGGATTGCTTCTGCCTGGTACTGTTGAAAGTTCAGGTAATCAGTGTGGAAGAACAGTCACTGAGTTATGAATGTTTATCTATCCGTTTTAACCAATCATTAAAGGATTTTGTTCAGTGGTACGATTTGGGGAGATGCTTGGAGCACCTCTTCCGAGGGTTCTCTTTGGCTTATGTCTAGAGAGGAGATCTCTGCTCTGAGTTTTCTCCCTTGAGCCTTGCCTCAGCTGGAGGCATGTGCTGGATGCCCCAGGCCCTGCTGGAGCATAGATCTGGAAGGATCTGGGCTTAAGGATTTTTTTTGGAAAGAACGTCTTGTTGAATGGTGTTGCAGACTAGCTGGGTAGAATTTTTTGCTTGACATTGTAAGAAGGATCAAACAAGGTCTTTGCCAAAGGGTCAAGGACCAACATGATTTCAGAGATCCACTAGAAATAAAAAGACTTGCTACTCTTTTTGGCTATTCTGCACCCCTCTCTTGGAATAGAGTTTAGCAATAAATGGTAAAAAGGCTACGTGTATCTGATGCCCAAACCATACACCAAGGGCCCAACTCTGTGTTGGAAAGGTTAGCCTGCCACATTAATTGTGGCATTCTGCATCACCACCAGGATAGACATGCTACGTTACATTTTCTTCTATACACACTGCTCTAAAAAGGGAAGATGTACCCCCTATACGGGTTTCTATACTCAAAAGGGAGCATGGATATTGCCTTGATAAACATGTCCTCTTCCCCTGGCACTTAAAATATCACATCTACCACTAAACAAAAAAGTGCTTTTCTAGCAACAAAAAAGCCAGACTCTGTTGATGTTAAAAAAAAATAATAAAAAAGGGATTTGTAAAAAAAAACAAAACTGGCTGTACAGAATTAAATCATTTTGCATACAACACCCAACCTGGTTTATTGCTTTAAACATACAGAGTTAACCAATAATATATCTTACTGAATTATAAAAACTTTCAGTCGTGCAGACTGGGCACATACCATTCTCCACGGCTCGTTTCAGGTTGTCCAACATGCAGTCATAGTGCACCCGACACAAAACCTTCTCCTCCACCAGAGCAAACTCCTCCCCTGTGGACAGCTGCCTTTTACAGGAATAGCAGGCAAAGCATGCCAAGTGGTAGACGTTACCCTTCGCCCGCCTCACCCAGTCTGTGGAGTGGATGTGCCTGCCACAACGCGAACACCGCGTTCCATATCGCCTACATGAGGGAAAGAAAAAGCAGGGTAGGTAAAAAAAAATAAATAAAAGGATGGACAAGGTCATCTTAGACAGTCTAAAGCTAAAAGTGGGACCTCACCCAGAAAAAAAATAAAATAAAAAAAATACAAGCTTTTTTGGGGACTGGGTACTTAGAGCAGGCAGCCACACCAACAACTTCCTGGGACACATCACAGAAGGCCGTGAGACCATTCAGATAGTGCAGCTCATGCATGCACAGCAGGAAGCCAGCTCCGAAGGCGCAGAAGTCAACATGGCAGCACTGGGTACTTGAAGACTGGCAAAAAACCAGCCCAGGTGAAGACAGCACTGAATCCTGGGACAGGCAAATCTCTAACAAAAGTCAGCTAATACAATTGTGTAGCTGCTGGCTTTTTTTTTTTTTTTCTTAAACTTGACTGAAGCTTCTCTAAGGCCTGGTTCACACCTATGCAGGTTGCAACACACATTTTTGATCCATTGAAGTCTATGGAACCAAAAACCAGAAGAAAAGTCCATGGCCCTTTCAATAAAATGCACAGAAAACCAAGTTAAAATGGACTGTAGTGTGTTTCTGCAAAACTAAAAATGCACAGGTGCAAACCAGGCCTAAGAAGTTACAGAAAAAAAAAGTTTTCCTTGCTTTTTTGGAAACAGGGTTTAAGCCAAATGGATAAAAGTGAGCTGTTGCAAGCACCTTTGGCAGGGTTGATACTATGATTTCTCTCATTACTAGGATTTCTCCAAACCATTGTAATGGTCACGTATGGAAATGAAAAAAGATCTAGGGGCAGGTTAAACTAGTTCACAGGGTAGACAAACAAAAAAAGCTATTGATAGGACTGCATCAAAATGTCCTACTTGCCCATAGATGCCTCTTAAATATAAAGTCTGGGTGTGAGTCAAAAGCACAGTTTGAACCAAAAAAGGAAATGGCATTAAAAAAAATAAATAAATACAAATATAAAATTTAGACAGCAGATCCCTTCCAAACATGACTGTGGATAGGCAACATTTAAGAAGCCCATCGGGTATTTGACCTCTGGAGGCAGGGAGCATGACTTGAACAGGAAGAGCTGGCCGACAGCCCATACCTCCACCAATATGGCAGCCACACACCATGGGAGGAGTGGATGAGAAACGTGGGTCAAAACAAAAAGGAACATCGGCAGATAGTGTCGACAGTACACAATCATTAACCACCAACTTGTCTTTTACTGTCTTAAGGAAAAAAAAAAAGTCACCAGTCATTACCTTCAAGCAAGCTCCATTTTTTAGCTGAGGCGCGCCCACACACACACACACACACACACAAACACACACACACACACAAACACACACACACACACAAACACACACCTCAGCCTAAAATTGAAGCTTGCTTACATTGTAATTGTACATAGACTGGGTTGACTATATAAATCTCTCCATACACACATGAGTTTCTAACAAGAACAATGATACATTCCATACAAATAGCAGTCAGAGCCGAAACTGGCAGATCTTTTGTACCTGAAATAATCGAGCTTGCAAAAAATATCTTTGTCTTTGATATAACAGCTTGTGTGTCTTCCCAGTGAAGTCCGGCATACACTACAGGACAGACAGCGCACGTGCCAACACAAGTCGTTTACCTGGTGAAGACAGAGGAGGTGGTTATACAAACTCTGGAGCTCAGGAGGTACAAAAAAAAAAGAAAAAAAATCATGTGAGAAACTCTGTAGAAGAAAAAAATGTTAGAGAAACCCGAGTGACCGGGTTTTAGGCTCATTACAAAATTACTACTTGTATATAAAGGATGGTCCCGATGTTCGAGGCGGAGCTTTTTTTAACTTTTTTCTATTTTTCGGGTCCGTCAGGCAGCGTGATTGAAGATGGATGGACATCATGGGACGCTTTTCTTTAATAAAGGAATTGTCAAAAACCTGTCTGTTGTGGTTTTTACTTTTTGACGAATGGGTAGGGGTACAATGTACCCAATGCCTATTCACATAGGAGAGGAGGGGGGGGGGGGGGTTGGGATCTGGGGGCCCCTTGTTAAAGGGGGCTTCCAGATTCCAATAAGCCCCCCTCAGACCCCAAAAACCAATGGCCAGGATTGAAGAGTTCCTCTTAATATCCATACCAGACGCGAAGGAGCCAGCAATACATTACAGCTGTGAGCAAGTTTAAATGATATTTTTTCCTTAGAAATGTCAGTAATTATTGCTGCGGTACTGTTCTACACATCGCACAGATGCACCACTTTACAGGCAGACCAAGGGGACCCCCCCTTCCTCCCAGGCTCAAAATTTAAAAGAATTTTTAATTTTTATGGTTTCACTTTAAGCATTAATAAAATCACTGCTCCTGAAAAAGAAAAAAAAAAAAAAAAAAAAAAAAAAAAGAAGAAGTTGTTAAAAAATTTTGCATCAATACTAGGTATGGGCGAACGGTTTGGCCCAAGCATAAGTTCGGGCCGAACTTTTGTTGTTCGGGTGTTCTGCAGAACACCGAACATGCGGTGTTCAGGGCAAATTCGAAAGTCGCCGGAACACAGTTAAGGTCTATGGGACATTAACATGAAAAATCAAAAAAGTGTTAATTTTAAAGGCTTATATGCAAGTTATTGTCATAAAAAGTGTTTGGGGACCTGGGTCCTGCCCCAGGGGACATGTATCAATGCAAAAAAAAGTTTTTTAAAAAAAAGGATGTTTTTTCAGGAGCAGCGATTTTAATAATGCTTAAAGTGAAACAAAAATGAAATATTCCTTTAAATTTCGTACCTGGGGGGCGTCTATAGTATGCCTGTAAAGTGACGCATTTTTCCCGTGTTTAGAACTGTCTCAGCACAAAATGACATTTCTGAAGAAAAAAAAAAAAAGTAATTTAAAAGCACTCGCGGCTATAATGAATTGTCGGTCCCAGCAATACAGATAAAAGTAATTGAAAAAAAATGTCATGGAATTCCCCCAGTACATTACCAGGCCCTTTGGGTCTGGTATGAATATTAAAGGGATCCCCAAACAAAAAATTGCGTGGTGGTCCCCCCAAAAATCCATACCAGACCTTATCTGAGCACGCAACCTGGAAGACCATATGAAAAGAGGGGGGAGGGGGAAGAGAAATATGAAATGTACCCCATTTCACAAAAAAAAAAAAAAAAAAAAAGTGACAAAAATGGTACAAAAAGACAAGATACATCTTGTGAACTGTCACCTGCGAGGACACGTCATACGGTGGGTGCCTCCCAATGGAGGCTTGTCAGTCTCGGCTTTTTTTTTTCGGTCCATCGGGGGAGCGAGAGAAGATGAATGGACTACATGGGACATTTTTATTTTTTAATAAAGGACTTGTCCCAAGCTGTGTCTTGGCTTTTGTACCATTTTGACACTATTTGTGAAATGGTAGGGGTACATTTGTTACCATTCCACACGGGGGGGGGGGGGGGGGAGGCCTTGTTAAAGGGGGCTTCCAGATTCCAATAAGCCCCCCACAGACCCCCACAACCACCGGGCAAGGGTTGTGGCGATGAGGCCCTTGTCCCCATCAACATGGGGACAAGGTGCTTTGGGGGACTACTCATTTTGTGCAGGGACCGTTCTTAACATGGGAAAAATGTGCCACTTTACAGGCATACTATAGACACCCCCAGGTACAAAATTTAAAGGAATATTTCACTTTTATTGCTTCACTTTAAGTATTATTAAATTCACTGCTCCCGAAAAAACGTCAGTTTTTAAAACTTTTTTTTGCATTGATACATGTCCCCTGGGGCAGGACCCGGGTCCCCAAACACTTTTTATGACAATAACTTGCATATAAGCCTTTAAAATGAGCACTTGATTTTTCACGTTAGTGTCCCATAGACTTTAATGGTGTTTGCGGGTTCTGCAAAATTTGCCTGTTCGGTATGTTCTGGTGCGAACCTAACCAGGGGGGTGTTCGGCCCATCCCTGGGGCAGTACCTGTATCCCCATACACTTTATGGCAATAAACTTGCATATAAGCCTTTAAAATGAGGACTTTTGATTCTTCATGTCCCATAGACTTTAATAGGGCTCGCGTTTTCTGGTGCAAACCGAATTGGGGGGTTGTTCTGCCCATCCCTACTTGTATAGAGTACAAGTGTCATTAAAAAGCAAAAGAAAACCTTTATTCATGGATGGACAAAAAGCTCAAATTTAGGAAGCAGTAGGGGCATTTCAGACATTTGGGGCATTCAAGGCGGGGCTCAAAAAAAAAAAAAAAAAAAAATTATATATATATAAAGATAAATGAACAGCCCCTTAGAGGGTGAAATAAAGCCAACTTTTGCTGCAATATGCAGTGCATCCAGAAAGTATTCACAGCGCTTCACATTTTCCACATTTTATGAGAAAGAAAGAAAAGAAAGAAAAGAAAGAAAAGAAAGAAAGAAAAGAAAGAAAAGAAAGAAAGAAAAGAAAGAAAGAAAAGAAAGAAAGAAAAAGAAAAGAAAAGAAAAGAAAAGAAAAGAAAAGAAAAGTAAGAAAAGAAAGAAAAGAAATCCCGAAAAGAAATCCCGAAAAGAAATCCCATGTACAGAAGTATTCACAGCCTTGCTCAATACTTTCTTGAAGCACATTTGGCACCACGTACAGCCTCAAGTCTTTAGTATGATATTACAAGCTTGGCACACCTATTTTTGGGCAGTTTCTCCCATTTTTTGCTGGACCTCTCAAGCTCCATCAGGTTGGATGGGGAGAGTTGGCGCACAGCCATCGGGTTCAAGTCTGGGCCACTCAAGGACATTCACTGAGTTTTTTCATTGCCACTCCTTAGTTATCTTGGCTGTGTGCTTAGGGTCATTGTCCTATTGGAAGATGTACCTTTGCCCCAGTCTGAGGTCTAGAGAGCTCTGGAGCAGGTTTTTATCAAGGATTTCTCTAAATTGCTGCATTCATCTTTTCCCTTAGTCCTGACTAGTCTCCCAGTTCCTGCCACTGAAAAACATCCCTACAGCATGATGCGGTATTGGCCAGGTGATTAGCGGTGCCTGGTTACCTCCAGACATTCAGGCCAAAAGAGCTCAATCTGTTTCATCAGACCAGAGAATTTTGTTTCTCATGGTCAGATAGTCCTTCAGGTGCCTTTTACCTTAAACTCTAGGTGGGCTGTCACGTGCCTTATACTGAGGAGAGGCTTCCGTATAGCAATTCTACCATACAGGCCTGATTGGTGGAGTGCTGCAGAGATAGTTGTTCTACTGGAAGGTTCACCTCTCTGTAGAGGAACGCTGGGGCTCTGTCAGAGTGACCATCGAGTTCTTAGTCACCTCCCTGACTAAGGCCCTTCTCCCCTGATTGCTCAGTTTGGCCAGGAGGCCCGCTCTAGGAAGAATCCTGGTGGTTCCAAACTTTTCATTTACAGATAATGGAGGCCACTGTGCTCATTGGGACCATCAATGCTGCAGAAATCTTTCCGTACCATTCCCCAGATCTGTGTCTAGATACAATCCTGTCTTTGAGGTCTATAGAAAATTCCTTGGACTTCATGGCTTGGTTTGTGCTCTGACATGCACTGTTAAGTGTGGGACTTTATATAGACAGGTGTGTGCCTTCCCAAATCATGTCCAATCAAATGAATTTACCACAGGTGGACTCCAATCACGTTGTAGAAACATCAAGGATGATCAGTGGAAACAGGAGCACCAGAGCTCAATTTTGAGTGTCATGGCAAAGGCTGTGAATACTTATGTACATGGGATTTTTTCACTTTTATTTTTAATAAATTTGCAAATATTTCAAACTTCTTTCACGTTGTCATTATGGAGTATTGTTTGTAGAATTTTGAGGAAAATAATGAATTTAATCCATTTTGGAATAAGGCTGTAACATAACAAAATGTGGAAAAAGTGAAGTGCTGTGAATACATTCTGGATGTACTGCAAGGCTAGGTTCACATTGGAAACCACAGCAACCGACAGCAGAGGTCTGATTCGTCTTTCACCATTTCAGGTCTGATTTCAGTCTGAATTTTTGGCTTAACTCTGACCTAAAACTGACCAAAAAGAAGCACACAGGGCTCCTGTGCAATTCGCTCCGGAGATGTGTGAACCGTCTCCATAGAGAACCGGACACAATCTCCTGCTATGCGAATTGGATGCAGGGAAAGTTAAACCCACATCCAAGTCACAATAGTGTGAACCCAACCTAAAGTATAACTAAAAAGGCCAAAAAAATTCTTTTGGATAGAGTAGACTGTAAATAGAACACCGGTTAGCCTGTCTGTGCCTCTGTTAGGAGTTAGGGAGATTCACCTTCTACTTTCATCAGTTTACCTTTATCATTGAACGTAAAAGAAAATCCCAAAATTCTGGGTTGTCCCCCAAAGAAATAGAGGGAAATCTTCCAATAGGGACACTTACATTTCTGGTGATCTGCCCCCTCCCCCCCAAGGGGTTCCCTTAATTTGCAAGGATTTCCTCTTACTTCCTATTTTGGCTATGGAATAGGAAGTGAAGGTAAATTTTCCCAATGGGACACTGATCTCAAAATAACAGACAACCAACCTATATAGTTCTACTTTTAACTTCAATTCAGGAATATGCTCCGCAGCACTTTCCTGGCACCAGACGTCTTCATAACGCCCAACATTTTGAGATGGAAACAAGGGACACCTATTAACAAAAGTATGTAGGCATTGGACCCTGCCATGCCTCCTTAGAGAATTATATATAAAAAAAAAAAAAAAAAAAATTATAGGATTAGTTAAACCCACAAGTTTTTTGGGGGGTTTACATCACTACTATTCCTTCATATTGGCTTTTGAATTGTACAGAAGCAGCAATTTAGAAATTGGATGAAAGGTTTAGCACTGGGAAACACTTTTTGAAATAATGCATTTTACATACAACTATATGGATCAGACCAAAATGAGGGACAAATAAGGAGGAAAGAGGAACTTTGTTCCAAATCAGGGACAGTCCCTTGAAATCAGACACAGTTGGGAGCCATGTGTCTTCCATATGATGGCTCAGAGGAGATGGCCAGTATCATACAACCTTATTAGGCTGAGGGCATTTAGTGGCTGGAGAAAAAAAAAAAAAAAAAAAAAAAAAAAGGGAGAAGGATTTCCCAAACCATTACACTCTTAATAGAAGGTGAATAGTGCAGCAAAAGCTGTTTATCTGCTAATGGACCATTTTTCACAGTACTGATTTAAGTAGCCACAGGAGTTGTCCTAATAGGTATAATTGTTAATGCACATACATTACATAAATCAAATACATCAGGCAAACACGTTTTCCTAATTGAAGAATCTGTCTTGATCTTCTCAAATTGATGCAATTCAAAGGGTCCAACACGCCATTTTACCTTCAGCCAATATTGCCAAGCAGCAAGGACTTGAAAAATGCATTGCCAAACACCCACACCTATCTGTCAGATCTGCCAAAAATCAGACAATTCAGGAGCACAGGCAATCAAAAATAAAATAACTGCAGACTGAACACACACGATATTCACCATCTACAACCAATCCTCCATTAAAAAATGTAAATACTCTAAACCAAAAAGGAAAGACTTGTTTGTCAGAGTTGCTGTACTTCATATCTCTGGACTTTGCATTGTGCCTTAGTAAATTATCCTGGGAGAAAAGGGATGACAAGAAGACTTTCATAATATGACGTCCCAAAGGTGTGGGAGAAGACAATGGAGCAAGAGAGTGGGTGGTCTTGGGAGGAAAGAGGATGCTTTGGGTGATGTTATGAGAGGAGGTTGGGACTATAGCTGGGAGCAGAATTGGATGGTTTTGTATGTTGTGGTTCGGATTTTTGAATTCTATGCAGTATTACTGCAGTATGCATTCTTCTACAAGACTGAACTTTTGTGGACATATGTGTCAGGTCAACTCAAGATCAAAAACTACACACATGGAGGAAAGTTATGAAGCCCACACACCATGATGGGACATAGATCCTGGCACCTGGAGACAAAGGTCAACCATTCCTGAAAAAAAACAAACCCACACACCTATCTTGGTCCCATCCTCTCTTATCCTAAGCCTCTGTACCACCATCTAGCATATTTATCATATTGATCCAAACAAGGAATAGTGCAGCCACCCTCAGTTATAGACTTCTAGTCAAATGAACTGATGCCTATCAGTGCTTCTATATGTGGGCTGGACAGTCAAGCTTCAATGACCACTGGTCACAAAAGTTGACAGACAGACATTGTTAGTTCTCTTCTACAAAAAGTTCAAGAAGCATTAATGGCCACAATAGAAATTGACTAGTAGTGGCTAAGAGGTTAGCACTTCTGCATAACCACGGCACCACCTACCTGGGAGCTGCCATGTTCTCCCTATGCGCTTTTCCTCCAGGTACCCTAGTTTCTTACCACACTCCAAAAACAGGCTGGTAGGTTAAGTAGACCTAGTATGATGCACTCACCTACCACACTATTAGGTACACCATTCTAAAACTGGGTTGGACCCCCTTTTGCCTTCACAACGGCCTTAATTCTTTGTGGCATAGATTCAACAAGGTGTTGAAAACCCTCAGATTTTGTTCCATATTGACATGATAGTATCACACAGCTGCTGCAGATTTGTCAGCTGCAAATTCATGATGAGAACCCCCGTTCCACCACATCCCAAAAGGTGCTCTATTGGATTGAGATCTGGTGACTGTGGAGGCCACTGGAGTACAGTGACCTCCATTGTCATGTTCAAGAAACCAGTGGGGAGATGATTTGAGCTTCGTGACATGGTGAATTATGCTGCTGGAAGGAGCCATCAGAAGATGGGTACACTGTAGTCATAAAGGGATGTACATGGTCAGCAACAATACTCAGATAGGCCGTGGAGTTTAAACGATGCTCAATTGGTATGAAGTGACTCAAATGGTGTCAAGAAAATATCCCCCCCACCATTACACCACCAGCACCAGCCTGAACCACTGATAGAAGGCAGGATGGATCCATGCTTTCATATTGTTTACACAAAATTCTGACCCTACCATCTGAATGTTGCAGCTAAAAATCAAGACTCCGACCAGGCAATGTTTTTCCAATCTTCTATAATCCAATTTTGGTGAGCCTGTGCAAATTGTAGCCTCAGTTTCCTGTTCTTAGGAGTGGCACCTGGTGCCAAACTTATGCTTGAAGAGGCTTAGAATAGAAATGCTCCTCTACTGTGGGGATCCTAAGCTTAGTCTCCACAGGCAAAGTAATGCTTTGCATCCCTTTAAATTAGGCAGAAGTGGAAAACGCAATACACACACCCCCCACAGAATACCATTTTGTCAGTCAGTAAATCTCATCCAAAACCTGCGGTATTAAAAAATAAACACTGAAAAGCAAAAAGAAAATCACACAGATCCCGTTCTGTCCAAGGAATACAGAAAGAAGTTCCAGGGAAAAAGAAAAAAGAAAATCTGTACAGAAGGCCAACTCCTGATATGCAGCAAATATTTGTTACCATGAAGGTCACATCCACACTGGAAAATAGATGACTGAAGAGCATGCCTTCCTGTCCATTTTTAGAACGTTAAACAGATAAATTTATATTTTACATGCAGGTCTAAATCCAAGATAGCTTTTTGAATTGGTGTACTAACACTTGGAAAAAAGTACACTTCTATTGAACAGGTGACATTTGTTTTCAGCGAGTCCAATGAGGTTCAAAAGTTAGTCATGTGGCAAAATTATGGAACCTTACCCTCATGATAGCTTTGTGTATTGAGCCTCATGTCCATTAAAAAGTGGAAGAAAAGCCAACTATACCTATTCTTAAAAACGTTCCCTCCTAATACAGTTTGAAAAACACATCAGATCTCAATGGGGAAAAATATCATGCTGGATATCTATACTAATATGGACTGGGTAATGTGTTAGGAATGAAAGGATGCTGCATCGGTTGATGGAAATGAAAATGCTAGCCATCGTATTCATACAGCTGCAGCACCCACGGCTGTCAGAAAAACCAAACGGTGACTGCGCCCGATTGGATACAGTCACTATTCATACAATATTTTTCTACCCGGCTCAATAGGCAGCCTAGAGCACAAGTTGATCTTTGGCTACAGAGAGCACTGTAGGCATGCCACACCATTATGCCACTTACACACGACCGGACTTTACGGCATACTTTGTCCTGCGGACTTTGACGGATTTTACAACAAACTTTCCGAATGAATGGACTTGCCTACACGCGATCAACCTAAGCCTGACGGATTGGTACGTGATGACATACGACCGGACTAAAACAAGGAAGTTCATAGCCAATAGCTGCCCTAGCCTCGTTTTTTGTCCGTCGCACTAGCATACAGACAAGCTGACTTTTCGACCGGACTCAAGTCCGTCAAAAAGATTTGAAACCTGTTTCATTTCTAGGTCCGTCAAACTTTTGGGGAAAAAAAGTGCGCTGGAGCCCACACACGATCGAATTGTCCGACGGACTCCGGTTCGCTGGACCAAGTATGCCGTAAAGTCCGGTCGTGTGTACGTGGCATTAGGGTACATAAATATTCTGATTTTAAAAATCAGATAAAATTCTAGCAAACATGCAATGAGGTGATAAATTTGAGCCCCCCCCCCATATGTACACTTACAAAACTGTAAATAGACATAAGGCTGTAGATTCATTAAGACAGCCATTCTCAACTAGGGTTCCTTGAAAAGGAAGCTAGGGGTGCTTGGAGCTGTGGCCGATTGACCTGCCAGTTGATGATGCCTGAAAACGTTCCATGCCCAATGCAAGGCCATTTGACAGAGCCAACAACTTGACACCAACAACCTTTTCGGCTAGATTGAAGGTTGACATTCTGACTACCACTGTAAGGTGGCCATTCTTTGCCAACCACCAATGTAAGAATACCATTTTCACACTGGGTCACGATGACTTAAAAATTTTAGTAGGGGTTCCCTTGAGACCTAAACATTTCATAGTTTCCTCTGGGGTAAGGTGGTTAAAGGGGGTTGCAAAGGTTTGTTTTTTCTAACATATAGAACAAACATGTTATATTTACCTGCTCTGTGCAAGGGTTTTGCGCATAGCAGCCCCGTTTCTCCTCTTCTGGAGTGCCCCCGCCTGTGTGCCCCCACGGACACGCTCCCGAGTCCCAATGCTGCGTCTATTGACACAGAGGACTCGGCCCCGCCCCCATTTCACTTGATCTGATTGACAGCAGTGGGATAGGTGGAAAGGGGGTAGGGGTAGCTGCAGCAAAGAAGGTTTTTCACCTTAAGGCATAGAATGCCTTAAAAGGTAAAAAAACCTTGAGATTTTACAATCACTTTAAGACTGCAATAATACATGGATACGTCATTAATATTTAACCCAATTCCTTTAATAAGCAATTCCAGAAAACATTAAAGGCCTTTGGATATATTCTTTCCCCATCTCAGTGGCAACGCTACGAAGTGACACCATGCTGGAGTTCACTGATCCCCAAATATGGCCAACAGGGCATACGTTTGGCTGCATTTTACATGAACATATTTTTAATTTGAAATGCATTATACCAATACATTCCTGCTATGCGAACTAGGATTGCAGATACCACTTTAAGACAGTACAAGTACTCGGCGTTACTGATACTTTTTTTTTTTAATGTCATGTGACAGTTTTCAAAGCACAATACAGATTAATGATATCTTTGCAGCACTGATAGGTGGCACCGACTGATGGGAACCGAAAAAAAACTGATATGCTTGCTCCGATAGGTGGCACTTATGTGCAATGGTAGGTGGAACTGATGGGCAGGCAGTGGCAATAAAATGCAGCACAGATTAGATTGGCAATTGCTGGCAGCCTGGCATGATAAATGAACGATGAGGGACAATCAACAACAGTTTAAACTTTCTCCAGTATACAAGTGCTGCGACGCCCATCTTGGTACACCCTGCACTCAGCCTCAGTAAGCAGCAGTCAGAAGCAGACATCTTGTTACACCCAGCCCATATAGTTAGTGAACTATATGGACTGGGTGTAACAAGAGGTCTGCTGCCGCCTTGTCATTGCTACTTACTGAGGCCGAGTGCAGGGTGTACCAAGATGGGCGTTGTGCTGTTCAATCTCCGGAGACCGGGGGCCGTCAATTCTGTTAACTAATGTGACGGCCCGAACAACAAATGCAGCGACCCACCCCCCGGCCAGCTTACCTTCCGCTGCTGCCAGCCTGCCAGGACTTGTGCTCCGCCCACTGAATTCTGGTAGCCGCCTGTTCATGCAAAAGTATCAGCTCAGGCATTGGCCAAGTATTTATTCAGGGAAGCCTATCCCACACCCACATAACTGTCCCTGAGCCACCCCCATCAAATCATTCTTTGCAGCTATTACCTTTTGTACCACCACCCCCTCCCTTTTAGAATGTAAGCTCTACGAGCAGGGCCCTCCTGTACCTTTTGTATTGTACTGTAATTGTGTTGTCCCCCTTATACATTGTAAAGCGCTGAGTAAACTGTTGGCGCTATATAAATCTCGTATAATAATAATAATAATAATAATAATAAGTACAAGTACTCGGGCAAATACTCGGTATCGGCACCGATACTAGCATCGGTGCAACCCTAATGAACACAAAAATTTACCAGGGGGATTACCATTTAAAAAGGTGGCGACATTTATCAAGTTTTTAGGACTACAAATTGGCCAAAATATTTAGAATGTGCCAATGGTCAAACTTATTTCTATTAGCAGCAAACAAATTGCCTCAACATTTAGTGCAATACATATTATATTGCCATCTGCAAATGGGCAGCAAGCCTCAATCCCACCTCTTTATTAACCCTTAAACCCCCCCCCCCCCCCCCCCAAAAAAAAAAAAAAAAAAAAAAAAAAAAAAACCCACTAAGTTTAACAGTACATCAAAAGCAGAAGTCTCTGCCAAAAGCATCCATAGACTTCTTTACACACATTGCTTTTATAGCATTGTACCAGCTACACAATGCAGAGCTGTTTTGCAGGCATTTACAGAACAATTAAAATTCTAGTGAAAATACAAGAATTTGTCATATTGATGCTGACTAAACACTTTCCCTCCATCTGTAATATTTTGCTTCCACCACCCTCCCAATCTGTTCCACTGCCTACAAGTTTCAAAGTACATATCCATTGGAATAATATTCATAATGGGTTAGAGGGCAAGTCCACTCTTTCGGGGGTGGGTGTGTGTATGTATGTATGTATGTGTATATATATATATATATATATATATATATATATATATATATATATATATATATATATATATATATATATATATATATATATATATATATATATATATATATATTTTTTTTTTTTTTTATTACACACACAATTGCGTCACAAGTCATATTGGAATTGAATGTTATTAAATAATACCTTTCATTTTCAATCTGCAGTGCTGTAATTTTCTGTAAATGCAATATGGCTACCTGGAGTACTGTACAGTGTGTACTGACCACGCCCCATAAACATTTCCTGCTTGTGTGATTGGCTCAATTTGCCAAGAAGTCTGCCTAAGATACAAGTCAGATTTCTGGAATCCCCTGCAACAAGTCATTTTTAGTGAGATACTCCCAATAGGAACATGTAAGGGATGCAGGCCCAGCATATTTCCTCAATAGTGCCCTGCAGGTGCCACAGCTGACTGATCATTATGAAACCACTCCCATTAGACCCACTCAGCACAGGAGGAGCAAACCGGGATTTCTTCAGAACAGATAAAATGAAATAAAAAAAATAAATAAAAAAAAAAGGGGAGGAATCTGTAGCAAAGGTTGTTATATTCTTTGCAATGTACATAGATCACCCAGAGAGTTTTTTTTTTCCCCCTCAACAAAAGTAGTCACTTTTTAAAAAGAAATTATAGATCTAAATAAATTACCTGGTGACCCCATAATAAAATTAGGAATTACAAAACTGTATACACAGATTACAGCAACATATCCAATCCATACAAAGCACAAACATTTGCTCTGTAATGAAATTCTAGTTTCCTTCAATTTTTTTTAAATATTGTTGGCCCTTTATAACAATTAGACACTGGAGCACTTCAAAACAGAAGCCCAAACTATGAAGAATTGTGCAAACAGACGACAGACTTCAAACTTAGCAATTTGTCTATACATTATTTGCATGTTACATCCAAGAGACCAGCAAGACTTTATCCTACGGCATGTTCCACCCTACCAGAGCCTCCGGCAAAATCCCTGTTTATTTCTGTATGCTGGAATGTATGTGGATGCCAAAAAGCGAAGAGGGTTGGAATTATTTTTACATTTCTCCATTGGAGTGTGGAAAGTTGCTTATGATCAGTTGTAACATTTTTACTTACATGTGCGGTGAAGGGAGTGTGCGATTAGCACAATGAGCGAGTGTTTACAGCACAAGGATCAGCCCAGAGTGCCAGCTTGTAATTGCAACTGTAACACTGTGCTGCACGGTATTGCAATGGACTATACAGAGATTAGTGTGATAGAGGTCCTCTATACAGTTTCACAGAACTGTAATAGTTTGGAAAATAAGATTTAGGTGATCTAAACATGTGTAAAAAGAAAAGCACAGCAGTAACCAACCAGAATTAAGCTTTTTACAGTTCTAAGACCACAAATTTACAGTTCTATCAATTTTACTACGAGAACTGACATTTTCTATTTTAGTGTACAGGGACATGACAGATGAAATCCACTCAAAAAAAAAAAAAATATAATAATAATGCAGACTATCGTATACAATCAGTAAGGGAAGGTTAGCAAGTGTAGGGTTAGTGGTGCAATGGCTAAAAAATGTTAAAGAGCAACTCCTTTGTTGAGGGGGGACAAAAAACACACCCACCACATTCCCCTCTGGGTGTTCAATGTATAATACAAGGATTTTTACAAACTTTGTTGCAGATACCTACCTTTTGTTATTCTGGAGACATAGCTGTTTGTTGGCCTGTGTACATGTGCAAAATGAATCTGTATGGGAGTGGTTTTATGATTATCAATCAGCTGCTGCACCTGGAGGGTTCTAATGAGGAAATCTGCTGGGCCTGCATCCCTTTAGATGTGATTTCCTATTGAGAGTATCTCACCAAAAATGAATTTTTTTGCAGCAGATGCCTGAAATGTGGCTTGCATCTTAGTGCAGACTTCTGGGAAAACCAGTAAGCCAATCACACAAGAACAAAATAATACTTGGGGGGGGGGGGGGGGGGGGGGAGTGACGGGTCAGACTGCTGTGCAGATAGGGTTGCCACCTGTCTGGTCTTATACCCGGACAGTTTGGGTTTTGAATCGTGTCCAGGTTTCAGTCTGCCTGAAGCCCGGATACAATATTCAGAAAGGAATGTGGCTCGTAGCAGGGCCTGATAGGAGGGTGAGGGGACACTTTGGGGTTTGACTTAGGGGGGCGGGCGGGCAGCAATCCTATGTGCAGACCACATGAAATGCCTGTGCGATGCGGATTCAGCCATACAGATTGTATGCCTGAATTTTGCATCGCATTCAGACCAAAGTCATGCAGGACCCTTTTTTGTCGGTACCACAATCAGATCGCATAGTTGTGCACACCCGTGCGATCCAATTCCCGTCCGAATTCACAATTCGCACTGCGATATGGGAACCGATCTGGGGGTGTCATTAACTTTCTATTGACTCCTGCAGTGGTAACTGCCTGCAAGTTCTATGTGATGCGGGAACCGTCACTGGTGTGAACTGGTACTATAAAAAACGGAAAGATAACTTTTAAGAACATTACAACATAGCGGGTGTGCGAGATAGAGATACATACACACCCATTTTCCTCCCCACAAAAGTAGATACCCTTCAAATGATAAATGAAGATGCACACCTGTCCCAGTAAGGATTGGGCGGGGGGGGGGGGTTATGCTTGAATTTTGGGAAGGATGGGATCATGCACTTGTTGAAATACACGACACCAAAACTTGGAGAAAATTGCCAGCCCAGAAGGTAACCGGTATAGTAACAAGTCTAATACGCAATTACATCTAAATCACAAAATGTCAATTTGTAGCTGCTCAACTTCAGAGCAAGCAGCATGAACAGACCAGTTTACCATCAAAGGCTCATTTACACAGATGGTTCATTTTTGTAGGTCAAAATGAGTCCAAGGTAAACCAAATACAACAAATTCAGCAATCCGAAGTCTGTTCGGAATGGCATTTAGTAGACAGGCAAATAAATACACCAATCAGTAACCTCTGCAGGGTGTAAAAACCCAAGCGGTAGTAGAAATCATGCAATTCAGGACAAAAAGGATAAGGCTTTAATGGAACTATGGCGTATTTAACAGCTAATCCAGCAAATACCTTGTTGAGAAGCAGCAGATGCTCAGTAGTGTCAATACCTTACAGGGCTCACAGGGAAAAGTTAACAAAATAGTTGTACGAATCAGAAATTTGAAGAGATTGGCGTTTGGGATTGGGCCTACTAAAAAGACAAAGGACAAGAGTTAGTCTAAAATGTACATTTATTATATAGACAGCTATTGTCACACTGCCCTCAGCTTATCTTTGAACCAGGTTTCATTAAAAAATGTAAGTGACAGCAAAGCAGAATTCTGGCTACACTGCACTCGTTGCCATCTTTCACCTAATCATTGTAGTGGCCTTGTTGCTTATAGTGTACATGCGATCTCAGAGGATTCATTGTAGGAGACTTGACCAACCCAATTTTCAGTGATCCAAACTGAACACAAGAGCAACAAAAGCTTGATTCCTCAACCCTTCGGAGGAGTTTTGGCACAAGCAATTACCCTTTTACACCCTCTAGCAGTCTCAGAACCCTCTGGCATCACCAGTGTTTCCTCCAAAGCCACCAGCCCCATGAAAGCACCTCAAAAAAGGCTAAAGGTTCCAGTCTCAGGAGGTTATGTCAAAGACCAACTGCCCCCCCCCCCCCCAACTATTGCAAACCACTGCCATTACAGACTCTGAAACCAACTACAGAAGATAACAAGGGCCTTCAAGACACAATAGGTTATAGGATTTTTGTTTAAACCTCCTCCGTATTTACCATGCTTCACCGACACACCCAAACTTCCCTTAATCGTGCTGTATTGTAAAAGCACCATTGGAGGAAACATTCAACATTTCAATTTCCGAGTCACCGAATGTTGGACTTAACTGACTATTATTCAAAAGCCAACAATACCATCCATCTGATCACTACAGTGGCATTACTGCTGAAGTCAGATACCATTTGGTATGTAGCTGGGACTTAAACCCCTTCATGTCTAAGCCTTTTTCTGGCACTTGTTGCTTACAAGTTAAAATCCATATTTTTGCTGGAAAATTACTTAGAACCCCCAAGCATTATACAGTGCCTTGCAAAAGTATTCACCCCCTTGGCTTTTTACCAATTTTGTTACATTACAGCCATTAGTTCAATGTTTTTTTTTAATCTGAATTATATGCGATGGATCAGAACACAATAGTCTAAGTTGGTGAAATAAAATATGAAAAATACACATAAAACTATTTTTCAGAAATAAAAAACTGATAATTGGCGTATGTATGTATGTATGTATGTATGTATGTATGTATGTATGTATGTATGTATGTATGTATGTATGTATGTATGTATATGTATATATATGTATATATATATATATATATATATATATATATATTCACCCCCTTTGTTATGAAGCCCATAAAAAGCTCTGGTGCAACCAATTACCTTCAGAAGTCACATAATTAGTGAAATGATGTCCACCTGTGTGCAATCTAAGTGTCACATGACCTGTCATTACCTATACACACCTTTTTGAAAGGCCCCAGAGGCTGCAACACCTAAGAAAGAGGCACCACTAACCAAACACTGCCATGAAGACTAAGGAACTCTCCAAACAAGGGACAATGTTGTTGAGAAGTACAAGTCAGGGTTGGGTTATTAAAAAAAAATTATTATTATTATTATTATTATTAATAATATAGAATAGTATCCAAATCTTTGATGATCCCTAGGAGCACCATCAAATCCATCATAACCAAATGGAAAGAACATGGCACAACAGCAAAACTGCCAAGAGAAGGCCGCACACCAAAACTCACGGACCGGGCAAGGAGGGCATTAAGCAGAGAGGCAGCACAGAGACCTAAGGTAACCCTGGAGGAGCTGCAGAGTTCCACAGCAGAGACTGGAGTATCTGTACATAGGACGACAATAAGCCGCACGCTCCATAGAGTTGGGCTTTATGGCAGAGTGGCCAGAAGAAAGCCATTACTTTCAGCAAAAACAAAATGGCACGTTTTGAGTTTGCGAAAAGGCATGTGGGAGACTCCCAAAATGTATGGAGGAAGGTGCTCTGGTCTGATGAGACTAAAATTGAACTTTTTGGCCATCAAAGAAAAAGCTATGTCTGGCGCAAACCCAACACATCACCCAAAGAACACCATCCCCACAGTGAAACATGGTGGTGGCAGCATCATGCTATGGGGATGTTTTTCAGCAAGCGGGACTGGGAAACTGGTCAGGGTTGAGGGAAAGATGGATGGTTCTAAATACAGGGATATTCTTGAGCAAAACCTGTACCACTCTGTGTGTGATTTGGGGCTAGGACGGAGGTTCACCTTCCAGCAGGACAACGACCCCAAACACACTGCTAAAGCAACACTTGAGTGGTTTAAGGAGAAACATGTAAATGTGTTGGAATGGCCTAGTCAAAGCCCAGACCTCAATCCAATAGAAAAATCTGTGGTCAGACTTAAAGATTGCTGTTCACAAGCGCAAACCATCCAACTTGAAGGAACTGGTGCAGTTTTGCAAGGAGAAATGGGCAAAAATCCCTGTGGTAAGATGTGGCAAGCTCATAGAGACTTATTCAAAGCGACTTGGAGCTGTGATGGCCGCAAAAGGTGGCTCTACAAAGTATTGACTTTAGGGGGGGTGGTTAGGCACATTGACTTTTTTTGTTATTTTGTCTTATTTGCTGTTTGCTTCACAAAAACAAACAAAAAAAAAAAAAAACCCATCTTCAAAGTTGTGGGCATGTTCTGTAAATTAAATGATGCAAATCCCCAAACAATCCATGTTAATTCCAAGTTGTGAGGCAACAAAACAAAAAATGCCGGGGGGGGCAGTGTGAATAGTGAATACTTTTGCAAGTGTGTGTGCGCCTATGTACATTATTTTTTAACAGAGACCCTAGAAAATAAAAATCGCAATCATGGACATTTTTTATGCCACACAGTATTTGTGCAGCTGTCTTTCAAATGCAATTTTTTTGGAAGATACACATTAACATTAATAAAGAAAAAAAAAAAAAAAAAAGTTAAAGTTAGCCCAATTTTTGGTATGTGAAAAATGATGTTACAGTGAGTAAATAGATACCAAACATGTCATGCTTTAGAATTGTGCATTTGTGGAATGGCGATAAAACTGTGGTACTTAAAATCTCCATAGGCGACGCTTTAAAAAAAATATTCTACAGGTTACCTGTTTAGAGTTAGAGAGGTAGTCTTGCAGGAAAATGAGTGTTCTTGCGATTGTAGCAATACCTCACGTGTGGTTTTATCACCGTTTACATTTTTGGGCACGGCTTACGTATGTGTTCACTTCTGCGCACGAGCATGGAGTGCTTTCAAATTTATTTAATTTTATTTATTTTTATTTTTTTACACTGTACCTTTCAATTTTTTATTTTTGATTACATTCCTTGTGACAACAATAAAAGTTAACATCCCTTGTAACAGGCAGTGACAGGTACTCTTTATGGAGGGATCTAAGGTCTAAAAGACACCAAACGCCTCCTCTGCACTTAAAAGCATTGAAAGCGCCAAGTTTGGCTGTTTTATATACTGTCTTTTTTTAAAATCTGGCGCCTTTAAGTCTTCTGTAAAACGGAAGTGATATCATATTACTAGATTCAATCAAAGCCGATTCCAGCATTGTTTGGGGCTTCAGCCGGCAGACGTGCCAGCTAGTCGCTAGGGCCTCTGTGGAAGGTGGCACGGTGGGGGGGTTGGGGGCGTCCCCTTCTGCTGCTTATAATAAAAGCCGGTTAGCCACATCAGTTATTACAAAGTCAACCGTCCACAAAAAAAAACAAAACAAAAAAAAAAACAAAAAAAACACACCCTACAGTACCGGGGTGAAGTGTGCAGCTGCAGACATCACCCCGGTACAACCCCTTGAAGCCAAAGGCTGCATATCTGTGCTACAACGGCGTCAAGGGGTTAAGTCAAGCTATAGCAAATATACAAATACAAAGACAAGGCCTTATATATTGTTCAAGAAAAGGCCACACAGCAATTTAGAAATCCATTTGTACATGTAAAAGCAATTTTGGGAATATACAGTATAGACTTCAAGACAAGTTACATTTTCTGCCCAGTTAAGTGTCAGTGGAGACAAAGACCTGAATGGCCAACTCCCCTTAAAAAAAAAAAAAAACCTGACATTCGGTTTGTAGGTGGGCACAGGCCATCCAACATGATCCACTTCATAAAAAGGTACAAAATACTACAATACACCTACCACTGAAAAGACTCCGGAGCATTGTCCCATAGGGCCACCCAACCTGCTGCATCAGGATAATCAACACTGAAAGACTTCATAGGTGATCACTTGTGGAAGAGTTCTCCTTAAATCTCAGGACTTACCTTGAGCAGGTATTTATCTACAATCTCCATGCCACAGCTGCTGCAGATACTTTTTCCTTGAGTAAGACCAGAGGATGGCATGGAGTGAGGAGACAATGAGGACCCCGGGGACAGAGGAGCTGATGAACACGAATCTTCATCCAGAGTAGCACCAGGACTTCCTTGGAGCTAGAGAAAAATACACCAAACATTACTATGAGCAAAACCCCACATTGCTTATTCTAGTACCATCATCTTTATAGGCTGGCCTTTACAGTATTGGTAAAGAATGTACATCTACAGCATGTTGACTGCATGGCATTCCAAATCCCCATCATTGGCCATGGTCACACTACTGCGTTTTGGTGCAGCTTAGGGAATATTTACCCCCCCCCCCAATCTGCTCTTTTGGTTTTACTTTGTCAGACTACACGACAAGCGTAATCAGAGGAAGCATGCTCATTTCCCAAATTATAACCAATTCAGAAGAAAGTATCAAACTCCTAGAAAGTAGAGAGATTACACTTTTTAGAGATCTTGTGGCTGTCAAGAGTTGTGCCACAAAGAGTGAAGCTTGACAAAGCAGTTAATTGCTTGGACAAGGCTTATCATCAATGTCTTAAATTCTAAATATTCAGTGGGACTGTGCTGCTACATTTTCCAATGCCCAGTATCCAGAAATTTTAACCCATTAAAAGAAAACCCTGCAGGATTTCTACACGGTTTTATGCTGATGAAAAGGACACATAAAACCAACTAAAAAAAAAACGAATCCAATCCTATGCAGGTCTTGGCCCCTAGAATAGAACAGTGTTTCTCAACAGGTCATGTTTTCAGGATTTCCCTCAGATGAAATGGCTTTAGTAATTACTAAGGCAGTGAAACTGATCAAATCACCTGTGCAAAATAATGGAAAGCCAGAAAACATGACCTGTTGGGGCGCCTTGAGGACTGGAGTTGAGAAACACTGGAATAGAACTTCAAAATAAAACCAGGTTTTAGCTACAGAGACGCATTTATGTAAAACATGCAAAGAAAAAACAACCAGAATATCAGCATAATCTCCCAACGTGAAACATCTCCCTGGCACAAAGAATCAATTTAAAATTATTTTTACAGAAATGGTTTAGTAACCCAGTGAAAATGAAGGCCCTACTCACATCGGCAGATCTTAGGTTGAGGTACGTTGTATGAGTGTTATTAATTTTGTGCGAGATGCGGTCTCAACGATCAATGGCTCCACTCATGAGCTCTGACCAACAGCACGCGAGTGGAGCCATTGATCGCTGAGACTGCACTGCGGTCAGAATCTCGCCTAGTGTGGGAGACCGAGGGCCGATTCCTCTGGGCTGTTTGCCGGGATCACGGATCATCAGTTAGTGATGGGAGCCGGCCCCTGCAAACCTCTAGTCACTGAGGCCGCATTTGACCTCTTATAAGGTAATGAGGGTCAACACCATTCAGCGAGTATAGACCTTCACTTTTTATATGAATCGTTTGGGAGCGCTATCAACATTTGTTCACTATTGTGTGACATTTCCACAAAGAGCATGTTTATATCTGAATGAAGAATTCATCTAAGTCAATATTATTGGACTTTATCCATTTATTTACCAATTATATGGTCACTGTCAGTTTTACTGTGGATTATTATTAGTTCCATTGCTAGAGCGGTTTGTTTTAGGATTAGTTCCTGTGGCACCACTTTTTCATAAAATATTCTTCTGTCCAACAGTTCCTCGCCAGCATCTTCCGAGTCCTGGCCTTCAGACCTCTTCATTGAGCAGCATGGGATGACGTCTCTTCTGTGCATGCACAGGAACCAGTCCTCCCGGTGCCGTGCTGTAAGCTGCACATGCGCAGCTCAGTGCCAGAGAAGACAGTGAGCAGGCATGTAGGGACATTTTATTGCCAAAGAGACCGTGCATGTTTCTTCTGCAATAAAAGCCTGACTAAATCACTGTAGGTCATGCTTCACCATTGGTGGTATAGTGGATACAGGTGTGGCACAGTTGGGGGAGCACTAAAAACCCAAGAGTAGTTCTAACCCCCCTGCTGCTCTATCCGAATGTAGAACAAAAAAAAAAAAAAAAAAAAAAAGGTTTTGCCTTTTTAGTTGTACTTTAAAGTAGCATCAAAGTTCTGCTGTGAAAAAAATAAAAAAATTTTTTTTTTTTTTTCTTCCCCACAGCAGAACTTTGGTTCTACTTTAAAGTACACCTAAAAAGGCAAAACTTTTTTTTTTTTGTTCTACATTCGGATAGAGCAGCAGGGGGGGGTTAGAACTACTCTTGGGTTTTTAGTGCACCCCAGACTGTGCCACACCTACATCCAATACACCTCCAATGGTGAAGCATGACCTACAGTGATGTCAAATATGGGCAGCACTCCAGTATGCAAAATGGTTTTTGCAAAAGATCCAAGTAAAGCTGATAAAAATCCAACATCATATCGGGGACACGTAAGTCTCCCCCCCCCCCCCCTCCCAAGCAGAAACAGACCTTGAGAAAGGGGACAGGTGTGTCCCAAAACGCTGGTGGATTTTTTAAATTTAAGATCTAGCAAATACTATTTTGCAATCCGTAGTGCTGGGCATCTTCTGTCCATTGAGGTTTTTTTGTTTCCATCTGTCCCAGTCAGGGAGATTTACTCTTTCCAAATTATTCCGATCAAGGTCATCGGTAATGAATGAGGATAAATCCAAAATTTTGAGTTGCCACCAGAAAGAGAGGCAACAACTTCCAGTAGAGCCCCCTGGTTTCTATGACTGCTGTCCAAGAAAGGATTTCTCGCAGACAGAACGTGAAGGAATATCGGGGACAGATTTTTTTTAAACACGCGCTTTTGGCAGTTGTATCCTTCCCCTAAAGCTAAATGTTTGGCTTTAGCTATAGTTTTCAATGCGGAAGGTTTGGAAATCGGTCAGATTTTATTGCAGTCTGTACCCACTGAAAAACTTTCACCTCCTTTCCTGTTTTGCAAACCACATAGAAGTGAAGAAGGCAAATCTCTCAGCAGGACCACCGGCAGCAATACAAACCTGACAGTTCTAACCCACCAATAATAGAGATTATAAAATTCTGTTTCTCCTTAAGAGCCATTCGCACAAGTGTGCATTCACGTTTTTACAGCCTATTTATTTCAATAGGATGCCAGACATGCAGGAACGTGCAAAAGTACAGCAGATGTGACAGAATCACACAGCGCCAAGCCACGGGATACTCCGGTACCATGCATTTCTGTGGATACAAATGCACAAGCATTTAGTCGATGCATTTGGGGTGCCATCCACAGACATCTAAATAGGGCAGCGCATTCCCATTAGATGCAGGAAAATGCACGCTTCCCACACTGCGAGTGATGTGAATAAGCCTGATCTATTCATTTTGTCTCTTGTAGAAAAACACTTCAAGGACTCTAAATGGCCAATTTAGTATAGTATGACAAACTAGACAGTATGTTGAAATACACTATATTTTCAAAAGTGACGTCTGCCCTTACACGCACTTTAATGGTATCCCAGTCTTAGTCCGCAGGGTTCAATATTGAGTTGGCCCACCTTTCACAGCTATAACAGCTTCAACTCTTCTGGGAAGGCTGTCCACAAGGTTTAGGAGTGTGTCTATGGTAATGTTTGACCATTCTTCCAGAAGTGCATTTGTGAGATCAGACACTGATGTTGGATGAGAAGCCTGTCTCGCAGTCTCTGCTCCAATTCATTGCAAAGGTGTTCTATTGGGTTGAGGTCAGGCTGGCACGTTCCTCCACCCCAAACTCGCTCATCCATGTCTTTATGGACTTTGCTTTGTGCACTGATGCGCAGTCATGTTGGAACAGGAAGGGGCCATCCCCAAACTGTTCCCACAAAGTTGGGAGCATCAAATTGTCTTGGTATGCCGACGCCATGAAGTGACACTAAAGCTTCGTTTTATTTATTTATTTTTTTAAATAACAAACATGTCATACTTACCTCCACTGTGCAGTTCGTTTTGCACAGAGTGGCCCCGAACATCCTCTTCTGGGGGTCCCTCAGCAGCTACTCCTCGCATTAGATAACCCCCTGGGAGAAGCGGGGGGTTACCTCATGGGCGCGCTCCCGAGTCTTTCATTCGGCATCCATAGAAGCCGAATGTATGACTCAGCCCCGCCCCCCCAGGTCATTGGATTTGATTGACAGCAGCAGGAGCCAATGGCTGCACTGCCATCAATCCATCCAATCAAGACCCGAGACACCAGCTTTTGCTGGTGTGCTCATCTCCAGGACGAGATAGAGGGGGTACAGGCAAGTAAAAACAGGGGCTCGGGGGCTGCAGCTTTACAGGAGGTTTTTCACCTCAATGCATTGAGGTGAAAAACCTCAAAAGGTTTACAACCACTTTAAGAGTTTCCTTCACTGGAATTAAGGGGCCAAGCCCAACCCCCAAAAAACAACCCCACACCATAATCCCCCCTCCACCAAATGATTTGGACCAGTGCACAAAGCAAGGTCCATAAAGACATGGATGAGCGAGTTTGAGGTGAAGAAACTTGGCTGGCCTGCACAGGGTCCTGACCTCAACCCGATAGAACACCTTTGGGATGAATTAGAGTGGAGATGCGAGCCAGGCCTTCTCACCCAACATCAGCGCCTGACCCCACAAATGCACTTCTGGAAGAATGGTCAAACATTCCCATAGACACACTCCTAAACCTTGTGGACAGCCTTCCCAGAAGAGGTGAAGCTGTTATAGCTGCAAAGGGTGGGCCAACTCAATATTGAACCCTACGGACTAAGACTGGGATGCCATTAAGGTTTATGTCTGTGGAACGGCAGGCGTCCCAATACTTTTGACAATATAATGTTTATGTATCCCCTCCTTACGCATTATGTCCATTACTGTGGTGAGAATATTTGAGTTCTAGATTTGATAGAAGAATACAATTACCCTTATTGTGTAGTTATATGTGCATCACAAGTCCCCCATCCCTGCACCCCAATAGTGCCCCCTAACATGCCTTCCAGCTGGGCACAAGGGTTTTTAAACTCACATTCACATCAATGCACATGAAGTTTTTGTTTTTGTTTTTTACCTAAAAAGGGGATTGCAAACAGGCGGGATTTTTCTTACCTGCCCCTCCCATAATTTGGGCAATGCAAAGATGAATGAATGCCCGTTGTCTGGGGACACCAGAGAGAAGGAGAGTATAGATTGTGGCACATTTTAAAGGGTGTTGCACCCCAACAAGTTAATGCAAGTAGTTGCTTTAAGGAGAGCGCTACTGCAACAAACTTTAAAGGGCATTTTGACCCCAAGGTGTATGTTTTACAGAACCTGGAATTTGGGATAATAGAGTATGGAAGGGTTACACCCCGTCACTACTGATGTGTTCTTATCAAGTAAAATGTCCCTCCCTATGTCCTGGTGACCATCGATACCAAGAAAGAACGATGGGAACAACAAGTTTTAGAGTTGGCCCCAGAATAGTAAGGGGAACACGTTCAACAAAAACAATTGTTCTGCTGACAACTAGGAGGGGAATTCCACTTTGGTTAGACTATGCTCACTTCTTTCAAAAAAAAAAAAAAAAAAAAAAAAAAAAAAAAGGGAAACAAACTTTTCTGGTCTATGGAATTTTTACTTTTCTGCACAGCTATGCCATCTGAGGGCTCTTCACATGTCCAGAAGTTTTGGACACCCAAGTTAAAGGCCCCTTTCACACCAGAAGCTGCAACTGAGTTTTTCCCTTTGTACCTATGGATGCATTCTATGCGTGCTTTTATATCCAAATTTGTCCTGTGAGGTCACTTCCTTCTTTCCTTGGGCTTCTATGTGCACTATAATGCGTTGCAGTGCGTTTGCATGCATTTTTTTGCACATTTACAGTGCGGGAAAATTGCATGCTGTACTTTTCTGCACTGGTGTGAACTATGCCCATAGGATAGCCTGGATTATGGACTGTTTATGCAGTTTGAGTGCCGTCCAACATGCATCCAACTGCAGCCAAATGCATCCCACTGCGTCCTGTGTGAAAGGGTCCTAATACTTTGCAAATCACCAACTAGAACTAACCTTTATAAATCAAATACAACCTACACATCCCAGTATACACCTAATATTCCAACTCATTCACCCCCATACACAGCCTGTACCTCTAAATATAGTAGCCCACATCTCCAATATAAAAGCCAATCCCAACACACCCCCACAATACAATGACCCGTTCACCCCAAACAGCAGCCCATACAAAGCCTGCACCCCCAATACAGCAGCCCACTCACCCCATACAAAGCCTGCACCCCCAATACAGCAGCCTACTCACCCCATACACAGTATGCACCCCCAATACAGCAGCCCACTCACCCCACACACAGTATGCACCCCCAATACAGCAGCCCACTCACCCCACACACAGTATGCACCCCCAATACAGCAGTCTGCCTCCCCCCCCCAATACAGCAGCCCAGTCACCCCATACACAGACTGAACCCCCAATACAGCAGCCCACTCACCCCACACACAGTATGCACCCCCAATACAGCAGCCCACTCACCCCACACACAGTATGCACCCCCCAATACAGCAGTCTGCCCCCCCCAATACAGCAGCCCACTCACCCCATAGAGTCTGCACACCCAATACAGCAGCCCACTCACCCCATACACAGACTGCACCCCCAATACAGCAGCCCACTTACCCCATACACTGACTGAACCCCCAATACAGCAGCCCACTCACCCCACACACAGTATGCACCCCCCAATACAGCAGCCCACTCACCCCATACTCAGCAGCCCACTCACTTCATACACAGTCTGCGCCCCCCAATACAGCAGCCAGCACTGCATAATTAGCAGCCCACTCACCCCATACAGCATGCACCCTCGATACAGCCACCCGCACCCCCATACACAGCAGCCTCCCTAAACAGTAGCCCACTCACCCCATACACAGTATGCACCCTCAATACAGCAGCCTCCCCATACACAAACTGCACCCCCCATACACTGTCTGCCCCTAAATAGAGCAGCCCACTCACCCCATACACAGTCTGCCCCTCAGTACAGCAGCCCACACCTCCCAAGCAAGTGAACAGTGCCATTAGAGGTGGAGTCAGGGACAAAATCATTAGTGACACACAAGGGCCCACCACAGCAGTCATCCATCCCCCACTCAGGACACCCCACTTACCAGGCTGCCCTCGCTCTTGCGGCTCCTCCCCATGGTCAGCGCTGCTCCCCCACACTCCTCCGACATAAGGGATAGAAACTGCGAGATAAGAGCAAGACAGTGAGCTACACCAGCACCCCACACCTACCTACCTTTATACAACCAGCACCCACACACCTACCTTTATACAACCAGCACCCCCACACCTACCTACCTTTATACAACCAGCACCCCCCCACACCTACCTACCTTTATACAACCAGCACCCCCCCACACCTACCTACCTTTATACAACCAGCACCCACCTACCTTTATACAACCAGCACCCCCCCACATACCTACCTACCTTTATACAATCAGCACCCCCACACCTACCTACCTTTATACAACCAGCACCCCCGCACCTACCTACCTTTATACAACCAGCACTCCCGCACCTACCTACCTTTATACAACCAGCACCCCCGCACCTACCTACCTTTATACAACCAGCACCCCCGCACCTACCTACCTTTATACAACCAGCACCCCCGCACCTACCTACCTTTATACAACCAGCACCCCCGCACCTACCTACCTTTATACAACCAGCACCACCACCTACCTACCTTTATACAACCAGCACCACCACCTACCTACCTTTATACAACCAGCACCACCACCTACCTACCTTTATACAACCAGCACCCTGCACCTACCTAACTACCTTTATACAACCAGCACCCCCCACCTACCTTTATACAACCAGCACCCCCCACCTACCTTTATACAACCAGCACCCCCACACCTACCTTTATACAACCAGCACCCCCACACCTACCTTTATACATTCAGCACCCCCACACCTACCTTTATACAACCAGTGCCCCCAACACCTACCTACAAACAACCAGCACCCCGCACCTACCTACCTTTATGCAACCAGCATCTCGCACCTACCTACATGCAACCAGCACCCCCACACCTACTTACCTTTATACAACCAGCACCCCCCACCTACCTTTATACAACCAGCACCCCCCACCTACCTACCTTTATACAACCAGCACCCCCCACCTACCTACCTTTATACAACCAGCACCCTGCACCTACCTAACTACCTTTATACAACCAGCACCCTGCACCTACCTAACTACCTTTATACAACCAGCACCCCCCACCTACCTAACTACCTTTATACAACCAGCACCCCCCACCTACCTTTATACAACCAGCACCCCCCACCTACCTTTATACAACCAGCACCCCCACACCTACCTTTATACATTCAGCACCCCCACACCTACCTTTATACATTCAGCACCCCCACACCTACCTTTATACAACCAGTGCCCCCAACACCTACCTACAAACAACCAGCACCCCGCACCTACCTACCTTTATGCAACCAGCATCTCGCACCTACCTACATGCAACCAGCACCCCCACACCTACTTACCTTTATACAACCAGCACCCCCCACCTACCTTTATACAACCAGCACCCCCCACCTACCTACCTTTATACAACCAGCACCCCCCCACCTACCTTTATACAACCAGCACCCCCCACCTACCTACCTTTATACAACCAGCACCCCCACCTACCTACCTACCTTTATACAACCAGCATCCCCAACACCTACCTACATACAACCAGCACCCCACACCTACCTACCTTTATACAACCAGCACCCCCACACCTACCACCTTTATACAACCAGCACCTACCTTGATAGCCCCTACTATCGCTCACCCCTTTCCAGTCACCTTTCTATCCCTCCCTCAGACCAGCCTTCTCACGGACACAAGCCGCACACGTGCCTCTACCCGCCCGCAGCCCCGCCCCCTCCCGCACAGGTGTGCCGCCCTCCTGATCAGCGCACCGGGGCCGGGAGGAGGGAAGGGGGCCGCTGATTATACGGAGCACAGCTGACTTCTACAAGCACGATCTGCTCATTAACGGATCAAGAGAAGAAGAACTGCTAAAAACCAGCCGCCTCGGGCCCGACAATTAATCTGTACAATTCCGATTTCAGAGCCCCGATTACATCTGAAGATCTCTTCCGTTTCATTATCATTTTCTGCTGGCCATACACGCCAAATATGATTGTACCGATTGATCTAAATGTGCAGTTTGACCAACAGACGATTGTTTTCTGACAAAGAAGAGTGAATAAATGCTGGTGGAAGATTGCACCGGATTTCCCCCAATGGATCTTATTCTATGCGGTGCCGCTAAATAATGATTTTGCTTAAAATAAATGATCATTTAAAAAACGTCTCTACAACTGAGCATTTATTGTCAGGTGTATGGCTAGGAATTACACTTCTATTTAAGCGCCAATTTACCTGCATTGCAGGAACATACATCCATTCTGAATACGCACCAAAACGCACAAAGGCAGCGTGCAAAAATCTGGTGGCTGGTCAGCATTTTGGTGATGCCACCGCTCACTATTTTCAACAGGTTTCTTTAACCCACTAGGCGCTGACAGTACGCAAATATGCGGCCTCTCGGAAAACCTTTTCTGAAAAGGTGCATTAAACTTGACCACTGGGCACTTAGGCTCCATGCACATTAGGAGCAGAAAAAACGTCAACGTTTTTAGCTAAAAACGTGGCAAAAAAGACACAAATAGAAAGCATATTGTACAAAGTTTAGGTGAGTTTAAGAATTTTAGTTTATAGGCGTTTTTTTGCACTACGCACCCCTCTGCAAAAACCAGAATGCATTTCACACTGCATTGCATTTTTACTAAAAAAACATTGAAACGACGTTCAGAAGAGATAAGAGGAGTTTAGGAGAGACTGACGTTTTTACAGCTCCTAAACTTCTCCAGAAAACGCGATAGAGAAGGGGTTTTTTTTCCCTGCCTCTGAACGTCCATGACAGAAAACGCCTGTAGTAGTCATAAATAGCAAAGACACATAGAACACAATAGAAGTTCTTCTAGAGGCAGGAGAAAAAAACGTCAAACGCCGGTAGAATCAACGTTTTTTTTAAGTCCGTGTGCATGGAGCCTTAAACCCCCTTTCTAACCAGACCAATTTTCAGCTTTCGGTGCTCTCACACTTTGAATGACAATTACTCAGTCATGCAACACTGTACCCATATGACATTTTTGTCTTTTTTTTCACACAAATAGAGCTTTCTTTTGGTGGTATTTATTCACCGCTGGGTTTTTTATTTTTTGCACTATAAATCAAAAAATTTAAAATTGAATTTTTATTGCAGAATATTGGCAAGTATTGGTGGATATTGTAGAGTATTGGCAGAGTATTGCACAGTGTGGCAGATTATTGCAGATTATTGACACTGAGCAGCATTGTGGGCACTAAACATCCAGCCCACAGCGCTGCTGCCATCTCTCCCCCTCTCCCCGTACCGATCGGTACACAGAGGGGAGGGAGGAACCGGCGACGCCGGTTTGTTTACAAGTGATCGCTCCGTCATTTGACGGAACGATCACGTGGTAAACGGCTGTGATCAGCGGCTATTTACCGTGATGCGCCGGGTCCAGAGGACCCGGCAGTGACGGATGTTCCCGAGGGCGCGCGGGAGCAACATTCTGGAATGACGTCCCACAGAAGTCCACCCAGAATAAGCAGACCGCGCTGTCACAGTCTTTCGGCTATGGCCCGGTCGGCAAGTGTTTAAAGTCAGTACAACACATGAGACATGACTGTATACAGTCCAGGTGCAATCTTAGGTAAAAATTTGCACCTAAACCGGTGAACTGGAACGGTGGCCGCATAGGTGTGAACCCAGCCTTGAGCCCGGTACACACAATCAGAAAATTCTATGAAAAATATCACTTTCTAAGCGATCGTACGATAATCGGATCGTTAGTACAGAGCTTTTCGAGAGCCAATCAGGACAGTTCATCTGATATTATTTGATCGGATATGTACGATGCCAGATCATACGGTTTTCGTTTAATCAGTACAGCTGTCGTTCGAAAATGCATTACAACACATGACATCACACATCACTTCCAAATTTTTATTCTGACTTATGCAAATTTTCCTGACTTTAGTAAACTCATCAGATTCAATCTGAGATTAGCATGCAAAAAAAAAAAAAAAAAAAAGAAAAGAAAAACAGACGATCATTTGTCTGATAATCTCATCGTGTGTACCAGGTATAAGGGTCTGGTTCACACCTATGCATTTTGTTAGTGCTTATTTAGGTTTTGCAGAAACACACTACAGTCCATTTAACCACTTAAGCCCCGGACCATTTTGCTGGCCAAAGACCAGAGCACAGAAACTTTTTTTCCTCAATTTAGGCCGATACGTATTCTTCTACATATTTTTGGTAAAAAAAAAAAAAAAAAAAAAAAAAAAAAAATCGCAATAAGCTATTAATTGGTTTGCACAAAAGTTATAGCGTTTACAAAATAGGGGATAGTTTTATGGCATTTTTATTAATAATTTTTTTTTTTATACTAGTAATGGCGGCGATCAGCGATTTTTATCGTGACTGTGACATTATGGCGGACACATCGGACAATTTTGACACGTTTTTGGGACCATTGTCATTTATACAGCGATCAGTGCTATACAAATGCACCTGTGTAAATGACACTGGCAGTGAAGGGGTTAACCACTAGGTGGCAGTGTAGGGGTTAAGTGTGTCCTGGGGGCGTGTTTCTAACTGTGGGGGGGAGGGGCTGTGTGTGACAGGTCACTAATCTCTGCTCCGATCACAGGGAGCAGAGATCAGTGACACTGCCACTAGGCAGAACGGGGAGATGCTTGTTTACATTAGCACCTCCATGTTCTTCCTCCCCATGAGGCAATCGCAGGTATACCCGCGGCGATCGAGTCTGCGGGACCCGCGATCCGACTCACAGAGGTCCCGGCCAGTGCGCACGCGATAGTATGGTGGCAAATTTAAAGGCACGTACCTGTACGCCCATTTGCCTGTCCGTGCCATTCTGCCGACGTACATCGGCTTGCACCAGTCGGGAAGTGGTTAACATGGTTTCCTATGGATGTAGTTCACATCTGTGCATTTTATGGAAAGGACCAGGGACTTTTTTCTGTTTTTTGGTTCCATAGACTTTAATGGATCAAAACCGTGTATATATGCAAAGGGCAACCTGCATAGGTGGGAATCGGGCCTCAGCCTAGGTGCACACTGAAGGGGGGTTTGAAATTGTACGAGTTCAGCTGAACTTGCAAAATTTCAAACATGCGTTTCAGTCCAACTTTGGGAAGCGATTTCAGAGACATCTGTGCGGGTTGCTGCCAAAAGTAGTGCAGGAACCGCTTTTGGGAATCGGCGCGGTGTCGCACAAATTCGGGCGATGCCGTTAATGGCAATTTGACATGCGACTTCAATCAAATCGCATGTCAAACCGGCCGATGTGAACATGGGCTTAAAGTGGTTCTAAAGCCTCAAGTTTTTTTTGCCTTAAAGTGGATGTAAACCTGATTCATGAAATCTGACCTGGGCACATACAGTCGTGCTCAAAAGTTTGCATACCCCGACAGAAATTGTGAAATTTTGGCATTAATATTAAAAATATGACTGATCGTGCCAAAAAAAAAAAAAAGTCTTATTTAAGGATAGCAATCGCATGAACCCATTTATTATCAAATAGTTTTTTTGGATCCTTTTTAAAATCATAACAAAAATCACCCAAAATGGCCCTGATAAAAAGTTTGCATACCCTGGAATGTATGGTCTTGGTACAGACACAGAAGGTGGCACACAGGTTAAAATGGCAATTAAAAGGTCAATTTCCCACATTTGTGTTTTTTTAAATCACAATTAGTGTCTGTGTATAGTCAATGAGTTTGTTAGCTCTCACATGGATGCACTGAGCATACAAAGAAAAACCCACAGGAGAAATACAGGCTGCTCTAAAGAAGACGGTGTGGTTGTTTTTAACTTCTTGCTGCCCGCGCTATAGCTGAAAGACGGCTGCAACGCGGGCCTTGGCGTCCATGGACATCCGAGTATCATCTGTGGCTGCTCACTTCACTGGGTATAGGAGGGTTTACATCCACTTTAACCACTTACGGACCGCCCGCCATTGTTTTACGTCGTTAATTTGAAGAGGAATATCATTGTTGTGGTAGCAGCTAGCTGCCATAACCCCCATATTCTCTTCTTCAGCGGGTGGTCCATTTTCAGATAAAAGTGGTCTCTGCGATGGATTCGCCGCAGGATCCCTTTTTTCGATGGCAGGAGAGGGCCCCCCCTCCCGCCGCGCTCTGGTGCCCTCTGCCGCTTACCGGAGCCGTCAGTAGTGGCGGAGGCGATCGGGTTCTTCTCCCCGTTAGACATGGAGACGAGTGAGGGGGAAGGTGGCCACCCATCTCCATATCTTTGCAGGGTGGAAGCGATGTCAAAACGTCACTTCCGCCCATAGCTCTTGAAAGGGAAATTTCTTTTTTTTTTAATATTGCATTTTAGTGTAAATATGAGATCTGAGATCTTTTTGAATCTCATATATAAGGAGGTCCTGTCATGCTCTTTACATTCCTTGTAATAGGAATAAAAGTGACACCATTTTTTTTTTAAAGAACAGTGTAAAAATAAAAAGGTAAAATAAATAAGAAAAAAAAAAAAAAAAAAAATGAAAAAACGCGCCTGTCCCGCCGAGCTCGCGTGCAGAAGCGAACGCATAGGAAAACGGTTTTCAAACCAGACATGTGGGGCATCTCCATGATTGTTAAAATGAGAGCAATAATTCTAGCCCTAGACCTTTCTCTGTAACGCAAAACATGCAACCTGTAGAATTTTTTAAACGTCGCCTATGGAGATTTTTAAGGGTAAAAGTTTGTCGCCATTCCACGAGCGGGCGCAATTTTGAAGCGTGACATGTTGGGTATCAATTACTCAGCATAACATTGTCTTTCACAATATAAAAAAAAATTGGGCTAACTTTACTGCGGTCTTCAAAAAAAGTGCGCTTGTAAGACCGCTGTGCAAATACTGTGTGACAAAGTATTGCAACGACCGCCATTTTATTCTCTAGGGTGTTAGGAAAAAAAATATTATTAAAATAAATATATATATATATATATATAATGTTAGATTTATTCAATTTCACATCCAATTCGCACTGCTGTGAACCCAGCCCGAAGTATATATAAACCCTAACAATATGGGGTGGAGTTACTAAAGACAAATGAACTGAACCTATTTCCCTCAGAGCTTAGTGAATGTGGTGAAGCTCTGCTGATTTCCATCATTCAATCATTTTTTTTAATTATCCTTGCACCTGATTGGGTATTCTTTACAAAGTGAAGCACCCCATTAACCAAGCTCCGGGGAAAATGGGTGCAGCTAAACTTGCAATGTGCACAGCCTATTTGCCTTTGGTAAATCAACCCCAATATGTCGCTTATCTATAGGTGTGCGCCGTCTATTGCAACGGGTGTGCAGCCCAAAGCTCAAAAACACACATACCTTTCTCTGCAGCCTCAGCTGAATCAATGGGAAGTGCTCTGCGGCTTTCTGTTCATTCACATACTAATGCATAGTTAACAAAGTTGACTATGCTTCAGTTATGATGGAACACAGGGACTGTGTTCATTTATTAAAGGAAGTGGCTGGTAAAGACATACTGGTTAGCCTCTCCCCCCACTCTCCATCCTAAAACATCCCTCGCAGACGCCGGGTGAGAGGAGAGGAGGGAAGCCAGAAGCACTGCGAGCGGGGCGGGGAGCAACATAGTGGGGAAGCCCGGGCAGTAGTTGGAATCAGCACTGCACAGAGTGATTAGGGTGTGCTCAGGCACACCTGGCACACCCCCTGTGCACGCCTATGCTCTTATTTGTTCACTTTTCATTAAATATCCAATTAAAAACTTTTTCTTATGTTTGACAAGTACAAAAAATATCCATTCATCCAGCTGGATCAGCGCTGCGGGCTATAGTCTGCAATGCTGATCAGTATATTCTGATAGCGGGGAAGTCTCCCTACTGTAGGAATACAATAGCCAAACTTCCCAACTTTTTGAGATGAGAATGAGGGACATTTATTAGCAAAAGTATATAGGCATAGGACACACCCCCCTGCCACACCCCTTTAAAAAGGAGAAATATATACACACACACATAAAATGTTTTTTTTTTTCTACCACCACCCTTCCTTTATACTGGGCTTTGAAATTTACAAATGCAGCCATTTAGAATTTAGATGAAAGGTTTAGCTCTGAGAAACCGTTTTTGAAAGATAAAAAGTGCATTTTATATACAACTATATGGATCAGACCAAAATGAGGGACAAATGAGGGGGAATGAGGGACAGAGGGACATTTCTCCAAATCAGGGACAGTTGAGAGCTATGTAATAGCTCAGTGGGGAGGATTCTTCAGCCACGTGGAATGTGTGGATGGGGGCATTGGGTCACTTTTCTTAGTTCAACTGTCTGGTGAATGGAAAAAAAAAAAAAACGGACTCATCTATGGGCTGCTTAAAGTGTTATACATACCTCCCAACTTTTTGAGATGGGAATGAGGGACACCCACTAGCAAAAGTACGTAGGCATAGGGCACGCCCCCCCTGTCACGCCCCCTTAAAGGAGAAATAAACAAAAATAAAAGATGACCGTAGTTAAACCCACAAGGGCTTTATTTTTACCACTACTATTCCTTTATATTGGCTTTTGGAATTTACAAATGCAGCAATTTTGAAATCAGATGAAAGGTTTAGCACTGGGAAACACTTTTTGATGGATAAAAAGTGCATTTTATATACAACTATATGGATGAGACCAAAATGAGGGACAAATGAGGAGGAAAGAGGGACAGAGGGACTTTGCTCCAAATCAGGGACAGTTGGGGGGCTATGGTTATGTAGTCCTAACACCCCCCCCCCCCATCTACTGTTGCCATCCTTGGACAGGAAGTGAATTTATGGCAGGATTAACAGGTAAAATAAAGGGGAAAAAAAAACAAAAAAAAAAACTACTGTGACTCGTAAGCTGCAATACTCCCCATTTTTGTTCTTGGGTTTATCAGATTGTTGAGCTGTGTTTTTACACCCCCCATAAGCTCCAAAGGCAACCATAGGGGGGCATACACATGCCATGGCCACAATGTTGTGCATCACAGCATGGCAAAAGATTTCCCCATCCAGTTGTGTTCAGCGGGCAGTACCATCTGCTGCATCTGACTCATTCAAGTGAATGTGAATGGGTTAAAACAGGCAGTGAGGAGGTGACATATCACCTGTTAAGCGCCCTCTGAAAAGCATTCAATCGCAAATCACTCTTCAGAGGGCAACACTTGTGTAAAGAAGCCCTTTAGTGCTAATGTGGAAACCACGTGATTCAGACCTGAATCGCACCACATGCGATTCTTTGCAGTGCGATTTGAGCCCATTCATATTGTATGGCTCAAATGGCACTGCACCCACATGAAAAAGGTGCATGCACTTTTTTTTTTTTCGCACTGGAATCGGACCGCATGGGTGATCACACTCATGTGATCAGATTCTACCAATCCCACTGTGTTTCGAGACCTGTTTTTGGGGTGTCGTTAACATTGACACCCACAGCGGTTCGCATGAACGGAGTGCAATTGTTATGTAATGTAGTGTGGGAAACGCACAGGAATCGCTGCCAATCTGGCACCATATCAGTGCGAACCGAGACTTAAATCTGGTTTGTTGCGATAATAAGCAGATCAGACTATTCTGAGTAGATCCCCCGGGAAGCTGGACTAGGATTGGATTGGCCTTAATAATTTTGAAGCTGCTGTTACCATTGTGTTAAGTCACAGATATTTTTAGAACATGCAGAAAATAAAAATATAAAATGATTAAATGACCATGTTAACACAAATCACAATTTAGATGAATTGAACCTGCAGATACAGTAAAACCTTGCTTTGAGAGCGTTTTACAAGACAAGCAACATTTTTAAATAAATGTTGACTTGATATACAAGCGATGCCTTGATATAAGAGTAGTGTCATGTCACAACTGAGTATAAAATAGAAGAGAGGCGCCTCTAAGTGTAGCAATATGGTTACAATTAATTAAGGTAAAACATTTAGCAACATCTTACTACACTTAGTTACATAGTAGGCGAGTTTGAAAAAAGACACAAGTCCAACCTATGTGTGTGATTATATGTCAGTATTACATTATATATCCCTGTATGTTGCGGTCATTCAGGTGCTTATCTAATAGTTTCTTGAAACTATCGATGCTCCCCGCTGAGACCACCGCCTGTGGAAGGGAATTCCACATCCTTGCCGCTCTTACAGTAAAGAACCCTCTACGTAGTTTAAGGTTAAACCTCTTTTCTTCTCATTTTAATGAGTGGCCACGAGTCTTGTTAAACTCCCTTCCGTTAAAATTTTTTAGAGGCGCCCCTCTTCTCTTTTATACTCTGTAGCTCCTGCTGGATTTTGCTTCTAATCCCCTTGTGGAGGCTTCCATTTGTAGATGGACATTTTATGGTTACACAACCAATCACATTGCTATAATCTTTTTATATGGACTATAAACCGAAGAACCTATGAATAAATGGTTGTGGAACGAATCAACTGAGTTTCCATTATTTCTTATGGGGAAATTCGCTTTGATAGACAAGTGCTTTGGATTACAAGCATGTTTCTGGAACGAATTATACTCGCAATCCAAGGTTTTACTGTACATTATTATTATCATACAATATTAAAGTGGCAGTAAACTCTGTTCTACCATTTGTACTTATAGTAAGGCTTACCTGTAGGTACCGTGAAGATCTAAACGGGCACGGTTTAGGAGACATTCAGAGTGCATGTAGTCGGTGCCGTTACCGGTGCATGCGTTCTGAAGGTCCGGCATGTGAAAGGGAGTGACATCATCGGGCCCCCGGCCACTCATGTAGCTCGAAGGATGCAAACCCCGGGGGAAGAGGTCAGCTCTCAGCTGTGACAATGCAGCGATGGAGGGCTTCGTTCTAAGTCTCTCATAATGTTCTAGTAGGCGATGCTACTAGGACATTATGACATTGCCTTGCAGGGGATTTCTCCCCCCCCCCCCCCCATCAACGGCAGTTTACTACCACTTTAAAGAGGTAGTAAACCGCAGCATTAAAAAATAAAAATCTCCTACAACGTAATGGCATAATGGGCTAGTATGCATCGCATACTAGCCCATTATGAAATACTTACCTTAGAAGAATGTGCTGTTGCCACTGACAGGCCTTCCTTTCCAGGTTTGCGAGCTCCGGCAGCTTGAATAGCCGAGCCGCGATGAGGTCACTCCCGAGCATGCATGGCGGAGTCACGGCCGCGGCACATTGCTCTGAAGGTACGGCACGGGTATGTCGTTTCTTCAGAGCGTATGCCCTGGTGACGTCACCGGTTGCCAAAAGAGCACATATCTCCTAAACGGTGCAGGTTTAGGGGATATTCATTTTACCTACAGGTAAGCTTTATTATATATTTTATATAGGCTTACCTGCAGGTAAAAATCACCAAGCGGATTTTACTACCGCATTCATAATAATTATAATAATGGCTCCATGCATGAGCCATAAAAATAAATAAATTGGAAAGGTGGCTAAAATGGATTGATCGTAAAATGTGCAACCAGAGGAAGGGACTGCATGCACTTTATTTCCCTGCGATGAAGGGATCGCAAGTTTTGTGGCTTCTGATTCAACAAGTTCTCCCACCACCCCAGGGGCCTAATAATCCTGTTCATGAACTCAAATGGCTGCTGTTCCAACAATATAACAATTTTCCTGCGAATTGTTAGTCATTTCCGATCGCATGTCTTTGTCTAGGTTCACATTGGAGCAATTGGGCATGTGATTTAAAATCAATGGCACCGCCCGAATCGGTGCGACGCCGAATTTGAGGAGTCACACCGATTCCCAAAAGTAGTTCCTGTACTACTTTTGGCGACTTCAGGATGCAATTTCCATAGACATCTGTGCAGCAACCCGCACAGATGTCCCTGAGATCGCCCCCGGAGTCGGCACCGACATGCGGGAATGAAATCGTGCGACTTCAGCTGAACTTGCACAATTTTTTTCCCGCTGTCAGTGTGAACCTGGGCTTAGCGATGCAACAGATTTCATAAGGATATCACAGTGACTCCCCTAACTGTTCATTTACTGAGCCCAGGTTCACACCGCTGCGGGATTAAAGTCGTGCGAATTCAGCTGATCTCGCGCGATTTAATTCCCGCATGTCAGTCCGATGATTTCAGAGACATCTGTGCGGTTTCCTGCACAGATGTCTATTGAATCCGCACCTGAAGTCACCAAAAGTAGTACAGAAACTACTTTTGGGAATCGGCGAGGCGTCACAAAGTCGGCGTCGCACCGATTCGGACGTTTCCATTGCGGGCAATAGCGACCGATTTGGCATGCGATTTGACATGTCACATCGCATCAATGTGAACCAGGGCTAAAACTGGAGAGTGCAAAATTTAGTGCAGCTGTGCATGGTAACCAATCAACTTCTAACGTCAGCTTGTTCAATTAAGCTTTGACAAAAAAAAAAAAAAAAAAAAAAAAAAAAACCTGGGCGCTGATTGGTTTCAATGCAGAGCTGCACCTGATTTTAAACTCTCCAGTTTTAGCAAATCAAATGTGTGCTGTTCATGATAACCTGGCTGGTTAATGACCATCTACTGAGGATGGTTTTCTGTCCAATTGGAAAAATCGGTCTGCTGGATGCTTTGGCAGTTTATCAGCAGTTTTGTCATTTTTCTTGCTTATGAAAAAAGCTACCGTAATTATATTGCAAATTAGCTGAATCTTTGCCATAAGGAGGAAAATAAATTCATTTGCATCAGCAAACTTAAAAGTGACTGTAAAGGCCTTTTTAAAAAAAAATAACAAACATGTTATACTTCCCTCCACTGTGCTGCTCGTTTTGCACAGAGTGGCCCCCCGGCGGCTCTCGCGGCTCCTCCCCACATCAGATAACCCCCTCGGAGAAGCACTTCCGAGGGGGTTACCTTGCGGGTGCGCTCTCGAGTCCAGCATTTGCATCCATAGACACAGAATGCCGGACTCGGCCCCGCCCCCCCGGCGCCCGCGTTATTGGATTTGATTGACAGGAGTGGGAGCCAATGGCTGCGCTGCTATCAATCTATCCAATCAAGAGTCGGGAGCCTGTGGAGAGAAAGACAACGCCTCCCCGCCGACTGAAGACTGAAAAGAAAAGTGATAAAGTCGGCTCAAGAAGGGTACAGGAGCTACATTGGTATGTTTTTGGAGAGAGGGCAGCACATTCCATTGAATGGTGTCACTCAAAAAATGCAGCAAAAAACATGCCTAAAAAACATGAATCTCCAACATTGCTAGATGTGAACGAGGCCTAAAGCTGGACTTCAAAAGACTAAAAAGCTTTCCCTTGCAGTGGGGTTATGCTCGCACTTCAGGCATTATTGTTCACTTAGCGGTTGATTTACTAAAGGCAAATATGCAGTTGCACTCGGCAAGAGCAGTTGCTCCAGAGCTTAGTAAATGAGTGGGAGCTCTGCTGACTTCCATCATCCAATCATGTGCCAGCAAAAATGCTGTTTTTTTCTTTTTTTTTTAATTTCCCTTAAACGTGATTGGGTATTATTTGCAAAGTGACTCTTTACCTCATTTACTAAGCTTTGGAGCAACTTTGCAAAAGTGCATAGTCTATTTGCCTTTAGTAAATCAACCCCTAAGCCTAGTAAGCACCAGAAGTTTTTTTTTTTTTGTTCAACCTAGGTTGAAAAAACAAACAAAAAACTGGCAGCTCAAGTCGGAGCCGCTGTACTAACTATCTGATGGTAGTACAGTGATCTTCCCCACTGAGCTATTGTGTTCTGACAGCCCCTGCCCCCCCCCCCCCCCCCAAATCAGAACACCCTGGTCAGATCTGATTGGAGCCGGTTGGCTGCTGGTTTTCCAGTATGCACGGCTGGCTTACGGTGGACTGGCTGCCATACACACGGGCCAAATATTGGTTGGTTTTTATTGAACCAGCTGATGTTACCTGGCATTTAGCCCATGTGTACCAGGCTTAAGTCTAGGGGACAAGAAAAGCAGTTTTACTTCTCTGATCCCCCACTTCCCTGGAAAATAGCACCCCCCTCTCTGCTCTAGCAGTGGACTGTCCCCCCAGTGTCCTCTCTTCTAATACAGGGTCTTAATGACATCTGAGGACCATAGACCACTGGATCATAGGAGGCTTGCAGGGGGAAAGAGTGCAGTGCAGAGGAGCCTGTGGGACTGGAGGATCCAGGGCTGTCCTAATACATGAGCCCCAGGTTCATGTGTCCCCTATGATAATCTTGCATTACATCATACTTTCCAATAGTCACAAACCTGTACTGTGCCTCCTGATCCCAGTACTGGGCCCTTCTGACACCCCCCCCCCCCCACTGTTCTGTGCCCTTCTGTCTCCCCCCCACTGTACTGTGCCCTGTCTGTCTCCCCCCCACTGTACTGTGCCCTGTCTGTCTCCCCCCCACTGTACTGTGCCCTTCTGTCTCCCCCCCACTGTACTGTGCCCTTCTGTCTCCCCCCCACTGTACTGTGCCCTTCTGTCTCCCCCCCACTGTACTGTGCCCTTCTGTCTCCCCCCCACTGTACTGTGCCCTTCTGTCTCCCCCCACTGTACTGTGCCCTTCTGTCTCCCCCCACTGTGCCTGTGCCCTTCTGTCTCCCCCCCCACTGTGCCCTTCTGCCCCCCCCACTGTGCCCTTCTGTCTCCCCCCATTGTGCCTGTGCCCGTCTGCCCCCCCCCCACTGTGCCTGTGCCCGTCTGCCCCCCCCCCCACTGTGCCTGTGCCCTTCTGTCTCCCCCTACTGTATTGTGCCCTTCTGCCTCCCCCCACTGTGCCTGTGCCCTTCTGCCTCCCCCCACTGTGCCTGTGCCCTTCTGCCTCCCCCCACTGTGCCTGTGCCCTTCTGCCTCCCCCCACTGTGCCTGTGCCCTTCTGCCTCCCCCCACTGTGCCTGTGCCCTTCTGCCACCCCCCACTGTGCCCCTCATGTTGATCAGTCTTTGATTTATGGCACGTTTTCTTACTGTTTGAAATCGATTTTATAGAAGGTACCAAAAAATATGTTTAATTCTATCATCTATTTATACTTTAATTCTTGAGAATAGGTGCATAAATTGGGAAAGGCTAGTAGGGGCCCCAGTGCATTACTTTGCCCAGAGGCCAATGATGCTTTTAAGACGGCCCTGGGAAGATCAGGTAAGCAATAGTGCATTTCAGGTAAGTAATAGGGCTTTTTATGGTCCCCTAGAAATAAAGGAGATGCTAACCCTTGAAGTGCAGGCACAGTCCCACTACAAGGAAGGGCTTTTTCATTTTCCAGAGTTTAGCTTTAACGAGAAAGTAAAGTGGAGGTAATTTACAAAGATTGCCGACGTATTTGTTGCGTTACGGTACTGTGTGCTCATTTTAAATGGCAGCCCTGTGAGCTGTTAGACTTGCAGACAACACACATGGACTGCAGAGTACTGCAATGTTGTATATTGCAGTGAATGGCCTACCTTCACATAGAGCACCTTATCTAGGGTTGCCACCTGTCTGGGATTTGCCCGGACAGTTCGGGTTTTGAATCATGCATCCAGGTTTCAGTCCTCCTAGAAATCCAGACACAATATTCAGGGAGGAATGTGGCTCAGAACAGTGCCTGATAGGAGGGTGAGGGGGCACTATGTGTGCCACATTACTATTCTCTTTGGAGGGCCCAAAGGTGTCCCAGGTCTGTTACAATGCTAAAAAATATTTTAAAAAATTGCTGTGCGCCACTAAAGTGTTCAGGTTTGGCTTGAAGAAAAAAGTGGCAACCCTAACCTTATCACCCCGTACTGTGGAGGCCTAAAGAAGTGACTGATTACTTAGCAACGTAAATGACAGTAAAAAAGGTGAACTGGTGTTCACTTCAAATACCCAATTAGTGCCAAAGTTGAAGACCAACTTTGTGCTCATTATAGAGATACCAACACTGGACACCAATTTAAAAGATTGCAGTTTCCTCTGAGATTAGGTTTTAGGCTACATGCACACAGCCGTATACATTTTACTGATCATATAGGCATCATTTTTATGGGATAAAGTTCCTACGTAAACGATCACTGAACTGCTTCTGTTTAGATCCATAAAGATGCATATGCGTTTAAATGCATAATATTCTAGTTCACATCCTCCTGCTCTATTTTCAATCCCAGAATGCACAATATATGCGCATACATTCATTCATACACATTCATGTGTAAAATGCATGTCCTCAGATGCATTTTGTTTTCACTTTTTTGGTTATGGATCTAAATGTAAAGCATGTTTGCGTGCCTTTGTGCATGCTTCCATTGAAAACAATACACCTGCATTCAGATCTGTAAACAAAAAATACATGTTAAATTGGGTTTTCAAATGGTCATGTCGTCTATGTACCCAGAATAATTATTAGCAACCCTCAGGGACAAACTCTGCATGTTGCTGGGATGGATCTACAAATCTGCCCTTATGGTGTAAATGCTGCACAAACTGTTGGCACTAAATAAATCCTGAATAATAATAATAAAAATAACAACAACAATCTCCATGGCCAGCTTTATGTTGCTCTTTCTTTTGCCGGAAATCCCAAAAAATTACTATTTTGTGAAATTCCCATACCCACACAGTAAATGTGTGGGTATTCTTTAGAAATATTATAATATATATTATAAATATATATATATATATATCATTTTTTTTCTTTTTAAATTACCAGCATTGAACAGAACTACAAGGGGAAAAATTAGTACAGATACCATTGGCTATTAAATAAAATATACACACAAGTTTTGCATACATTGCACATTTAACAAAAATTGCAGAATGCAAAGGCATACAAAAACAGAATGACGCACTAGAATTGCGCCATGTGGTCGGCTACACACAGGCATAAGACAGAGGTCCTCAGACGCATGCTTTGTTCGAATTCAACATTTACGCATTTCAGAAATATAGTTTCTTTGGCAAAGTAATCCTTGCAATAAGCCGACGATGCCAAAAAAATTGATCTGTGCAACTAGAATTTTTGGGCCAGTTCCCATTGTATATTGGAGTACACTTTAATTTAGATTTTTTTTTTTTTTTTAACAAATGATAATAAATGAACACGATGGGTCTGATTTACTAAAGGCAATTGGGCTGCTCACTTTGCAAATAAATTTCACCTTAGCTTGTGAATGAGATGAAACTCAGCTGAGTTCCATCATCCAATCATATGCAAGCAAAAATACTGTATATTTATTTTCCTTGCAATTTCACCAAGCTAATGCAGGCCATACACGGTCAAATTCCGAACAAATTTTCTTTTCAAAATCAGAAAGTTCGTTTTTTTTTGTGATCGGATGATGCCACCATTGATTTTCCAAATTCGGCCGACCAAGCCTTCAATTTCACCGCATGTTGCTACAGAAAAGAATTTTCTTGGCCGGGAATCTTCTTTTCTCTCCGAAAATGTTCTTTTCTTATTACATTTTTCGCACGATTCTCCCATCATTGATTAGAAAATCGTTCGTTTTTCTAAAAATTTCCAACATGTCCGATTCCTCAAATTTGATTGCCGCACGAAAATCGGCCGTTGTTGCAGCCCACTAATGGTGCGAAATTCATACAAAAATTCTTTTATACGATTTTCGAAAGAAAATTCTTACAAAATTCGAACCGTTTATGGCCGGCATAAGCAACCTATTTGTTTTAGTAAATCAACCCCAATACATGCAAGTGTAGTTGGGACATGTCCATGTCTATGTCTATTTTGCAAACGCTTGGTTTCTCAGTAGCTGAAATTGCTAGGATTTATATTATGAAGACTTCCACAGACAAAAAGAAGTACACTACATTCTTAACATAATACTATTCCAAATGAAAACTTTATTGGGGAACCATCTTCCCATGATATACACTTTAAAGAATAATCTCTAAAACTCCAATAAATGTATTTATTTATTGGGGTTTACTTCATTTTGTCTATTGGAGTCTTTGACACAGTAAACTCTTGTTTGTATGAAATACAGAATGACCAAGGAATAGGCCGAACATCAAGCAAACAATGGGGTTGATTTACTAAAGGAATAGGGACTGTTCATTAAGCTTAGTAAATAAGCGGTGATGTCTTAACAAGAATCAATCTTTTTAATTATTATTATTATTATTTTTTTTTTTTTTACATTTTCCTTGAATTTGAGTATTCAAATACTTGCCTTGATTTTGCAAAGTGATCATAAGCTTTTCAAAGTGGACATTCCCTTTACCTCTACCCATTTAGTAAATCAACTTCTATCTATGAGTAGCCAAACAGGTACAGACACACAAAGGTATACGCTGCATACAAACTGGTGCAGACACACTTGAGTACAAAATACAGCCCAAATAGTGCAGACACACAATGGTATATAGAATATATACAAACAAAAGGGACAGACACACAAAAGGGTATACAATACATACAAACTAGAACAGACACACAAGAGTAAAAAATACAGTCCCAATGGTACAGACACACAAGGATAAACACAACACGCAAATTAAATATAGCACAAGGATACATAATACAGGGAAACATGAACAGACACACAATGACTGATTTACTAAAAAAGTTGAGAATGTTAACACAAATCGTAAAGATTCACTTTAATTATCCAATCATGTAAAAATGAAATTTTCTTTATGATTGATGAGTTTCTAAAAGTTTATTTTATTTGCACATGATTGGGTAATTGAAGTAAATCTTCACTATTTTTTGAGTGAACATTCTCTACATTTTTAGTAAATCAGACTCACTGGATACAAAATACAGACACAAAATGGTATAAAATACATTCAAACGGGTATAAACACAAACGTATAAAACATTCATACTAGTACACACAAGGGTGTAATAAATTATATATATATATATATATATATATATATATATATATATATATATATATATATATATATATATATATATATATATATATATATATATAAATAAATACACACACACACACACACACACACACACACACACACACACACACTAGTACAGACACACAAGGGCATACAATACATACAAACTAGTATAGACACACAACAGCATAAAATACAACCAACTGGTACAAAAATGCAAGGGTATAAAATAGAACTTGTACAAACACACAAAAGCAAAATTACATACAAACAGACACACAAGGGAATAAAATACATTCAACTGGTGCATACAGACAATGGTATACAATCAATTCAAACAGGTACAGGCACACAAGGGTAAAACACATATATAGTCAAACTTTTGCAGACACAAGAGCAAAAATCACATACAAACTGAAGGGTATCAAAATATATTCAAACTGGTACATGCACACAAGGGTAAAAAAAAAAAAACATAAACACACACACTCCTATAAACACACAAGGGTATAAAACACAGTCAAATTGGTTCACATAAGGATATGAAATACATTAAAAATGGTACCGGGGGGCACAGAAGGGTATAAAACAGACACACAGGGGGATAAAATACATTCTGCACATCATTATTAATGTAAATGCACAGCTTGTACTGAATACAAATGTATTCTGTACACATTCGTGTATTTTTTACATACACACACACACAATAAAACGAATGCAAAACTTTATAATAAACATATGATGAGCACAAATATGAACTGACACACAAATCTAGATAACATACCAAATACAAATATTAACGGCTACACATAATACACACAAGTTATTCACTTATTAGGAGCACACATTTATGCAAAACAGACTGTAAAAGAATTAACTGTCACTATAATAAATGTACAGAAATCAATTCATCCAAAATGCGCTGTGCACTAATATCAGGCACACATGGATTGTGTGTGTTACTCGATCTATAATTTGGGACTCACACAGGTACACAAACTGCTCAAAGACAGACACACAAATGTAATATGATGCACACAAATATTAGTGTGAACCTGAATACTGACCACACACATATTGCACTGATATTAAATGATAAATGAACAATAGTTCACCAAAGTCGATTATCATCTTACTTGCACCACATGTAAAAACGAATACACAAAAGAAAAAAAAAAAAAGAAGAAGGACAGCTAATGCTACACAATCCTACCACACTGCACTCTGCATTACAGCACACACAAATCTATACAGACACAAAGCACGATATTCTCTGCATGACACACACAGACAACACACAGCGAGTTCCACTTAATTGTTCACACATCTATTAAGTGGTCCATATGTAGCCTGCAGTATGGAATATGTTTGTATTGTATGTGTTTGTTTTATTTGTATGAATGGGGTTGACTTTTTAAAAGAAAGTCTGTTCTTCCAGCAAACTATATTTTCATATTCCAAAGTTAGTACGGTAAATAATAATATAAAAATGTAATAAGGTAGACGTATGCAGTATGAACAGCCAATCCTGTGCAACGGAAATGAGAAATACAGCACATGGTTCACAGCTTCACCTTATTTACTAATATTTACTTTAGAAAGTTAACATTCATGTTTGGTAGGTGAACAGCCTCTATTCCTCCACACTTCCATTCTATACAAAGATATCGTTCAAGAACACAAACCTTAATGAACTACGCTACAGGTCAAGATATACCACACAACTATACAAAACACACACACACCACACACATCACCAAGTCAAAAGGGATCCGTTCACAGATGAACGTTTAGCTAAATAATAATGTGCAAAAAGTAACTGCTAAAATAATTCTATATAAAAGGGATAAAATTACCAAAAAACAGACACAAATATATATGTGATGAATAATATAATATTCTGTACAACACACAATACACGGCCAATAATGCACCACAACAGCAAAACTATTTACATATAAGGCTCATTTCACAAATCGAATACACCAGTATGAATATGTTTTTAGCGAGCCCAATGAGAGAAATTACAGTTATGTCCAAAAAAAGATCGTTATTCTTATTATATTGTGAAGACTATGGCGTATAGACCTTGTACCTAATGTATAATATTTTATAATTTTTTATAATATATAATAAAGTGTACCATATTAATTGATCATTAATGCGTCCCAATGAATAAATATATTTAAAACTTTAATATATTTTGATTACATTATACAAATTTAATATGTAATCATATTATCGCTTTACACTATAGTTTAGATGCTGAACAACATGCATCAGTGCTAGACTCTTCTATAAGAATATATAAATCGTTTCTAATCTTTATATATTTTGGATTATCGATTGCCAATACAATCCAGCAGGTCGGGATCGCCTTTATACCCGGGTACATCCCGCGGAATGATCCTGTACATAGGCGATATCCCTCAACTCATCAATGGATCAATTTCCGACGTGTGCTAAAGGGGGTTTCTAATAATCTATTGGAACCGACACTGAAAATTAACCATCGTCTATAGAATAAATAAAAATAAAGTATCCCCTTAATATTACAGTGATCCAGAAAAATTATATATATATATATATATATATATATTTTTTTTTCACACACATACACCCACATCCAATCACATTTTTTTAGCCATCTTTATTTGATATTTATTAATTTGTAACATTAACTTATCTTATCACACACATACAGAACAAATTATTAAATGATCTTTATACAACATACACAGACTGTACAAAAAAAATTAATAAAAAGTAAAAAAATATATTCATGGTCACACAGACAGTAAAAAATATAGATGATATTCCTTATCACATACACACAGCCAGTAAAACAAAATATACATGATATTTTGTATTACATACACACAGAAAAAAAATATCAGATTATAGTCATACTCATACCACATAAACAAAAATAGTAAAAAAAAAAATAAAATAAATATATATATATATCACATGCACACAGGCAATACAAATATCAAACGATCATGTCACATGCACACAGACCGTAACGATTTTTTGTATTACTAGATATTTCTTTTGCATGCATTTATGGAACATTTTGCGTTGCATTTTTATCGTGTTATAGCTTGCATGAAAACTTTAATTTTATTAATTGATATCAATTCCCTACAAATTCGGTTTAAATTTGTACAAATGTTTTAGAACTAATGGTGTACACTAATGTATGATTTCACAAGGGAATGCTTTTTGTTGTTGGTGGTGGGAGGGGGGCTCTCATGAGGTGCTACCACCTTTGGGGTGCTGCCAGTCTGCTGTAGATGGCAGTGCCTACTGCCTAGCTCAGGGGGGGGGGGGGTTCGACATGGGGGGGGGGGGTTGGGGCGTCCCCGGTGTCATCAAATGGGGCCCCACACTGGTCTGACATTAGGCAGAAGAAAAAAATAAACTCTAAATCCAGCTCAAATCAAAGCTCCAACTTATTTGCATTTGCTGGTCCTTCTAAAGTGAATGGCATACAAAATAGTAGCAGATCGTGCCATTCTATTCTACACAGTGCCTGGAAAAGTCCTGGTATTAGAAGATGAATGGTTATAATGTAGCAATGAAATCTCAATTTAATTGGTAATTATTTCAAATAATGTAATGCAGTTGCATTGCCTGGATAATGTTCCTGTGTTAAAGGAAGAAAGTTATAGTGCAACAAAGAAAGCACAATTTCTAATGAGAAGATTTCTGTATGAATATCATTGTAACATGTTATCATTTTTGTGTTGCATTATCATTTATCATTTTTTGTTGCATCTTCATCCCCCCACCCTAGAAATATCAGCTTAGCACAGGCAGGATGCAGCCTGGAGCCTCATTGTCTGAGCAGCCTTACCTTGTCAGAATGCACTGCAGGGATATCCTTGTCTTCAAGTTTACATAGAAACATCTGATCGCCCTTCCAATACATGGCACAGCCAGACCTGGTTACATCCCAAATCCAGAGGGGCCACAGAAGAGCAGAGAAGGAAAAAAAAGGCAAGCAATTCCAGGGGCCCCTGGGTTGCCCCCCACACCAAGCTCCTCACTCACCCTGACTGGCAGCTGCAAGCTCCACTGCTGCCTGCTCTGCTGCAATCAAAGTTTTGTTTTGCAGGGGGAGGATCCCAAGAGCACAAATACAAGGGAGAGCTGACAGCCTGGCCCCGCCCCCCGGAGTCAACCCCGCCCCCTGGCACTGGGGAAGTCAGGACAGGACAGGCAGAGTGACAACACAGTGCAAGGTGAGTCTCCAGCTGCAGTGCTAAGGAATTATCTTTAATGTTTTATGGCTGGCTTAAATTGCCTCAATTCTAAGGGGATTGTGCACACTTGGAGGCTTTGGATGCATTCTTCTCCAGTGCAGGTAAAAGGCATATATATGTAATGCATAGACTTCAGCATTTTGTTCAGATGGTCATGTTCAAGCAGAAGTGTTGCGCAGAGGCACGCTGGGAAAAAAAAAAATCTTCCCTGCTGCATCTTAGTGCATTGACCTGCATTGCATCATAGAAAAATTATGGCAAAAAAGAAAAAAAAAAGGGTACGCGTTTGCTACTTTTCTTCACATCCAATCGAAGGGCCCATTTACAACTTTGCAGTGCGTTAACGATCATTGCATGAAAACAGTCCATACTACCCTAATGTGCCCAAAATTGGACATGACCTTTTTTTGTAAAGCAATTCACTGCAATATACCTGTGTCCAAGTGACGCAGGCGCGCTGCCTTATGGCCCATACACTCGATGCGAAAAACGGACTAAAAATACTGTTTTCGAATCGATCGTACGATAATCAGTTCTTTAGTACAGAGCTTTCACGACAGTTCATCCGATATTTTTCGATCGGACAAACGCGAAAATTTTGCTCGTACGATACCAGATCGTAGGATTTGAATTTAATCAGTACAGTTGTCGCCCAAAAAATGCAATAGAAATACACTACAACACGTGACATCACTTCAGATTTTTTTATTCTGTCGTACGAAAATTTGTGTCATTTTAGTAACCTCTCCATTTTCGCTATGCGACTAGCATGCAAAAAAAAACGCACGATCTGTTGTGCGATTTTCAGACCGTGTGTACAGGCCATTAGGGCTTGTTCACATTTTCCTAAATTTCCAACGCTTAACAAATGCTCCTATTGCGTTAGTCGCGCATTAATGAGCCTTAGTATGGGCGTTAGACTGCCAGTTTACAAGCATTAATGTTTACAAACACCGCAATGGGCGGTTTCGAAGCATTTGATGAGTGTTAAGGCGCGTTAAAACCCCTCCACAAATGCCTATTCCATTCAAGGAAAAAACGAATGTTAAAGCCCCACAACTGCATCTCAAATGCCTGCCAGAGCGTTTGCGAAGCATTATCATAGACTTGAATGGGAGGTGTTGAAAGGCTTCAAATGCCTCCTGACTCTACATGAGACTTCAATTTTGAAGAGAAGCAACGCAACGCTAATGCCGCGTACACACGGTCGGATTTTCCGACAACAAATGTTCAATGGGAGTTTGTTGTCGGAAATTCCGACCGTGTGTAAGCTCCATCGGACATTTGTTGTCGGAATTTCCGACAACAAAAATTTGAGAGCCGGTTCTCAAATAAAATTCCGATCGTGTGTACATAATTCCGACTCACAAAATTCCACGCATGCTCGGAATTAAGCAGAAGAGCCGCACTGGCTATTGAACTTCATTTTTCTCAGCTTGTTGTACGTGTTTACGTCACCGCGTTCTTGACATTCGGAATTTCCAACAACATTTGTGCGACTGTGTGTATGCAAGACAAGTTTCAACATCCGACGGAAATAAATTCACGGTTTTGTTGTCGGAAAATCCTATTGTGCGTACATAGCATAACACTTTATGTTTTCATAATGTGAACAGCACTGTGTGCTGTCCATTGGTTTGCATAAGCGTTTGAGGGGCGTTTTTAACACCCCTCAAACGACTGATTTTAATGTCAGTGAGAACTTAAAGTATTACTAAACCCACAACAGTAAAATTAGCGTGTATATGTAGTAAAGCATGCTTGTTATACACACTGTGGAACCTAAGGGGTTAATCCTCCGCATTGTGTAAAAAGGCTGTTTGATCCTGTCTTCTCTGATCCTCCCCTTCTTCCACTGACTCCAGACCATTTCCTGATAGAACAGAGACTAGGGGACAAGCTGCACATGCTCAGTTTGGTGTGCATTGCTAGATAGTTTTTCTTTTTTTTTTTTTCTTTGGGAGGGTGCATGTGATCAGCACAGGGCCAATCAGCACTGTCCAGACAGAGGGTGAGAGGGGGGGGTGGGCAATGAAAACTCCTTCTACACACTTTAAGCAGACACTGATAGAAGTCACGAGACTGCTCTAACTGCTGATGAGAAAAGGCATTTAGCAGTTTATATTTACTAAAACAATTGCATCTCCATGTTCTGTGTACTGTCAGAGACCAGATATAGTGAATGCAGGGCCCTGGGTTTAGTAATACTTTAAGTGGTTGTAAAGTCTTGTTTTTCTTCATATACAAACAAACATCTTATACTTGCCTCCTCTGTGCAGTTTTGCACAGAGCAGCCCGGATCCTCCTCTTCTCGGGTTCCTCTTTGGCTCTCCTGGCCCCTCCCTCCTGTTCAGTGCCCCCACAGCAAGTAGCTTGCTATGGGGGCACCCGAGCTGAGCCACAGCTTCCTGTGTCCATTTTGACACAGAACCCCGACCCGGCCTGCCCCCCCCCTCCCCTGATTGGCTAGCTGACTTTAATTGACAGCAGCAGGAGCCAAAGGTGCTGCTGCTGTGTCTCAGCCAATCAGGAAGGAGAATCTCGGATGGCTGAGGGATTCGTGGACATCGATTGACAGAGAGGGACCTCAAGTAAGTATTAGGGGGGCTGAGGGGAGGCTGCTGCACACAGAAGGATTTTTATCTTAATGCCTAGAATGCATTAAGATAAAACACTTCTGCCTTTACAACCCCTTTAGCCTTAGTGCATTGGGGTGTCTTTCAAAATGAATGCAACGCAGTAACGATTTACCACACCTCACCAACGTAAATGAACCTTAATGGGGGTTTTTTTTCTGCTATTTTAACAAATGCAGTCATCTCATTAGCCTGGGCTACCAAACAAGAGATTTTTAGTAGATTGATTATGCTAACAATTAAAGCAGAACAATATTAAGATAAAAATGGATAGCAAATTAAAAAATTATAAAAACAGCTTTTGCTGAAATATTTGCCTTCAATTCAAAAAAAAAAAAAAAAAAAAAATTGTTTTCTGCCACTAGATGTCCTCAGCCAGATAGGCACTTTCTCTGAGCCCAGGACATCCTGGACCCACCCCCTGCCTATGACTGGTCAGTAAAAGAAGCCGCAGCATCGTGATGAGCTCATCTCTCTGCTGTCTCCTCCTACCAGCATGCTTTTTTTGTCAGCACATGACCTGATTGGCTCCTTGTACTGCTTCTTCCTCTCACACCCAGCCCTGCTGTCCAAGGACTGAGGCTGATAGCAGGTAGCATTCAGGTACTTACATTGTTTGCTTTTAAAAAAAACACATTTAGGTGTAGTGGAGCATCATGGGAAATGTAGTTTCAAAACATCTGGGGTGTTGAGGTTCACCATCACTGCTCTATAGAAATCCAGTAGTGAACAATTGCTACTCCTAGCAATACCAGTAGCAAGACCTTGCTGCTAATACAATTCTGTGTAGTTCTATTCTAATACAGAGTCCCAACAAGTGGCAAAGTAGATTTCTAGCTAGTTTGTGGTTATTAATAGTTTTTAGTTTTAAATAATGTACAGATGGAGTAGATTTTTATTGCTGCTTTTGGTGACAACTGTCACCAGAGAACACAAGGATGGGGGATCTAAATCCTGCAGTTGTCACCAGGATAGGACTGCCACCTGACCAGGGTTTACCCGGACAATCCGGGTTTTGAATCATTTGTCCGCGTTTCAGACCAACAGTAACCCGGACACATTATTCAGACCTATAGAAAGTGTGGAATACCTGCAGTGGCTGGGAATCAGCAATATGATGGCATACCAACATATGGGCCATATGAAGGGTAAGTATATAGCCTCTTGTTTTATAAGTTGGCCTTGTATACATTTTGACCTTGTAATGACAGGGTCACTGTAATGCACTGCAATAGTGTGAATGGGCCCTAAGAGGGGATTTCTCCTGACTTCCTGTTGTGTCCCCAGGATAGGAAGTGAAGGGAAATGTCCTCAATGGGGCATGAACAGTCTTGTTTTGTCTAGAGATACTCTTTAAACCTCTTACCAAGAGGCTAAAATCATGCTCTCAGCTTTAGTCCATGTGGTTTTAGGTAGCACAGGGCTATCAGCTGTCCCAGGAGAAGTGCATCAAGCACAGGGCCATGAAGATCAACTGGCTTGCATAGAAATCTGCACTGCAATGTAGTCAAGAAAACACAGCCCACAAGATGCTTTCCTGCAATAGGGGTTTCCCAATGAAACCCCTATTGCATGTGGTTGGCAGTACTGAATGCGACTCTTTACAGTTAATGGTGCCACCCTGTAATTGCATGCAAGGCACCCGATTGTGGTGCATCAGTTCAGTATTTTTAGATTTCAGGCTGGGTTCACACTGATGCGTTGCGTCACATCACATGTGATTCGCACAGGAATCGCACCACATTCCTGTGCAAATCACATGCGATTCTGTGTGGTGTGATTTGAGTCCATCATTTTGCATGGCTCAAATCGCACCACATCAAAAAGGTGCAGGCACCTTTTTTTTTGGCTGCACTGGAATCAGATCGCACGGATGTCCATACCCATGCGATCCAATTCTTGCAAACGCACTGCATTCTGTGACCTGCTTTTGGGGCGACGTTAAATTTTAATTGACACCAGCAGCAGATCGCATGAACACAGTGTGATTGCTATGCAGTGCGATGCAGGAAATGCAGCAATTCCAGTGCATTTCTCACATCGCATCAGTGTGAGCCAAGCATAAAACAGGCGGTGAGATGTGACATATTGCCTCCCAGGGGCCTGTCAACTGTGCTCTGAAAAGCGGTCAGCCAAGGATCACTTTTCAGAGGGGTAGCCGGGGCTGTGGCAAATGAGAACAAGCCCTGAGGCAGTAAAATAATCCACATACAATGCAACAAACTGATAGGCAGGTTGTATTTTTTGGTCAGTTGCCATTTTACCCTGAATAATGCCAGCACTGGAGACTGCATTCCTTCACCACATGAAAATGGGCACCTGGGCATTACAAGTGTGAATGTTTATACAGTCTGCACATCCTACCATCTTAGCCTCCCTTTATGCTTAGTATGTTTGTACCCAGAGGCTTTTTTTTTTTTTTTTGCAGGGTCGTATGCGCACCATGTAGTACAGGGGCAGAATTGTACCTTTTTTGGCCCCCTATATATCTTCAGATTGGAGCGCCTGAAAAATACGCATAAACGCATATTTTTCAAGCGTTTTTCTGCTGCTCCCAATACCATTGCACAGTTCTGCCCCAAAGACGCTCACATAATTTTATGAGCTTCATGCGACAACTGAACCTGCCCCTTTTTTTTTAGCAATGCAGCACACCACAACACACAGCGAACCTTTATACGCTATGACGCAGATGCGTTCAGGCACCATTTACAATTAAAGGCACTGCAACGCATTGCTCACTACCGCAGTGTAAAGGTGTAAAGTCAGCCTTGCTGATTGCTCCCTTTTTTTCTTCCTATAGGGCAGGGATATGCAATTAGTGGACCTCCAGCTGTTGCAGAACTACAAGTCCCATGAGGCATAGCAAGACTCTGACAGCCACAAGCATGACACCCAGAGGCAGGGCCATGATGGGACTTGTAGTTTTGTAGGTCCACTAATTGCTTATCCCTGCTATAGGGCATTCTCAATAAATGGGATGCCACAATGCAAAAGAAACAAGTGTGTTACCGTCTCAATATGTGTGAATGGGCCCCAAATGGAAATGGGGCTGTACTATTACTTGGCATACCCTTGGCTGTCTCTAGCAGCTTGGTGCCCCTCTCATTAAAGTACTGGAAGAATTAAAAGGGACTGTCACTGCTAACCCCATTATGAAACTGTTGATTGGCTGGTGGGACAAGGGGTGGGCAGGAGGGAAAGCTGCCCTGGAAACTATGGCATCATGTGAGGTGGGGGATGCTGCAAGGCGATTGGTGGAGGGAATTTGTGTTGGTAGGGGAAATTTGGTGGGCAGCAGGGGGTTAGAATTGATCTAGGAGAGGAGATTTGGGCAGGTGTGCTGGGAGTGGTGATTTAGGGGGGATTTGTGTTGGAAGGGGGGATTTGTGCTGGATGAGGTAATATGGTAGAGGCTGGAGGGGAATTGTGTAAGCATAGAGTTTTCTTTTTTTTTGGGGGGGGGGGGGGGGGGTTGTGCTAGTAGGAATGATTGCAGGGTATTTGTGCTAAGAGGGTAAATTGGGGGGGGGGGGGGGAGATTTGCTAGGTAGAGGACTTGTGTTGGGGGGGGGGGGCATTTCTTTTGGAGGGATTTGGGGGGGGGGGGGAGATTTGTGCTGGGAGTGGGGATTTCAGCAGGGGGCAGATGTACTGGGAGAAGGGGGAATTTATGCTTAGGGGTGAACATATGCAGATTAATGTTCAATTTTGGGGTGGGGATTTTAGCTGACAGGTAATGCTCATACACATTGGGGGGCGGGCAGTTTGGCATGTTCACCCTGAGCTCTAGATAACCTTGTCCCAGAACTGCCTGGATGTCTCTGGCTTCAATATTTTGGGCCACCGCCCTGGAACAAGCATGCAGCAACAAGTCAGAAAGTCTGATCTGGTCAGTGATGTACTAAGCTAAGGCATTGAATGGAGAGAAAGGCAAGTATCATTTTTAGATTGCCTGCTGGGACTTGTAGTTACCCAACACCTAGAGGACTGGTTGCTGATAACTATAGAGAATGGAAATTAGCCACAGGGCAGCTAAAGAGTTCCTGCCACCCTACCTCTCTATCCATGGTTCAGCATCCATAGTCTTCCTATCCATCTTGGTATCTCCCCCCATTACACCCTCCATAGTCCTCTTCATGGACTGATATCACTTTACCAACTGCACAGACCCTGACTTAAAAAAAAAACAGATTTTCTCATTAGGACAAAAAGCAACATGTGAGTCCTCCATCCATGTGTGAGGGGGAAGACTAGCTGGAAATCAAGCTGTAGGTTGCTAATTAGCATTAAGCGCTCAGGCTGCCATGAAGTAAAAGGCAAATAATTGGAACTGGTGTGCAGAGGGGTCTGATGGCTGCAGGCAGAGGATCTGCTCTTCTTCACCGACAAAGGATAATTATCGTTCTGTATGGGTCTGCTGCAGCCTTCTCCATACACACAGCGCCCAGAGAGCCCAGCCATGGCATGGGGAGCTTTGTGATCTCTATAGATCGAGGGCTATGTACTGTGATGCTGTGAACTATAAGGACCAGAGGGGACTGGAAGAAGGACTACTTCAACCCTACAACTAACTTACCCGCCCCATGGTCCAAGAGAAGGGGGGCTGACTACTGAATGGCTAGTGGGATCAAGGACTGACAACTGAATGGCCAGTGGGATCAAGGACTGACTACTGAATAGTCTCTAGGGGTAACAACTGATGCGGAAGGGTTTTATAGGTTACAACTGATGCCTATTGTTCACTAGGGATGACAACTGATGCTGAATGGTCGCTAGAGGAAAAAAATGAAGTTGAATGATCACTAGGGTAACATCTTATGCTGAGTGGTCTCTAATGGCAACAACCGATGCTGAAGTAGCAACTGGTGATGAATTGTTTTTAGACTGATGAGAGTGATCACTAGGGGTAACAACTGAATAGTCTCTAGGGTTAACAGCTGATGCTGAATGGTGTTTAGGGGTAATAATTTATGCTGAATATTTTTTTAGGGGTAATAATTGATGCTGAATGGTTACTAGAGGTAATGACTGATGCTGATGTTGTGACTATAGGGGTAATAACTGATGCTGAGTGATTACTAGGGGTAATAACTGATGCTGTATAGTTACCAGGGGCAATACCTGATAATGAATGATTACCAGAGGCAATACCTGATACTGAATGATTACTAGAGGAAATACCTGATGCTGAATGATTACTAGGGGCAGTAACTGATACTGAATGGTTACCATGGGCAATACCTGATGCTGAATGATTACCAGGGGCAATACCTGATGCTGAATGATTACCAGGGGCAATACCTGATGCTGAATGATTACCAGGGGCAATACCTGATGCTGAATGATTACCAGGGGCAATACCTGATGCTGAATGATTACCAGGGGCAATACCTGATGCTGAATGATTACCAGGGGCAATACCTGATGCTGAATGATTACTAGGGGCAATAACTGATGCTGAATGATGACTAGGGGCAATACCTGATGCTGTATGGTTTCCAGGGGTAATGACTGATGCTGAATGATCATTGGGGGCAATAACTGATGCTAAATGGTTGTAAGGGACAAAAACTGATGGTAAATAGTTTTTTGACTTTTATTTTTTATGGGTTACAACTTATGTTGAATGACCTCTAGAAACAGCGGATACTGAATGGTTCTCAGGGTAAAAACTGATCACCATGGTCTTGAGATATCAATTGACGCGCAATGGCTTATAGCGTTAACCATGACTGATGAGTTTTATATTTAGGGGTAGCAGCCTCTACCACAATCCAGTGAATAGTAGGATTATTATTATTATTCAGGATTTATATAGCACCACCAGTTTGCCAATTGATTTCTCAATAATCTGATTACAGAATTGTCATTATGGGGTAACAACATTTTATTTATGAATTTGCAGAAATTCTTTTTTTTTTTTTCTTTTCTTTTTAGAACGATGACATGAATAATTATACAGTTTGTCATGGGTATGTTACTGTTATTAAATAAATATACCTTTATATCGGATGGTATGATGGTGGCATTGCAATCATAATAATTTATCGCGATGGTCATGTAATGCTGCCATAAACTTATTATCTTATAGATTCTGCTCTTATTATAGCGAGAAATGTATTTGTCCCCAGCAATTTATTTTCTATAAAATGTTCAGAATGTTCCGTATAATCTGGGCTGAGGCTGATATACATTGAAGACAATAATAATTGCACATTTATGTACAAAATGTTATAATCTCCGCTCTCGCCCAACATTGTACATTCACGTGTAGAGCTATTTGCTATAGTATAAGGGAATGCGTGCAAGTACGTCATCATTGTACAAAACATAGTATATTTTTATGAGTTGGTTTACCGCAGTATTTAAATACAAATCTAATATGTGTGAGAGATTTGTATATCGGCTCCTATCACTGTCTGACTTATTTTTTTTATTTTTATATTTATTATAATCTATACATTTGTATGGACATCTTTACATGGCACCCCTGCAATGCTAATGTTCCCTTATGGTAGAGGTATGTGTCTGGGAGAATAGATCCATACCGTATAACGAAATAACTGACACATATATAATATATTTTCCATTTTTGTCTGCATTTAGGAATATTAATGTAGCTGAGTTTAGTGCAAGATATGCAATGTTTTACGTATACAGCTTTATATATTACAGAAAGAAGCGTAGAAGTGGATTAAAAAGCTTCCTATCATGCATTTATGTATGAGTGGAGGAAATAAAATAAAATTTAAAAAAAATGTGCACACTATAGGTTATTACCGGATACCAATCCTGTCATTTAGTATACATGTATGTGTGTATATGTGTGTGTGTGTATATGTATATGTGTATATATATATATATAACAGTGGTGTTTAGTATGACATTGGGAACTGTGTGCTCCTGGAATATCTCTCCGGTACTCTTCTATTCTTCTCTATGGAAATGCCAAACAAATTACTCCCTACAATCATCTCCTAATAAACTGCACCGTCCTCCCAGACTGATCCCTCCTCAGTCCCGCACACAACCCCGAGCACACCGGGAGAGATCATTGTGAATTAGGAAAACGTTCCTCTGTCGGTGTTCCGGGCCCTCCACAGCCCGCACCCCGTGGGGAATGTGCGGAGAGCCGGGCACTGAGAGCGGGACTGCCGGAAGGATTATAGTTACATTCTGTGTCATGTCAGTCCCGGGGCTTCCCGAGGACAAGCAGCTGGTACATCCCTCTATAGCAATGTGTATAATCCCTCCCTATATAGAAATATATATGATCCCTCTATAGAAACGTATAGATCCGTATAGAAATATATATATCCCTCTATATAAATGTATATGATCCCTCTATAGAAATGTATATGATCCAGGGTTGCCAACCTCTTGCAGCATTTTTTTACTGACAAAACATGGAAAGTTTACTGACAGAGCACATTTTTTTACTGGCAGTCTGAGAAATGATAGAACTCCTATTGAAAACTAACACAGTGGATATTTGAACAGTATACACATGATATGGAAACATGACAATACCTATAACAAAGTAATTTGCTTGATTTACACTTAAAAAGTCAACACAGCATGAAATTATCAGCCCCTGATATTTACTGACAGTTGTAAAAAAATCACAGATTTTTACAAACTGTAAATTTACTGGCGGTTGGCAACCCTGATATGATCCCTCTATAGAAATGTATATGATCCCTATATAGAAACATGTAGATGATCTTTCTATAGAAATGTGCTCACGATCCTTCTTTAGATAAGTGTCTTATCCCTCTATAGAAATATGAATGCTCCCTATATAGAAATGTATATGATCACTTTATAGAAATCTGTACATGAATCCTCTTTAGATCTGTGTACATTATCCTCCTATAGAAATGTGTATGAACCAACTAAATAGGTGTTTGATCCCTCTATAGAAATATGTACATGATCCCTCTATAGAAATATGTACATGATCCCTCTATAGAAATATGTACATGATCCCTCAGAAATATGTACATGATCCCTCTATAGAAATATATGTACATGATCCTTCTTTAGAAATACATGTACATGATCCTTCTTTAGAAACGTGTACATGATCCTTCTATAGAAATATATGGAATTGTATCCCTCTGAAATGTGTATGATCCTTCTATAAAGATCTGTACATGACTCCTCTTTAGATTTGTGTACATTATCCGCCTATAGAAATGTGTATGAACCAACTTAATGGGTGTTTGCTCCCACTATAGAAATATTTACATTATCCGCCTATAGAAATGTGTATGATTATGTTATAGAAAGATGTACATGATGCCTCTTTAGATATGTGTACATTCTTCTTCTATAAGAAATGTGTACCCCTCTATAAAAAGATGTACATAATTCCTCTCTTAGGATTCACACCTATGCATTTTTAGTGCTTTTTGTATTTTGCAGATTTGCACTACAGACCATTTAACATGGTTTGCCATGGAACACGTTCTGTAGTGCAAAATGCAAAAAGTACTAAAAATGCATAGGTGTGAATCCAGCCTTAAGATGTGCAGGATCCTTCTATAGAAATATATATATCCCTCTATAAAAATCTGCACATGATCCCTCTTTAGATATGTTTACATTATCCTCCTATAGAAATGTGTATGAACCAACTGAATAGGTGTTTGATCCCTCTGTAGAAATATGTACATTCTTCTTCTTCTATAGAAATGTGTATGATATGTTAAAGAAAGATGTACATGACCCCTCTTTAAAAATGTCTATCTACATCTTAAATAATACACCTACAGATCTTTATAATAGAATACATTATCCTGATATTATTCAGTGTCTTTGTATAGAGTAACACATAAATGAAGTTGAGTTCTGTAAAAGCCATTCACAGAAGAGCTGACTGTAGAGAGTAATGGGGAAGAAGGTTCTATTAGAATGTTCTGAGAAGAGTTTAAAAAGAGGACTATCACTTTCCAATCATTACTATTCCAGAACTCTGACTGCCCAGGCTGTGACCCCTCTAGATGTGTGCTGTGTATTAAATCTCCAGTACTTGTCCATAGAGATCACTAACAGCAAATTCACAGAGCAGGAAAAATAGAAATCTTCCATAATTGTGTGTATGTCCAGCTGCTGACTTTTCCTGTCTGTTCAGGATTTGTAGTTCTGTCCCTGGAATATTCTGTTTTTGGTTTTAAGCATTGTCAAAAAGCACCATAAAATTTCCCTAATTTTTTTTTCCATCATAGCAATAGTTATTGAGTATTGAATAGTTCAATAGAGTATTGAACACTGTTAGCTGTTAATTAAGGCAGAATGATTGCATTCTTTATTGGTAAGCTGTAGTATTGCCCCTCCTTGTAATGCTGTGTATTGATATGAACCATTTCCAGAAATGTATAAAACCTGTCTAAAGCAGGCCATAGACGAGTTGAAAATCGAGCGTAAATTCTCGGTCGTTGTGTTTTTTTTGTTTTTTTTTTTGCATCATTAGTGTGCCAACTGCGACATATGATTTTCGTGACGCAATCGAAAGTGCCTGATCCAACATGCTGGATTTTTTTTCTTTTTAGAAATAATAGTATGCACCATTTTTAATCGACGGAACCTTCAGTTTTCGATTCCTCCTCCTTGGCTGGCCTAAGGGATTTATTTATTTCAGTTACTTATATACCACCAACAACTTTAAATATTTATTATACATTCACATCAGTCCCTGCCCTCAAGGAGCTTACAATGTAAGGTCCCTGACTGGCATTCATGTACTAGGGCCAATTTTTAGACAGGAGTCAATAAACCTACCAGCATGTATTTAGAGTGTGGGAGGAAACCAGAGTACCCGGAGGAAACCCACGCAGACACAGGGAGAACATGCAAACTCCAGGCAGGTAGTGCCATAGTTGGGATTCAAACCAACATCCCTAGTCTTGCCAGGCAGAAGTTCTAACCACTTCACCACTGTGCTCTATAGAATCCTAAAAGCTTGAATCTTTATAGCCAATAGGGTATCACCAAAACTTCTGCATTACATTTTTCATAATGTTAACTGAAATAGCTACTTTCTAGACATCAGGGATATTTACAGAAAATTTGCCATGAATGTGGCACCTGTACAGCAATATAAAGCAAGGCTTGGGCACTGCAAAAGTTGTCTTTATGTTTTTTTTTTTGTTTGTTTGTTTTTTCATTTATAGTCAGAAGTGGAAAATCAACATTGTGGGTGGTTCAGATCCTTTTGTATGGAGCATCCTGCTTCTCTATGCTTGAACACTGCAGATCTATATTCAGCATGGCTACACTCTCATGGACTTTATTATTATTGAATGTGCAGTGCTGCATTGTTAGCCCTGCATATACAAAAAAGGCTAAGGCCCCATTCAAAATCTGAGCGTTTTTGTAGCTCGTATTTCCGAAAATGCTAAAATTTCAAAATCCCAGCGTTATTGGTAACACCTGAGCCTGGCACCGCTTGAAGCTTTAAAGCCCTCGTTCACTCCAATAGGATTTATCATGTGATTTGACAGTTCAAAACCGCACGACAAGTCGCACTCAATTTGCGGCAATGGAACCGTTCAAATCGTCGCGGCGACTTTACATAATCACACACATAGGTTGGACTTGATGGACTTGTGTCTTTTTTCAACCTCACCTACTATGTAACTATGTAACTATGACTTTGAAAAAGGTTCCTGCACTACTTTTTTTGAGATTTCATTGCGACATGCATTGACTTCTGTTTTTAAATGAGCTCACAAGCCACAATGAAATTGCACATCCAAATTGCACTGATCTGCGGCTTTGAAATCGCACTGAAGTAGTACAATTTCAAAGCCGCACTGATGTGAACCAGTTTATTTGAAAAAGTACATGGGCTTTATTTGAGCTGCAAGCATTTTTGGACACAGTAGACTTCAATGGGGGCACACATTGCATTTTTTTTTCCTAGTATCAAATTTTTTTGGGGCTAAAAATAATTTAAGAAAATACTCAAGCCTCACATGCCTATAAAATGTGTGTACAAACGCTAAAGAAAAAATTAAAAGCTTGTAAAACAATATTAGTGTGACTGCAGCCAGATACTGTAATAAACTGTATTCAAATGCAATAACAAACATGTAAAATATTACAGCTGACCAGTCCTTGGATCTGGTGGCTGCATTCATTTTCTTTCTTTTTTGTTCAGGCTTTTTTTACTTTTATTTTCACCAGGTGATTGTAACACAGAGGGGGGAGCTACAAAAACTGGTGCATACAGAATCTGGTGTAGCTGTGCATAGTAACCAATAAGCTTCCAGGTTTTATTATCAAGGCTTATTTGGACAAGTTTGAAGTTAGAGCCGATTCACACAGGGGCGACTTGTCAGGTGACCTAGCCGCCTGACAAGTCGCCTCCCTTTCTGTACAATGGAACCGTTCTAATAGGAGCGACGCAAGTCGCTCCGACTTAGAAAAAGGTTCCTGTACTACTTTGGGGGCGACTTGCATAGACTTCTATACAGAAGTTGTTTTGCAAGTCGCCACGGAAGTCATTTTCAGGTCGCCTCGCTGAGGCGACCTGCAAGTCGTGCCGCCCCTGTGTGAATCGGGGCTTAGAAGCTGATTGGTTGCTTTGCACAGCTGCACCAGATTCTGTGTGCACTAGTTTTAGTAAATCTCCCTGTCCTAGGGTGACGACACTCACCCCCTCACAGGCTTTGCTTCACCTGTGAATTGCTGAATTAACAAGTGTTCTTTTGTATAAATGTATTAATGGTTACTATAAAAAAAGGAGTATTTGCAAATAATGGACAAAAACTGCAAAATAAACACACAGCTTCCACTTTGAAGGGCCATTCACACCTAAGTATTTTAAGGACTCTTGCACACAGGTGAACAAAACATTGCTCTTTTAGGTGTTTAGCATGTTTTATTTTTTTGAACAAATCTGAACACAGGTGCACATTGTTCTCTATGGGCCAATGCACACAGCTGCGTAAGCTCTGTTTTAAAAAAAAAAATACAAATAATAAAAAATAAAAATTGAAAATGTGCAGTCATTTTTGCATATATGCTTGTAGGTGCATTTAAATGCAAATGTGCCATTTGCTGCTCCTTCTTTTTTTTTTTCTTGCAGGATCTTTCTAACATCATTAATTCCTTATGCAGTGTAAAACAGATTTTTTTTTTTTTAACACACGATAAAGCATATACACAGGGTAATATACCCATTTAAAATAGTGCTAGTTCACCTCCTGTGCTATGCGTTGACATGCGTTTTTTTCTTTTCTTTTTTCTTTTACACCAGCTCATGTTTTGGGACCCATTGATGATAATGACAGTGCATGATTTTTGATGATGCAAGTAAAATTGCATGAAAATGCGTGAATTCAGCCTAAATGTATCCTGATATGATTTTAGTGGCCTCTAGTCATAGGATCAATTATACTGTGTACATGGGCCAAGATGGTTTAAGGCTGGATTCACACCAGTGTATTTTTGAGTTCTTTTTGCATTTTACAGATTTGCACTACAGTCCTTTTCACATGGTTTCCTATGGAACACGTTCTGCAGTGCAAATCTGCAAAATGCAAAAAGCACCAAAAATGCATAGGTGTGAATCCAGCCTAAAATGCATAGATGACAATGGGCCCTAAGGCTGGATTCACACCTATGCAGTTTTAGTGCTTTTTGCATCTTGCAGATTTGCACTGCAGTACATTTAACATGGTTTCCTATGGAACACATTCTGTAGTACAAATCTGCAAAATGCAAAAAGCACTAAAACTGCATAGGTGTGAATCCAGCCTTAGGCTCGATTCACACCTATGCATGTTGCTTTTGAGCGTTTTTGGAGGTTTTTTTTTCATGCTTGCCACGTTTTTTAGCCGCGTTTTTGCCGCGTTTTGCCGCGTTTTTGCCGCGTTTTTGCCGCGATTTGCGTTTTGCGTTTTTTTTTTTTTTTTTTTTTTTTTTTACAGTTTTTTTTACAGTCTAAAAAAAAATGTAAAAAAAATTAAAAAAAACAAAAAAAAAAAAAAAAACGGCAAAAACGCACCAAAAACGCACCAAAAACGCATCAAAAACGCTGCAAAAAAGGTGCACTTGCGTTTTTGATGCTTGTCCATTGAAAACCATTACATGCAAAACGCTGCATTTTGCATGTAAAAAAGTCCCCGACCCTTTCCAAAAACGCAAAAAAACAAAAAAGCATTGATGTGAACATGTTCCATAGGAACCCATGTTAAAAAATTCCCGTGCATTTCTGCAAAATGCAAAATGCATCAAAAAACGCGCTAGTGTGAATCGAGCCTTAGGGCCTATTTAGACTTGTTTAGCTTGGGGGGGGGGGTTAATTACTATAGGAAAATCCACTTTGCACTGCAAGAGCACTTGAAAGTAAAGTTGCTGTAGATCTGAGGGGGACATGCAGGGAAAATAAAAAAAAAAACAGCATTTGAGCTTGCACATGATTGGATGATAAAATCAGCAGAGCTTCTCCTCATTTCAGATCTACCCCTTAGATTTACAGCGACTGCACATCCAAGTGCACTTGCAGTGCAAAGTGGGTTTGTCTTTCGTAAATAACCCCCATTGTGTTTTACTGCATTAAAAGTAAGTTTAGGCCTGTTCACACCTATGCATTTTTTTTGTGCTTTTTCAGTTTTGCAGAAACACATTACAATCCATTTAACATGGTTTCCTATGGGTCACGTTCACATCCTATGTATTTTATGGAAAGGGCCAGGGACTTTTTTTCTGGTTTTTGGTTCCATAGACTTCAATAGATCAAAAATGTGTATTTAAAAACGCCAAATGCACTTGAAATATGCAAACTGCAACCTGCATAGGTGTGAACCAGGGCGAAAAGTAGAAATCTCCTTATTTCTTCTGTGGCTGGTTCACATTTATGAGCTGCAGTTTAGTGTGCATTTTAAAGGGAAACTACGGGGACCTATCTACACATGTGTGTTACCACGTGCAGCACAACACGCGTGCATAGGTGTGACTGGGCCCTAAAGGATGCTATATGACCCACAACACCTCACCTGTGGGTTTGCATGCAGATAGATTTATAGATTTCAATGATAAAAGTGTGTGTGTGTGTGTGTGTGTGTGTATTTTGTATTGAACTGTACTGTAATTGTGTTGTCCCCCTTATACATTGTAAAGGGCTGCGTAAACTGTTGGCGCTATATAAATTGTGAATAATAATATATAATGAAAACGTTATTCAAGTTTTATACAATCAGCAGTAATAATATTATTAAAATGTAAAACTATTGTATTTAACAAAAAAAAGAATAAATAAATAAATATATATATATATATATATATATATATATATATATATATATATATATTATATTCTCTATCTCACTCACACACACACACAGATTGATATTTGTATAATATAATTTTTGTATATTTTTAAAATAATTTTTGTTGTACATCCTTTTGCTCTTTTGAACTGCCACTGGAGGAAAAATGAGGCTCTACTGTGTTGGGTAAAATAGTTAGTTTTTTTCTTTTATAGTTTTTTTTTTTTTTGTATTTTGTTCTATAGAAAGTCAACTTCATGTTCCAAGTCCCTGATCTACTTTCTTGGCTTATATTTAAGTCTTAATTGCCTAAAGATTTTTGAACTCGCAAATGTGCCATTAACCAATTTATTTTGCAGAAACCAGTTTAGAAAAAAAAATTATATTTTCTATATAGTGGCAGCCCTTTAACATGAGATGACTCCTACAGCCCACACTTCACTGCAATAATAAGATTCCCAGATTGCCAACTAAAAATATATAAATGGATTATACTCGACAAACTGCATCAATCTGAAATGATTCTACTACCTGAAGCCATACATTTAAATATACAAAGGGTTATACACCATTAGGCACCGCTTAAATCCCTATAATGCACAACACAAGAAGAGAGCGGTGTTTGTATATTTTTGCTTAGTGGCTCATTGACTTTGTAGCAGAAATATAGTTTTGGTAATTTGTTTATTGAGCTCAGCGTGACTTGCCTTGACCCTCTCCGGGAGAGAAGTAGAATAGGCAGGAATATTTGGAATATGCAGCCTTGTTAACTCTGTGTAGTGTCTTCCAGACAATATTTATGACCAGAGGTGTAAATTGGTTTACTCTGCATTTTTTTAAATTTTTTTATAACAAATGTTCTCTTATCCATTTGTCACTACATCTATCTATCTCGTATATTTGGCTTGTATATACTGTATCTATCTAATCTATCTATCTAATCTATCTATCTATCTATCTATCTATCTATCTATCTATCTATCTATCTATCTATCTATCTATCTATCTATCTATCTATCTATCTATCTATCTATCTATCTATCTACCTCTCTACCTCTCTACCTCTCTACCTCTCTACCTCTCTACCTCTCTACCTCTCTACCTATCTCTATCTTGCAGCTTACAAGTCCTTTTTATCATTTTTTTTTTTTATCCCTTTTTACCTGTTGATCCTCCAGTATTACACTTCCTATCCAAGGATTACAATGCACACTCACTGTACTGTATCTCTTTGGAGGAGCATCGTTGTCATGGTATAGCAGGACTACAGAACACCTACCCCTCTTATATACTCCATAAGGTGGGGGGGTATTATGTATTCTGCAGAGATTTCTGGGGACCAGGCTAATTCATAAGAGTAAGCAGGGGGTATAGAACCCAGTTCTTGAGATTTTTAGCTTTTTGCTCTTATTGAACCAATATAATAAAGTGCCTTCAGAGGTATGTTTAACAGTTTTAGGCTGGGTTCAAACTAGAGATCGCAGCGGCTCACACCAGGAGTCCGGTGCGTCTCTATTCGCCGTTTCAGGTCCGATTTTCATTTTGAATTTCTGGCTAAATTCAGACCTGAAATGGGCCAAAAGACGCACAGGTCCCTGTGCGAATCGCACCGGAGCCACTCCATAGAGAGCCGGTCACAATCTCTTGCTATGCGGAGAAACTCAGCCTAAAAGGGAGAAATTAAAAGATATTCATTGGTAGGGTTTGCATATACTTCGGTAAACCTGACATTCACCAGAGGTGAATGTTCCAGGTGCATGTGTTTTAGGCTCCATTCACACTTGTGTGACTTAAAAATCGTGCAATTTCCATTGTGACTTTACCCTGCGACTTTGATGCGGCTTTGGATGAGTGCGACTTTGTCAAGGCTTTGACCAATGTGATCCTTTTTGTTTGTGCTCTACACAGTCGTTAGACATATGCCAAATTTGTTTAAATTAGTTTGGTTTCTTTATTTTCTAACTAATTCCAAATTGCAGAATGATTTGAATTCGGATCGGTCGAAAATTGATCGACCGATTTTTGAATAGCTGGTTGTGAAGGAGCGGGTCGGGATGTCGGCCACTGAGTCCTTAACAACCGATGACTCATCTGAAAGTAAAAAAGAAAGCTGGCAATGAAAAATAAAAATGGCCTGGAGTCCCCCCCGCCCCAAATCTATATCAGACCCTTATCCGAGCATGCAGGTAAGGAAGGGGGGAGCGAGCGCCCCCCCCCCCCAACCATACCAGGCCACATACCCTCAACTTGGGGGGGGGGGGTGGGACGGGAGTGACTGTTGAAGGGGACAAAGGCCTCTTCCCCACAACCCTGGCCAGTGGTTGTGGGGGTTTGCGGGCAGGGGGCTTATCAGAATCTGGATTCCCTGTTTAACAAGGGGGCCCCCAAATCCTGCCCCCTCATGTGAATGAGTATGGGATACATAGACTGTATAGTCAGGGAAGCTCCCACCTGGCCGTTTATGTACATTGGCCTGGTCGGAGGCGGTTGAAATGTTACATGTGTTACCAGGACACATTAGTGTAAATGGGGCCCCAATGTTTAGTATTTAAAAATAGGCCCATTGTAGCGTCTCTTCAGCTATTGTCATTACTATTGTTATATTTTGAACAGTGAAATGCTAAAACCACCAAGTTTGTTACAAACATCCATTTCCTAGAATTTAAAAATACTTTAAGGAGAGATAATAAAAAAAAAAAAATATATATATATATATCTCCATATCACAAAAGTGAGTACACCCCTCATATTTTTGTAATTATTTTATTCTTTCTTTTCATGTGACAACACTGAAGAAATGACACTTTGCTACAATGTAAAGTAGTGAGTGTACAGCTTGTATTACAGTGTAAATTTTCTGTACCCTCAAAATAACTCAACACACAGCCATTAATGTCTAAACCGCTGGCAACAAAAGTGAGTACACCCCTAAGTGAAAATGTCCAAATTGGGCCCAATTAGCCATTTTCCCTCCCCGGTGTCATGTGACACGTTAATATTACAAGGTCTCAGGTGTGAATGGGGAGCAGGTGTGTTAAATTTGGTGTTGTCGCTCTCACTCTCTCATACTGGTCACTGGAAGTTCAACATGGCACCTCATGGCAAAGAATTCTCTGAAGATTTAAAGAAAAAATGTTGCTCTACATAAAGATGGCCTAGGCTATAAGAAGATTGCCAAAGACCCTGAAACTGAGCTGCAGCACGGTGGCCAAGACCATACATCGGTTTAACAGGACAGGTTCCACTCAGAACAGGCCTCGCCATGGTCAACCAAAGAAGTTGAGTGCAGGTGCTCAGCGTCCTATCCAGAGGTTGTCTTTGGGAAATAGACAGATAAGTGCTGCCAGCATTGCTGCAGAGGTTGAAGGGGTGGGGGGTCAGCCTGTCAGTGCTCAGACCATACGCCGCACACTGCATCAAATTTGGTCTACATGGCTGTTGTCCCAGAAGGAAGCCTCTTCTAAAGATGATGCACAAGAAAACCTGCAAACAGTTTGCCGAAGACAAGCAGACTAAGGACATGGATTACTGGAACCATGTCCTGTGGGCTGATTAGAGCAACATAAACTTATTTTGGTTCAGATGGTTTCAAGTGTGTGTGGTGGCAACCAGGTGAGGAGTACAAAGACAAGTGTGTCTTGCCTACAGTCAAGCATGGTGGTGGGAGTGTCATGGTCTGGGGCTGCATGAGTGCTGCCGGCACTGGGGAGCTACAGTTCATTGAGGGAACCATGAATGCCAACATGTACTGTGACATACTGAAGCAGAGCATGATCCTTCTTAGACTGGGCCGCAGGGCAGTATTCCAACATAAGGACTCCAAACACACCTCCAAGACGACCACTGCCTTGCTAAAGAAGCTGAGATTAAAGGTGATGGACTGGCCAAGCATGTCTCCAGACCTAAACCCTATTGAGCATCTGTGGGGCATCCTCAAAGGAAGGTGGAGGAGCACAAGGTCTCTAACATCCACCAGCTCCGTGATGTCATCATGGAGGAGTGGAAGAGGACTCCATTGACAACCTGTGAAGCTCTGGTGAACTCCATGTCCAAGAGGGTTAAGGCAGTGCTGGAAAATAATGGTGGCCACACAAAATATTGACACTTTGGGCCCAATTTGGACATTTTCACTTAGGGGTGTACTCACTTTTGTTGCCAGCGGTTTGGACATTAATGGCTGTGTGTTGAGTTATTTTGAGGGGACAGCAAATGTGCACTGTATACTCGTAATATAAAAGGAACAATCTATCCTAGACAGGGAGAACTCCTGTTGTAAAATACAAGCTAAAATGACCCATAAATGATTAAATGAATATATAAATACAAGTCTTTCATTGTTACATTTAATCCATAAAAAAACATAAATAAAAAGCTGAACATTTTAAACACTTAATACAAAAAGTGCAGCGCTAAGTCATGAATTACAAAATGCTTATATCAAAACAATTAATAAAGCTCAAAACACATGCAAGATACATGATAAATGTCCATGCAATATAGTGCAAAAAAAGTCCATATATTAAGTGAATGTCCCATAAGTGGATGTTAATGGATGAAAAACTTGATGATAATGAACGTCCAAATCGCCTCACTTGTGCTCCCCCCCCCCCCCCCCCCAATTATTCGTTGGTGGTTTGAACGTTCATTATTATCATCCATTTAAAATCCACTTGTGGGACATTCACTTAATATTTTAGTATATAGACTTTTTTTGCACTATATTGCATGGACATTTATCATGCATCTTGCATGTGTTTTGATCTTTATTGATTGTTTTGATATAAGCATTTTGTAATTCATGACTTAACACTGAACTTTCTATATTAAGTATTTCTTGAGCACATGAATATGGGGATGTGATCACTGTTAGCAGCTGGTCATCTGATTACCTTTCACATACACTCAAGGGTTGATTTACTAAAGGCAAATGCACTTTGCACTACAAGTGCACTTGTAAATGCAGTCATTGCAAATCTAAGGGGTAGATCTGAAATGAGGGGAAGCTCTGCTGATTTTATCATCCAATCATGTGCAAGCTAAAATGCTGTTTTTTTATTTTCCTTGCACGTCTCCCTCAGATCTACAGCGACTGAACTTCCAAGTGCACTTGCAGTGCAAAGTGGATTTGCCTTTAGTAAATAACCCCCAAAGTGTTGGTTCACAAGCAATTGGTTTTGTAAAGGTAGCTCGCAAGACTTTATTAATTTATTAGACCATTTTAAACATTTTTAAATGATAGGAAATGGGTCTTGTATGGATACATTGTAACAGTAAAAGACTTGTATTTATGGATTAATAAATGAAGCTATTTATATGAAATTGGAACAGAGAAATTATCCACTTTATGGGAATTTTGGGGGTTCTAAAACTTTGGCTTTCCTATCACTTTTCTTAATGATGATGGTCACTATGACACTAAAAGGGTGAATCTACCTCAGGGGTCTCAACCTGGCGGCCCTCCAGCTGTTGCGAAACTACAAGTCCCATCATGCCTCTGCCTGTGGGAGTCATGCTTGTAACTGACAGTCTTGCAATGCCTCATGGGACTTGTAGTTTCAAAACAGCTGGAGGGCTGCCAGTTTGAGACCCCTGATCTACCTTGTATGGACATAGACAGCAATAAAAACTTGACAGTGTTCTAACCCTTCCCTACTGTGTCCAAAACAAAAAATATAAAAAAGTATAAATTAACCACTTAAGGACTAGCATCGTTTTAGAATTTAGGTGTTTACATGTTAAAAACAGTTTTTTTTGCTAGAAAATGACTTAGAACCCCCAAACATTATATATTGTTTTTCTTCTAACACCTTCGAGAATAAAATGGCGGTCAATGCAATACTTTTTTTTTCACACCGTATTTGCACAGCGGTCTTACAAACGTGCTTTTTTTGGAAAAAATTCATTTTTTTTGGAAAAAAATCACTGAATTGATAAAAAAAAATAAGACAGGATTAAATTTAGCCCAATTTTATTTTACATTTTGAAAGATAATGTTACGCCGAGTAAATTGATACCCAACATATCACGCTTCAAAATTGCGCCCACTCGTGGAATGGTGTCAAACTTTTACCCTCAAAAATCCTTATAGGCGATGTTTAAAAAATTCTACAGGTTTCATGTTTTGCGTTACAGAGGAGGTCTAGGGCTAGAATTATTGCTCTCGCTCTAACGATTGCGGCTATAACTCACATGTGTGGTTTGACCACCGTTTTCATATGCGGGCGCTACTCGCGTATGCGTTCGCTTCTGCACGCGAGCTCGCCGGGACGGGTTTTTTTTTTTTTTTAATGTTATTATTTATTTTACATGATTTTATTTATTTTTACACTGTTTAAAAAAAAAAATTGTCACTTTTATTCCTATTACAAGGAATGTAAACATCCCTTGTAATAGAAAACAGCATGACAAGACCTCTTAAATATGAGATCGGGGGTCAAAAAGACCTCAAATCTCATATTTACACTAAAATGCAATTAAAAAAAAAAAAAAAAAAAGTAATTTAAAAAAAATGACATTGAAAAAAATGTGCCTTTTAAGACGTATTGGCGGAAGTGAAGTTTTGACGTCGCTTCCGCCCAGCAGTGTCATGGAGACGAGTGGGCGCCATCTTGGCCTCCATCGTCTCCAGGCACAGCAGGGAGACAGACGCGATCGCCTCCGCCGCTACCGATGGCTCCGGTAAGAGGCGGAGGGCATCGGATTGCAGCAGGAGGGGGGGGGGCCCCTCTCGCCACCGATAAAAGTGATTTTGCGGCGAATCCGCAGAGACCACTTTTATCTGAAAGCCGACCGCTGCACGAAAACGGGGATACCGGGGTTATGGCAGCTAGCTGCTGCAATAACAACGATATCCGCCGTCAAACTTTAGACGTACATCGACGTGCGGTGGTCGGTAAGTGGTTAAGGCCAAACTTTTTTTTTTTTTTTGTGTTTGAGGGGCGAGGGATTAGAACACCTTTCAGGTTTTTATAGCTGTCTGTGCCCCCGTTAGGGAGAATCACCCTTTCTGTTTTGTCCTGTTTTTCTTCTGTTCTCTCCAACAGTGAAAGCAAAGCCCAAACATGGGGTGATCACCAGAACAGAAATAGAAGGGAAATCTTCCAATAGTGACAGTAGTTCTGGTGACAACCAGCTCACTTTGAGCTTAGGTTCACATCTATGCATGTGCGGTTGTTGCATTTTTTTTCGGCACTTTCACATTTTATTTTTTTTTTTTGCTGCGATTTTACCGTCATTTTTTGCCGCGACTTGAAGCAATGCCTGTGTATTCTTGAGGTCTATGGACCTCAAGTCGCAGCAAAGTGGGACCAAAGTAGTGCAGGGACTACTTAGAAGTTGCTGCGACCTGAAGTCGCACATATACAGGGATATACAATGTAATACTGACACATAATCACACACATAGGTTGGACTTGATGGACTTGTGTCTTTTTTCAACCTCCCCTACTATGTAACTATGTAAGATATGTACGGTACTCATTGGAAATCATGGGGTGCGACTTGTCATGCGACTTTTCAGTCCCAAATCGCATGAAAAGTCGCACTAGTGGAAACCTAGCCTGAGTGTGAAAAAAAAAAAAATCACTGCACCGTCCCAAAAATGCATTGCAGGAAGCTGCATAGATGTGAACAGGATCCATGTGGTGAAATAGATTTTGTGGATCTGTAAATGCACTAAAAATGCATAAAATGTGAATCTAGCCTGAAAGGATTTCCTGTTTTGGCTATGGTACAGGAAATGAAGAGAAATCTCCCCGAATGGGACACACATGGGGGGAAAAAAAATTAATAATGACAAGGGCTATAACCCTCCCTTACCCTATCGAAAAAAGTTTTGCTTTTAGTTCTACTTTAAGTTATTATTCAGGCAATGAGCAGCACACAATGCTGGAGAAAATTAAACTAGGTAATAACTTAATTCATATGCCAGGAGGTACATTTTTCGAGTGGTATCCCCGTTTTTTTATTGCAGTGTATGGGATTGGGTGATAATTTCCAGACGCTGTTCTAATAAAGACACGATAAATAAACTTGTCCAGATACAGGTGTATTGGAGGGTCTCCTGAGGGTCTCTCTGTGTTCAGTTGGTGTATGGGGGGCTTCAGGTGCTGCTGCTGTTTAGTGTTGTGTCTGGAGGGCGACTCTCCAGCCTCTCATTACACCCAACCTGTCCTGATAATCGCTCCCGGCTGTCTAGTCGGAAACATGCTGACCTCAGGGGTGAAGGTCTGACCTCACTCTACTCCCAGGCAGGAGACAATTACCTGCAGACCTTGGATGTTGGAAGTGGCATTTGCCGGGAACTTGAATGGAGAGTCATCATCATGGGTGGAAGTCATGGCCTAGAAGGTATGGTCTCCGGAATGTACAACAAGCGTTTACAAAGCTTTACAACAATCTTCAAGCACCTTTGTTGAACCCTTGTCGGTGCTGGGCAGCCTAGCTCAACACATCTCAACGTTTAGACAAGACCATTTGCCTTGAGTTCTTGCGGATTCTTCTGTTCCATTATAGAGATGTTCGTTCAACATAGGCTTTACCCTTCCACTATTAGAGACATTTTTGCATTTATTTTTTTTTTTTTGCGCACATGGTTAAAAAAAAAACATTTTAGGCCTGAAGATTAACCCCCCCCTCCAAAACATTACATTTTAGGGCACACAAACGCAATAAATGACCCACTTTTTTTTAGTAAAATATACAAGATGAAGTTGCACTGAGTAAATGGATACCCAACACGGCAAACTGTAAATTTGTGTGCGCCTGTGAAAAAAATTCTTGAAAAATAATTTTAGGCCTGAAGATTACAACCCCCCCCAAACATATATTTTCTGAAAGCCAACACTCTAGAGAGTAAAATAGTGGTAATTCAAATTTCTTTTAGGTCATATGATATTACCGCAAAGGTGAAGTGGCACCGAGTAAATAGATACCCAACATGGCAAACCTTAAATTTGTGTGGGCCTGTGAAAAAATGCTTGAAAAATCATTTTAGGGCTGAAGATTACCACCCCCCCCCCCCCCAACATTATATATTTTCTGAAAGCCAACACCCTAGAGCAGTGATGGTCAACCTTGGCACCCCAGATGTTTAGGAACTACATTTCCCATGATGCTCATGCACTCTGCAGTGTAGTTGAACATCATGGGAAATGTAGTTCCAAAACATCTGGGGTGCCAAGTAGGGGTGCAACGGATCGTCACCGATCCGTGATTCGAACGGGTCAACCTGTTCGGATCGGAACACACGGAGCGCTCCGCTGCCTCGGCCTTAAGAAAGGCCGCGGCTTTCGGCCTAGCTCTGGAGCGGCGGCCATCTTGGTACACCCGGTGGGGGCGGTGAACGCTGTCGTCATCACCCCTCAACTCTTGGATCTTATCTGGCTAGCTTGGCGGCTTCCATTCTGTAAGGTAAGACTAAACAACACTAGTCTTCCTTCCTATACTCATACTGTATACAGTGGGGGAGATTGTGGATATTACAGTGGGGGAGATCAAGTAATTTAAAAGTGTTAATAAACAAAAAGATAAAACTTATGTTTATTTGTCTTGTCTTTTTTTTTCCTGAACCGAAAATGATCCGATTCGTGACTCCAGGGATGGACTGGCCATCGGGACTACCGGGAGATTCCCGGTGGGCCGATGGCTCAGTGGGCCAGTTTCAGAGACAGGGAAGGAGAGATACATAGCGCCAAATGTAGCATTAAAACAACTTTTAATCCACTTAAAAAACGTTACTGACAAAGTAGGGTGAAAGGCATTGAAACGCTGTGCAAGAATCCAGGCTTGTCAACAATTTGAATTAGGAGCGGCCACCGGGAACCGATCGGGCCAGTAGATGCAGAGCACATCGGTGTGTACTACTACTTCCTGGTAGCGGAGGAATGATGGCCTGAAGGATGCGTCACCTCCCACATCTTGCATCATTTCCGGATGATGACATCACGTCCGCCCCATCATGCGTTCCACCGCTACCAGGAAGTAGTAGTACACACCGATGCTCTGCATCTACTGGCCCGTTCGGTTCCCGGTGGCGGCTCCTAATTCAGATCGATGACAAGCCTGAACTCTTGCACAGTGTCTCAATGCCTTTCACCCTACTAACTTTGTCAGTAACGTTCTTTAAGTGGAATACAAGTTGTTTTAATGCTACAATTGGCGCTGTGTATCTCTCTCTCCTCCCCTGTCACGTTGTGTGTTTGGGGGGGTTACAGAGCTCGGTTGGAGGTGCCCATCAAGTCCTGTAGTAGCACTGCATCTGCCATCTGGTGACAAGTGACTTGGCAGGATAAAGGCGACGGGGCAAGTGATATGCGGCATCTGGGGGCAGGCGACGTGGCAAGTGACAAGCTGCCTCTGCTGACAAATGACGTGGCAAGTGACGTTTTGCATCTGGTGGCAGGTAACGTGGCAAGTGACATGTGGCATCTGGTGGCAGGCAATGGTGGCAAGTGACATGCAGCACCTGGTGGCAGGCGACGTGGCAAGTGACACGCTGCATCTGGTGGCAGGCGACGTGGCAAGTGACACGCTGCATCTGGTGGCAGGCGATGGTGGCAAGTGACATGCAGCATCTGGTGGCAGGCGACGTGGCAAGTGACAAGCTACCTCTGCTGACAAGTGAAGTGGCAAGTGACGTTTTGCACCTGGTGGCAGGTAACGTGACATGCGGCATTTGGTGGCAGGCGACGTGGCAAGTGAAACGCTGCATCTGGTGGCAGGCGATGGTTGGTGGCAAGTGACATGCGGCACCTGGTGGCAGGCGACGTGGCAAATGACAAGCTGCCTCTGCTGACAAGTGACGTGGCAAATGATATTTCTGCATCTGGTGGCAGGCAACGTGGCAAATGACAAGCTGCCTCTGCTGACAAGTGACGTGGCAAGTGACATTCTGCATCTTGTGGCAGGTAATGTGGCAAATGACATGCAGCATCTGGTGGCAGGCGACGTGGCAAGTGACAAGCTGCCTCTGCTGACAAGTGCCGTGGCAAGTGAAACACTGCATCTGGTGGCAGACAACGTGGCAAATGACAAGCTGCCTCTGCTGACAAGTGACGTGGCAAGTGAAACACTGCATCTGCTGGCAGACAACGTGGCAAATGACAAGCTGCCTCTGCTGACAAGTGACGTGGCAAGTGAAACACTGCATCTGCTGGCAGGTGATGTGGCAAATGAGGTGGCAGGTGACACACTCAAGGCTCCCACTGATTCTGCATTATGGTGAGTTGAACTATTTCATGTTATATTACAATGTAATAATAGAAATAATGTGCTTCAATCATCCTGACACCATATGAACCATGGTGCCGAGAAGATTGAAGCGCCAACACCAGGTGTTTGGAGTAAAGTGGGCCGGTCTGGATGAAGTCCAGGGCCAAATTTTTGTCCCAGTCCAGCCCTGCGTGACTCTGATCAGAGGAACGATCCGAACCGTGAGTTTTTTGATCCGTTGCACCCCTAGTGCCAAGGTTCGCCATCACTGCCCTAGAGAATAAAATAGTGGTAGTTCAAACTTTTCTATGTCACATGATATTACCGCAAAAGGTAAAATATAAAGATGAGGCTGCACCGAGTAAATAGATACCCAACATGGCAAACTTTAAATTTGCATGCGCCTGTGAAATGACGTCAAACTTCTGTACCCTATATTTTCCATAGGCGACACTTTAGGTCATCAGTTCAGTGTTACAGAGGAGGTCTGGTGCTAGAATTATTGCTCTCACTCTGGCGTGCGTGGCGATCCGTATAAGTGTATCGCAATCAGCATTTTCATGCGTAGGCGCCCCTGGCGCGTGAGTTTACATTCGTATGTGCGTATATGTTGGGTTGGGGGGGGGGGGGCCTTCTTTTTTTGGGGGGATTTTATGTGCTTGGATGTAGCTGCTTACTGTCTGTTTTTAAAGAGACCCTGTCGCTAGACCATCATTGTCAACCACAACCTTTTCAAAGGATTACACACACCGGCCACTTTTATTTGATATACCTGTTCAACTGCTTGGTAACATAAATTGCTAATCAGCCAATCAAATGGCAGCAACTCAATGCATGTGTCAACAAGTCGCAGCCTATTGCCGGCAATGGCACCGCTCCAGTTGGTGCGATGCCAACTTTGCGGCGCCTCACCGAAATGCAAAAGTAGTTCCTGCAATGCTGGTGATTTCAGGTGCAACATCAATAGATATCTGTACATGAAGCCGCACAGATGTCATTTAAAGTCGAACCTGAAGTCGCACTGAAATGCGGCTTTGAAATTGTGAGATTTCAGATGATGTTGCACGACTTCAAAGCCGTGCTCAATGTGAACAAAGGCTAACTGACACTTTTTGAGAAACAGTGACACTAATACAGTGACCAGTGCTAAAAAAAAATGCACTGTCACTGTAGTAATGACACTGGCTGGGAAGGGGTTAAACTTCAGAAAAAGGGGGTTATTTGGGACTTTAAATGAGGCACAAGAACCCGTGTGCCTCCATCCCTAATTATATGAAAAAGAGAAAAGGATTGGGACTTTAAATGAGGTGCGTCACCACCGGTGGATAAGTATTGCATATGAATCAGATGAAGACTTGTGTATAGAAAATAAAAAGCTTACCAGTCTTTAGATGTGGTAGTTGCATTCATTTTCTTTTTTCAAGCATTTTATTTTCACCTGGTGATCCTTCTAAGAACACACCTACTGTCTTAGCGTGACAATGTCCATGCGCTGTACTGTATCTATGGAGAAGTAGTGTTGTCACTTTAAGACAGAACTACATAACCCCCCCCCTTCTATTGTCCATAATGTAGCAGGATAAGTGTTTTTCCTTTTCCCTTCCCTTCCCTCTTAGGCGATTTTGAATAGCGGGGGGAATTGCCGCGATCAAACTGCGGCAAAGTACGGGACGCGTTTGCGATGCCATTACTTCTTAAAGCGATTGTTAAGTTTTATTTTTAAATAAGAAACATGTTATACTTGCCTCCTATGTACAGTTGGTTTTGCACAGAGCAGCCCAGATCCTCCTCTTCTCGGGTCCCTCTTTGCTGCTCCTGGCCCCTCCCTCCTTTGAGTGCCCCTCAGCCAGCAGCTTGCTACAGGGGTCACCCAAGCTGAGTCAGAGCTCCGTGTATCCATTCAGACATGGAGGCCTGGCCCCGCCCCCTTTCTCACCTGATTGGCTGAATGACTTTGACAGCCGTGGGAGCCAGTGGCGCCACTGCTCTGTCTCAGCCAATCAGGAGGAGTGTCCAGGATGACTGAGGGGATCATGGACATCGCTGGAGAGAGAAGGGGCTCAGCTAGTTAATTAGGGGGGTGCTGGGGGGAGGGGGGCTGCTACACACAGAAGGTTTTTTATCTTAATGCATTAAGATAAAAAAACCTTCTGCCTTTACAACACCTTTTTAATGGCACCCCAATCACGGTGTGGTTTTTGTGCAATAAATCATGCTGCAATTGCTGCAAAATAGTAACAGTCCAAGCTTGTTGCTCAAAAAGGAGCAAAAGCTTCTTTTGGGCGACAGTGTCGTGCGTTGCGATTTGAGGCAATTGCAGCATAATTTATTGGGGCACTATTAAGAAGTAAGGGCATCACAAACGCGTCCCGCATGTGCCGCTAATTGGAATCGCGGTCAGAATCGAGGCAATTCTGCCCGCGATTCAAATCGACTAGGTGTGAATGGAGCCTTATGTTTGATCTGTAGAAAAGTATGAAAAGCCACCTGTAAGTCATATACTGGAAGCCTAGGCCACATCCCAATTATGCGAGAAAAGCCCGGACAGGTGCCCCTGGGACTTTACGGGTGAAGGATGAAAACCAGATAAAGCAGTAAAAAGCGTATAATAAAAAATACAACATTTATTAAATGCAAATCGGTCTAAAAAAAAGACAAAAATACCACAATCAGTTGCTAAAAACAAAGAATAATATTTATGATGTATCATAATGAACACAGCTAGGTTCTAGAACATCACGGTATGAGGCCAAATTGTGTACATAAGGAATCCCAACATGTTTCGGAATATATACTTAGATACTTAATTCCTTCTTCGGGGGGATGATTTAGAACGGGCTGTATTATCTGGTGATATAATAGCAAAGTATCAGAAAAAGCATATAATGTACAAGAATAAATAGTAGGTAACAGAATGGTATTATCAGGGCAGGTATTTAAGTCTGAAAATACTTGCATAGTGACTATCTTTGGTGAACAAAGACGCACAACATGATTTACAGGTTTTGTATCTCCAAAGTATCCCATCGCATAATGAAGTTTGTCCAAGAGAAAGGGGTGGGGGGTGGGGTGTATGTACCCCTGAGGATAAGTAGGATAATATTCAAAATCCCGGACAGACTTTATATATAATGTAGAAAAGAAAGGGAGTGAAGTATCGTGATTGGTTGCTTCAACACAAACCACATCATGAAGGCCAAGGAACACACCAGACAGGTCAGGGATAAAGTTGTGGAGAAGGTTAAATCAGGGTTAGGTTATAAAAAAAATATCCCAAGTTTTGAACATCTTACGGAGCACTGTTCAATCCATCATCCAAAAATAGAAAGAGTATGGCACAACTGCAAACCTACCAAGACATGGCCGTCCACCTAAACTGACAGGCCGAGCAAGGAGAGCATTATCCAGAGAAGCAGTCAAGAGGTCCATGGTAACTCTGGAGGAGCTGCAGAGATCCACAGCTCAGGTGGGAGAATCTCCCCACAGGACAACTATTAGTCGTGTTCTCCACAAATCTGGCCTTTATGGAAGAGTGGCAAGAAGAAAGACATTGTTGAAAGAAAACCATAAAAAGTCCCATTTGCAGTTTGCCAGAAGCCATGTGGGGGAAACGGCAAATGTGGAAGAAGGTGCTCTGGTGAGATGAGACCAAAATTGAACTAAAAGCAAAACGCTATGTGTGGCAGAAAACTAACAATGCACATCACCCTGAACACACCATCCCCACTGTGAAACATGGTGGTGGCAGTATCATGTTGTGGGGATGCTTTTCTTCAGCAGGGACAGGGAAGCTGATCAGAGTTGATGGGAAGATGGATGGAGCCAAATACAGGGCAATCTTAGACGAAAACCTGTTAGAGCCTGCAAAAGACTTGAGACTGGGGAGGAGGTTCACCTTCCAGCAGGACAACGACCCTAAACATACAGCCAGAGCTACAATGGGATGGTTTAGATCAAAGAATGTTCATGTGTTAGAATGGCCCAGTCAAAGTCCAGATCTAAATTACATTGAGAATCTGTGGCAAGACTTGAAAATTGCTGTTCACAGACACTCTCCATCCAATCTGACAGAGCTTGAGCTTTTTTGCAAAAAAGAATAGGCAAAAATGTCACTCTCTAGATGTACAAAGCTGGTAGAGACATCCCCAAAAAGACTTGTAGCTGTAATTGCAGTGAAAGGCGGTTCTACAAAGTATTGACTCAGGGGGGCGCTATACAAATGTACACTACACTTTTCAAATATATTTGTAAAAAAAAAATTAAAAAACATTTATCATTTTCCTCTCACAATTATGTGCTACTTTGTGTTGGTCCATCACATAAAATCCCAATAAAATACATTTACGTTTTTGGTTATAATATGATAAAATGTGGAAAATTTCAAGGGGTATGAATATGAATAATCTTTTCAAGGTACTGTAAGGTAATCTTCTAAAAATATGGTTGAGTGTTGTGATGTTGGCAAAAATGTATTGGTGTATCGCCAAAATTTTACATAGTTACCTATTTAGTCAGACTGAAAAAAAAAAAAAGTTTAGTTCAATAGAAAAAAGTTGATTAATAGAAAACCTCCATATACAGAACCCAATACTCAATCGATCCAAAGGAAGGCAAAAAAAACTCCTTTAAGGCCTGGTTCACACCTATGCGCTTTTCAGTTTTGCAGAAACGCACTATTTAACATGGTTCCCTATGTCACTTTAACATCTGTGCGTTTACCACCGGTGTTTTGTTTTTTTTTTTGGAAAAGGTCAGGGACTTTTTTCTGGCAGCAGGTTGCGTTTTTGGTTTTATAAACTGAAATGGAAATGCAGTGGAAACACATCAAAAGTGCAGTGCTTGCATATTTTTATTAGTTTTTGCTGGTTTCTCTGGCAAGACAAGACACCTCCCAAAAAATGCAAAACGCATCAAAGCATGTAAAAAAAATGCAAAACTCACCCGGAAAATGCATCAACCGCAACTTGCATTGGTGTGAACCAAGGCACGGTCCAATTCGCTCCACTGAGCATACTGAGCACGGTCGGACTTTCCGGCATACTTGGTCCGGCGGACCAGAGTCCACCGAACAATCCGACCGTGTGTAGGCTCCGGCGGACTTTTCCGGCTCGTCCCCACCCCCTTTCCTGACCGGCTGGGCTGCGTGCTCGGATCGGGGTCCATACTAGACCTAAGGGCCTGGTATGACCCACGACGGGGCTCGCAAGGTGTCAATTTCACTGATAAAAGCGGCAAGATTGACTTCCTTTACTAGCCCCGTTGTACCCGAGTCACGTTCAAAATGAACGGACTTGTCCATGTGTGGGCAAGTCCCTTCATTCTGAAAGTCCGTTGGAAAGACGGGCGGACTTAGCCCACCGGAAAGTCCGGTCGTGTGTGGGCAAGTCTGTTCATTTTAAAGTCCGGCGCACCTGGCAGACAAAGTCCGTCGGAAAGTGTGCCGGACCAAATATGCCAGAAAGTCCGATCGTGTGTACGCGGCATAAGGCAATCGGGTACATTACCTGGATCAACAATTACTTCTAAATGTTGATAGCCAGTTGTATTCGGTATATATCCAGGAATGCATGCAGCATTTATTTTAAGTAGAAATTCCCATTTTTGCTCTTTGAGATCCTACTTAATATACATCGCTATACTTTTTCTTTATTTTGATGGTGGGTTTTTGTTTTTTTGTTTTTTTAATTTGACTGTCATTTGTGTACTGCTACTTTTTATTTTATTTCATTCTTCATTTTTTTGCTGTCTTTTTTTTTTTTTTAATCTATAATAATGTGGCTAATGGGGGGTTGTTTACTGGCACAAGAACAGGTCCATGATAGTTGAGAGTAACTCTCAGAAGCGACTTAAAAACTACAAAAAGTTTGTTCTTTTCACCTTGCCTTTTGACTTTTATTTTGCTAAAATTGCCAAATTTTTGCCACCCCCCCCCCTTTTTATTTTTATTTTATTTTTATTTTTTAACACCAAAATTCTGAGTAAATAAAAACTGCTCAATTTTCTTGACCCCTATCCAACAGGAGGGGCCTAGCACCTTCCCAAAGCTCGCAGCTGCCTTACAATTTATTTAGAACATTTTTGGCTAGGTTTATTTTGAATAACATTTTAGAGGCTTAAAAAAAAATCTGGATTCCTCCTGGCCAATTATATCTATAAGATTATCCTATGTGAAAAAACAAACACTTTCACGGTCTGTCATCCGATAAAATGAAGACAAATCTGAGCTGGAACTCGGTAAGGTAACAACGTGTGGCAAGTTAAATAAAGCTGGTCGATGAGAGTGAGGCGGCGTGAATGTGCACTTCAGCCTTGCGGATAAATATTATTTTATTTCCCTGGTAACTGGAAGACCGGACTGCCATTCTCCAGATGTGGAAGGAGACATCACAAGAGTCGTTTTGGAAAAGTGATCCGCCGGGTCACCAGGATGGTCTGTGTCCCATCAACTGAGGAGGAAGAGGAAGAGAGAAGGTAATCACTAGTGCAGGTCAACAACAAGCGAGCCGCACAAGAATCAATGGTGGACACGGACTGTAGAGAACCCTCTGCACAAAAACCGGAGAGGCTTCATCTTCACTGCAGCTCCACATGTGTGCCGCAGGAGGCCGTCCAGATTGGGCTTAGCCCAGCAAGACAAGCTTAAAAGTAAAGGGGCAGTGCAGCCAAAAATGATTTTTGGTGGATGCTGGAGAAGTATAGAAGATGTAAACCCAACAATCACTAAAATCTCATGTTTTAACACACAGAAGTAGAACTCCAGCCTTTTTTTTTCTATGGGCCCATCCTCCTATAAAAAAAAATTATCAAGTTGCTAAATTTAAAAAAGTATATAAGTTTTACAGTTGTATGATGTACTTTTTATGAACTTGTGTCTTTGTTTTTAAATGTATTTTATTTTTATTTTTTTTAAATGTACTTACCTGTCTCTATTTTAGCCCTGATGAAGGGGGGATTATTATGCTTGAACCATGAAACATGTTGGCTGTCAACTTTTGATAAACCCTTGTGTAAAATAAAATATCAAATCTGGGCTACAGCTTGGCGCTCTCATCCTTTTTCTCTCCATACAGGTTGACACTCTCCGGAACTCCACCAGGGTACCATTGTGCAATGGAGAGCTGCCACACTGCAATAATTATTTGATACAGGCAAGGCTTTTTTTCAGCGGGAACGTGGGGGAATGCACCTCCAGCACTGAATGTATGAAACGGTAAAGAGCGCTGGGTGTGCTGGAGGGTCTATTGATGCTGGCTGCTGGGGGGATCTATTGTCGCTGATAGGGATCTATTTTTTGTGTGGGGGTTTATTGTTGCTGGTGGGGGGTCAATTGTTGCTGGGAGGGATCTACGGTTGATGGAAAGGTCAATTGATGCTAGCTGCTGTGAGGTCAATTGATGCTAGCTGCTGTGAGGTCAATTGATGCTAGCTGCTGTGAGGTCAATTGATGCTAGCTGCTGTGAGGTCAATTGATGCTAGCTGTTGGGAGATCTTTTGTTGCTGATGATGGGGGGGGGGGTCTCTTGTTGCTGGGGTGGTATTTTCTTGTGGGGAGTCCTTTGTTGCTGGGAGGGGGAGACTATTTTTGTGTGGGGGATCTATCGTTGCTGGGGAGGAGGTCTACTGTTGCTGAAGTGGGGTCTATTGTTAATGGGTGGATCTATTGTTGCTGGGGGTCTACTGTTGCTGGGTTGGGGGTCTATTGTTGCTCACTTCAGGGGATGTATTTTACTGTCTTTCTTGTTATCATTAAAAAAATTCGATACAGATCGCTAAGTAGCACAAAATGATACTTGGATCTGTGTTCTCCTAAAAGGGGCGATACTGGGAGGTGGGTAGGGGGTGGAACCAAGGAACGATGCTCAGAGGTGGGTAGGGGGTGGAACCAATGAACGATGCTCAGAGGTGGGTAGGGGGTGGAACCAAGGAACGATGCTCAGAGGTGGGTAGGGGATGGAACCAAGGAACGATGCTCAGAGGTGGGTAGGGGGTGTAACCAAGGAACGATGCTCAGAGGTGGGTAGGGGGTGTAACCAAAGAACGATGCTCAGAGGTGGGTAGGGGGTGTAACCAAGGAACGATGCTCAGAGGTGGGTAGGGGGTGGAACCAAGGAACGATGCTCAGAGGTGGGTAGGGGGTGTAACCAAGGAACGATGCTCAGAGGTGGGTAGGGGGTGTAACCAAAGAACGATGCTCAGAGGTGGGTAGGGGGTGTAACCAAGGAACGATGCTCAGAGGTGGGTAGGGGGTGTAACCAAGGAACGATGCTCAGAGGTGGGTAAGGGGTGGAACTAAGGAACGATGCTCAGAGGTGGGTAGGGGGTGTAACCAAGGAACGATGCTCAGAGGTGGGTAGGGGGGTTTAACCAAGGAATGATGCTCAGAGGTGGGTAAGGGGGGTGTAACCAAGGAACGATGCTCAGAGGTGGGTAGGGGGTGTAACCAAAGAACGATGCTCAGAGGAGGGTAGGGGGCGGAGACAAGGGGTAACTTAGAAGGAGGGATTTCCTGCACCTATTCTCTGAGGGAAAAAAAAGCCCCGGATGCAGGTTTCTGTTTATTACCATATTGCTATTCTTCTTGTTGTTATACATGACTTATATAGTGCCAACAGTTTGTGCAGCACTTTACAAAATGGAGGGAGACAGAACAGTTCTAAATGCAATGAATTATAATACAAGAAGGGTCAAATGTTCCTGCTCATTAAAACTTACAATCTAAAAGGAAGGGTGAAATTATACAAAAGGTAGTAATTGTTGGGGATAATCTGATGGAGAAAGTAAAAGTTTTATTAGAGGTGGGATGGGCCTCTCTGAAGAGATGGGTTTTTGAGGGATCACCTAAAGATAGATCGAGTAGGAGATAGCCGGACAGATTGGGGTAGGGAGTTTCAGAGGATGGGAGAAGCTCTGGAGAAGTCCTGAAGGCAAGAGTAGGAGGTCTTGTGAGGAGTGAAGAGAATGGTTTGATTGGTACTTTGAGAAGAGGTTGGTGATATAACTGGGGGCAGAGTTGTGGATGGCGTTTGTAGATTGATGCTAGTACATTGAATTTTATTTGTTGGATGAGTGGAAGCCAATGGAGGGATTGGCACAGCGGAGTGGAGGACACTGAGCTGAGAGAACAGACTGACACCGAGTTGGTGAGGTAGGTTGGGTCTGGCAGCAGCATTCACAATAGACTGAAGTGGGGATAACATGTAAAAACAAAGATGGAGTTGCAATAGTCAAGATAACCATCATGGCTGTTCACTTTGTATAGAGCCCTCTGGGGAGAGCCTGGTAATTTAACATTTGTACTTCTGTTCTCTAAGAGAAGTCAATGGGATAAGCATGGAATGGGCACAATGTGTAATGAAAGTGAGATTTGCGTCCCTGATTTGGTGAGATAAAGGGGCTCAAATACTCCTCAATGAGAATTTTTTAAGATATAAAAGTGGAATAAAAAATTATTTAAAAAATTAAAATTCAAGTTATTAAATTATTAGAAAGGCCATGCATAAATGTGTTTTTATTTATATCAAAGACATTTCTGTGACATTTAGGCTCCATTCACACTTGTGCGCCTTGTCCTGCGACTTGGGACTGCAAAGTCACATGACAAGTCGTACCCCCTGATTTCCAATAAGTACAGTTCATAACTGTGCAACTTCAAAGTAGTCCTTGCACTACTTTGGTCTGACTTTGAGGCGACTTGAGGTGCACAGACCTCAAGATTACACAGGCATTGCTTCAAGTCGTGCGACTTACAGGTCGCACAAGTGTGAATAGGGGCCCAATACCTGAGTGTATTGTATCTAATGCCCCGTACACACGGTCGGATTTTCCAACGGAAAATGTGTGATAGGACCTTGTTGTCGGAAATTCCGACCGTGTGTGGGCTCCATCACACATTTTCCATCGGATTTTCCGACACACAAAGTTTGAGAGCAGGAGATAAAATTTTCCGACACACAAAGTTTGAGAGCAGGATATAAAATTTTCCGACAACAAAATCCGTTGTCGGAAATTCCGATCGTGTGTACACAAATCCGACGGACAAAGTGCCACGCATGCTCAGAATAAATAAAAAGATGAAAGCTATTGGCCGCTGCCCCGTTTATAGTCCCGACGTACGTGTTTTACGTCACCGCGTTCAGAACGATCGGATTTTCCGACAACTTTGTGTGACCGTGTGTATGCAAGACAAGTTTGAGCCAACATCCGTCGGAAAAAATCCTAGGATTTTGTTGTCGGAATGTCCGAACAAAGTCCGACCGTGTGTACGGGGCATTAGTGTTTATAGCTATACACATGGATTGGACACACATGTCACAGAAATGTCTCAATGTAAATAAAAACATTATTATTCATGCATGGTCCCTCTCACAGGTGTGCGCAGCCCTTTGCATTAGGGTGTGCACCCCAAAGCTCAAACACACATGCATATACTTTATATAATATATACAGTACACATACAGTATTATAAATGTAAACAAACATTTTAAAATCTATTTACAACATGGACGGTGTCAGTAGAGCTGTGGACGCATCAGTAGGAGTCTAAACAGACCTCTGATGTCTCACTTTTGAGACCGAGAAAGGGACTGAGGACAGGGATTCCTCAGCCCCTTTCTCTGCATCCTCAGCTGCACTTGTCAGTGAATGAAAGGGATGTGCTCTGTGCTGAGCGGCTTCCTGTTCATTCACAAAGTGAAGAACAGAAAACCTAGTTTACTATGCTTCAGTAATGAATGAACACAGTGAGTGATCGGTACCTATTTACCGGCCCCTTTCCCACTCTCCATCCTGAAACATTCCCCCGTGTGCCCCCAGCAGCAGCCAGCAGGAGAGGTAAGGAGGGAAGCCGAAAACTCTGCGGGAAGAGACATGGGGGAAGAGACACAAGGGAGCAGCCGGGCAGCAGGGGCTATCTGCGGTGCATGGGGTGATTAAGGTGTGCCCAGGCACACCTGACACACCCTGTGCGCACGCCTATGGTCCCTCTCTAAGACCCCTTTCACACTGGGGCGGTTTTCGGGTGCTTTGGCGCTGGAAATAGCCTCTGCTAAGCGCCTGAAAACCGCTTCCTATTCATTCAAATGTGACTTTTCCCACTGGGGCGGTGTGCTTGCAGGACGTTCTGAAAAGTCCTGCAGGCAGCGTCTTTGGGGCGGGATTGGGAGCTCCCTGCACTCTGGAAGCACTGCAACACAGGAGTTTTTAACCCCTTCTTTGGGGTTAAAAGCGCCCCGCTAGCAGCCAAAAAGCGTGGCTAAAATGAGCGGAACTTTAGCGCTAAAGCGGCCACAGCCCCAGTGTGAAAGGGGTCTGATGGTTGTTTAAATAAAATGTACTTCTGTCATTTTTAATGCCTTTATGTACTGCGTATGGGACAAGAACATACTGGGGGGTCTAGGGGGGAAGATACCCACACTAGACCCCGGAGAATATACTGGGACTCAATCCCCTAACTACTGAGACATTTTTTAGGAGGAGAGCTCCTATTCACAGTATGTTGCCAGGCATGGTGCATATGCACTTTTTTTTGTGCGTTCTCACACTTCACGCATATCGCAGATTATCATCTGTGCAACCAACATGTCAAAGAAGCTTATGCACCTCACAACATCACACAGTTTTTAACCACAGGTTTTTCTGCGTTTGGTGCGCATTATTTTAGGGTGCAAGAACTCCTCTTACCTGCTGTGCTGCGTTTATAGGGCGAATGCAGCTTGGAGAGAGAGAGAGAGAGAGAGAGAGTAAATAAATATATACATATATTGTCAAAAGTATTGGGACACCTGCATTAACATGAACTTTAACGGCATCCCAGTCTTAGTCCGTAGGGTTCAATATTGAGTTGGCCCACCCTTTGCAGCTTTAACAGCTTCAACTCTTCTAGGAAGGCCGTCCACAAGGTTTAGGAGCGTGTCTATGGGAATGTTTGACCATTCTTCCAGAAGTGCATTTGTAAGGTCAGGCACTGATGGGGACAAGAAGGCCAACAAGACTGCGCACCAGTACACAAAGTAAGGTCCATAAAGACATAGATTAGTGAGTTTGGGGTGGAGGAACTTGACTAGCCTGCACAGAGTCCTGACCTCAACCCGATAGAACACCTTTGGGATGAATTAGAGCGGAGTCTGCGAGCCAGGCCTTCTCGTCCAACGTCAACATGTGCTTTTGGAAAAATGGTCGAACGTTCCCATAGACACACTCCTAAACCTTGTGGACGGCCTTCCCAGAAGAGTTGAAGCTGTTATAGCTGCATAGGGTGGGCCAACTCAATATTGAACCCTACAGAGTAATGGCCCGTACACACGATCAGAAAATCAGAAGTTAAATTTCATCTGATGAACGATCTGTCGATTTTCTGATCGTGATTATGATGCTTTTGACAGCCGATTACGAATTTTCCTCAGACAAAAACTGGATGTGCAGGCTCCTTGTTGTGTGATGTGATCACAACGTCTGATTTTCGTTTCATTAATACGGTTTTCAGTTGAAAAAAAATCTGAAGAGCAGGACTACGCATGCTCAGAAATGAAAGAACACATACAAAACAATTGAACACATGACGTCACTTCTGACCTTGAATTCTGTCGTACGAAAATTTCCTTATGCATGCAACAAAAAACTGACGTAAATTGGTCCAATAATCTGATTGTGTGTACGAGGCATAAGACTGGGGTGCCATTAAAGTTCATGTGCGTGTAAAGGCGGGCGTCCCAATACTTTTGACAATATAATGTATATATAGAAGAAAAGTATCACTAAAGCACTTCTGAGCACTGGCACTTTACAAGAGGAAATGTTTCTTTTGTCTTTTTTTTTTTTTTTACACTACTTTGGACTTTGTAGTCACTTATGAACTGTTTAAATTTCTTTCACAGATCATTAGTTGCACACATTTTATAAAAACTTTTTTTTTTTTTTTTTGTATGTTCAATTGTTGTATAATTAGTACCGGGAGAGCGCGGCTTTAACATCAAAACTAAGATAAGCTTATGTCAGGAAAACAAAAGTTTTCATGTAAAAAATGTCATCAGCATGTTGATTAGGGGAAAAGTGGGAACCATAGACGGTAACTTATCCAGTTTCAGCCCTGGTTCACATTGCAGCGATTTGGCATGCGATTTGATATGTCAAATCGCATACCAAATTGGCGGCTACGTTCGTCTCTGTGCGCCACTGCATTTGCCGCGCTGCACCGACTCCAAAAGTAGTTTTTTTTTTTACTTTCTTCTATTTTCATCTGGTAATCCAACCAACAGCTCTGCTATTTTTTACAATACAAACTCTTCAGCAAAATGTATCAGTTTACAGGGATGAGACAAATCACTTGCCACTGGCAGGGGTGATTAAATGATCAGCTTTTATTTATTCATGCAAAACATTTATCCCAAAAGGAAAGCTTGTAGCTGATTATAAAGTGTGAGCTGGAGTTTGGCTCCATCTAAATCTAAAACCTCGTACACGCGATCAGATTTTCCGATGGGAATTGTGTGATGACAGGCTGTTGGCGAAAAATCTGACCGTTTGTACGCTCCATCAGACAATTGTTGGATTTTCCATGGACACATTTTGGATGGCAGGCTTTAAAATTTTCCGCGGACAAATGTGTGTTGTCGGATTTTCCGATCGTGTGTACACAAGTCCGTCGAACAAAACTCCAAAGTACAAACACGCATGCTCGGAATCGAGGACGAGCCAAAAGCGGTCGGTCTTGTAAACTACGTTCGTATTGGAGAATTAACATTCGTGACGCGGCAAATTATGAAATCTTGAAATGCAGCGCACAATTCTCTTCTTCTTTAATGGGATAATAATGAAGCTGCTTTGCTGGAGATACTGATGCAGTTATTGCAAACTAATTTTCAAAGGCTTTTTTTTTCTAGTAATATCAAGAATAATATTATTATGCTTTTATTTTTGGGGGGGGGGGGGCAAGATACCACAACACCATTATACTGTAGTTTTTAAGATCAAAGATACAACTATGTTGGTGTCCCTTGTCAATTTTACATTGTATTTTTTTGAATGCCGACTCCCAAACTCTCATTTGAAGTAAAACACATAGCCAAGTATTATTCTACACAGTTTTTTTATTGTGCGTTAAAACAAATAAAATTAGACATGCTATCTGCCAATAGAACTTAACTAAAAAGTACATTCTATGCATCCAAAAATATAGAAAATATACCAAATCAAATCATTAGTATTCAACCTAAAAATAAAATAAAAGCCTCATGGCTGTGTCCTGCTTCTTATATATAGGGGGTCAACAATGCCAAGAGTTGGTGAAAGCAGGGGTCCGTCATCCGGAGATAATTCCGAAAATCATCTGGATTATTCTCCTGGAGCTCCCGCAGCAAAGGCATATGACATAATTGGTCACGATTAAGAAAGCAATCAATTTTTGGTCCAAGAAATCCTCCTCCTCCTGTTCCTGGACTGGACTTGGGTCAAAGCGATAACTCCAAGGCCAATAATAAATAACACGTTATCTCCTCCGATTCCGCAACACGGTTGGTTGACGAACGGCCGTTCAGAAACTAGATGAAAAGCGCGAAATGAAAAGTGCGAAATGAAAAGCGCGAATCAACACTCACCAAACTTCTACTAACACGAAATTAGAAGAAGGAGCCCAATGGGTGGCGCATGACAATTGAACTTCTTTATCGGCTCGTAGTACGTCACTACGTTCCTGTTTGTTGCCCGACAATTGTGAACCGTTTGTAACCAAGACAAAATCTTCGGACAAAAGTCTGGATCTTTATCTGCAGAAAATCTGATTGTGTGTAGGAGGCTTTAATCTTTATCTGCTAATGCATTTAACACTCCCTCCCCTCCCCCAGACTGAGTATGCCACTCTGTGCCTCCTCTGCTCATTCCTCCAGGGTTGTGTCTCATTTAATACAGGAGGTGTGTTACTGGCTGGATCACCAGGTGAAAAAGCCAAAGAGAAGAAAACGAATGCAGCCACCACGTCTAATGATTGGTAAGCTGAAATATATTCCATTTTTCGTTTTGGGTTTAATAGCACTTTAAATTTCAGCTTTCATTCTATAGTACAGCATCTTGCAATGAAAGATCTATACAAAAACAAAAAAGTTAAACAAAAAAACGAATTAATTGATTAATAATAATAATAATAAAAAAGAAAGGTGATGGACCACTTGGTCTTTTTTCTGCCGTCGCTCGTCTGTTTCTAGCCCATGTTTTATCACTGACCAGGCAGCCAATTGGCCAAGAGAATGACTTGCTGGGGGTTGTTGCAGGGAGCTGGCTTTGTGAATAACTTTGGATTCTTCTTGTAAAAGGGTGACAAAGATACGGCACTTGGCAGCTTTCTGGAGGGTTTCACCTGGTAATGGATAAAAGTAATTACAAGCTGAGAAGCCATCAATCATCCGGAACAAAGGAAGGAAGAAGGAGAGTCCCAGCTGCCCAGAGACTGGTCATCCGGCCCAAGTCAAGCGACCTGTGGAAAGGCCATTCTTCTTCCAGCTCACACTCCAACATTTACATGGCAAGATCAACGTTCACTTACCCTGGGACTGGGATCATTAGATGGGAATATGTATGGGCTCAGCCTCAGGAGAATAAAGGGAATCCATAGTCTGCTTAAAGGAGCACTCCATTTATAGAGGAAGAAAAAAAGTTCTCTACTTAGTGAAACCATATCCTTATCCTTTTAAAATAATCCATACACATCCACTACTTAAAGTGTTACTAAACCCAAAGCAGTAAAATCAGTCTGTATATACAGTAAAGCATGCTTGTTATTCTCACTGTGGAACCTAAGGGTGCAATCATCTGCATTGTGTATAAAGGCTGTTTAATCCTGTCTTCTCTGATCCTCCCCTTCTTCCAAAGTCCCCAAACTATTTCCAGATAGTACAGAGGCTTGGAGACAAGCTAGCAATACAAACTGAGCATGTGCAGAGTTTTTTTTTTGTTTTTTTGGAAGGGTGCATGTGATCAGCACAGGGCCAATCAGCACTGTCCAGACAGAGGGTCAGGGGTCATGCAGCCTCATAGGACAATCGGGGGAGAATGAAATCTCCTCCTACAATAGGGTTGCCACCTCATCCCTTTAAACCACAACACATATTAATTACACAGGTTCTCTGGCTGATTAACCACTTCAGCCCCGGAAGAATTTACCCCCTTCCTGACCAGAGCACTTTTTTCGATTCAGCACTGCGTCGTTTTAACTGACAATTACGCGGTCGTGCGACGATGTACCCAAATAAAATTGGCGTCCTTTTTTTCCCACAAATAGAGCTTTCTTTTGGTGGTATTTGATCACCCCTGCGGCTTTTATTTTTTGTGCAATAAACAAAAAAAGAGCGACAATTTTGAAAAAAAAAGCATTATTTTTTGCTTTTTGCAATAATAAATATCCCCCAAAAATATATAAAAAAACATTTTTTTCCTCAGTTTAGGCCGATATGTATTCTTCTATATATTTTTGGTAAAAAAAAAATTGCAATAAGCGTTTATTGATTGGTTTGCGCAAAAGTTATAATGTTTACAAAATAGGGGATAGTTTTATGGCATTTTTATTTATTTATTTTTACTAGTAGTGGCGGCGATTTTTATCTTGACTGCGACATTTTGGCGTGATTTTGGGACCATTCACATTTATACAGCGATCCGTGCAATTAAAATCGCATTGATTACTGTGTAAATGTGACTGGCAGTGAAGGGGTTAACACTAGGTGGCGCTGTAGGGGTTAAATGTATCCTAGGGATGTGTTCTAACTGTAGGGGGGATGACAGGGAGCAGAGATCAGTGACACTGTCACTAGGCAGAATGGGGAGATGCTTGTTTACCTTAGCATCTCCCCGTTCTTCCTCTCCGTGAGACGATCGCGGGTATCCCCGTGGCGATCGAGTCCGCGGGACCCGCGACCCAACTCACGGAGCTCCCAGCCGGCGCGCGCGCACGCAATGGCACGGCGGCAATTTCAAAAGGACTTACAGGTACGTCCTTTTGCCTAGCCGTGCCATTGTGCCGACGTACATCGGCGTGCGCCGGTCGGCAAGCAGTTAAGGTGGTAAATAAACTCACTTAGTGCCTTATCTGCAGTAAATCAGCCTCAGAGCCTGTGTAATGAATATGTGTTCGGGTTTGAAGGTATGAGGTGGCAACCCTATCCTACAAGCTTTAACCAGACACTGATAAAAGTCACAAGACTGCTATATACTGCTGATGAGAAAAGGTATTTAGCAGTTTATATTTACTAAGATAATTGCATTTCCATGTTCTGTGTACAGTGGGAGACCAGATATAGTGAATGCAGGGTCCTGGGTTTAGTAACACTTTAATAGACCTGTAATCTATTACTCATGAAATAAGCCCCCCGAGTTGCAAACATCTGACTTGCATACAACTCATACTTAAGAACGGAGGCAGCGTGACATCATGCTGGTCCCAGAAACCGCCAGGTGGCCATCTTACTGCTCACGGCATGCTGCCACCTACTGCGAATTTGTCAGCAATCCCACATCACTGCGTGGCCACTTAACCCTTCCCTATGCTATTCAAAACTAATTTTTTTTTGTTTTTTGCCTGAGGTTACGCTAAGAGCCCTTGCACACTGGGGCGGTTTGTAGACGTTATTGCGCTAATAATAGCGCCTGCAAACCGACCCGAAAGTGCCGCTGCTTTCATTCCAGTGTGAAAGCCCCGAGGGCTTGCACACTGGAGCGATGCGCTGGCAGGACGGTAAAAAAAGTCCTGCAAGCAGCATCTTCAGGGCGGTGAAGGAGCGGTGTGTATACCGCTCCTTCACCACTCCTGCCCATTGAAATCAATGGGACGGCGCGGCTATACCGCCGGCAAAGCGCCCTCTTGCGGTGGTTTTTAACCATTTTTTTTTTTTGGCACACTTCAGATCATCAAACAAATTTTAACTACTTTCCTTCATGGCACTTTCACCCCCTTCCTGCCCAGGCTAATTTTCAGCTTTCAGAGCTGTCGCAATGCTGTACCCAAGCAACATTTTTATCCTTGTTTTTTTTTTTTTTTTTTTGAGATTGATAGAGCTTTCTTTTTGGTGGTATTTATTCACCACTGGGTTTTTTATTTATTTATTTATTTATTTTTGTGCTATAAACAAAAAAAAGACTGAATATATATTTTTTTTTTAAATTTTTCTTAAGTTTCGTTGTATAATGACGTAATTGAGAAATTTTTCTTCTTTACTGATGTTCACTGATGAGGCTGCATTGACGGGCACTGATGACACTGCACTGATGGACACTGATAGGCTGCACTCATGAAGCTGCACTGATGGGCAATGATGAGGTCGCGCTGATGGGCACTGACGAGGTGGCACTAATATGCAGCACTGATAGGTGGCATGGATAGGCAGCAATGATAGGTGGCAAGAATAGGCGGCACTGATGAGGAGGCACTGATGGGCACTGATAGGTGGCATGGATAGGCAGCAATGATAGGTGGCAAGAATAGGCGGCACTGATGAGGAGGCACTGATGGGCACTGATAGGTGGCATGGATAGGCAGCAATGATAGGTGGAACTGATGAGGAGGCACTGATGGGCACTGACAGGCATCACTGGTGGGCACTGATTGGCAGCATTGATGAGCACTGTTAGGGCTGCCCCCATAATCAGGACACTGATGATCAGTACCCTGATTGTCAGTGCAGATGTCCCTGCTGAGGAATGCCGCTTACCGTCTCTCTTCTCACGCGCTTGTCAGCATGAGGAGAGGAATGCCGAATCCCAGCATTTCCTCTTTACACTGTGATTGGACGCAGCTGATCACTTGATAAAGAGCTTACGTCATAGACTCTTTACCATGATTGGTGATGCGCTGTGTCCGAGGGACGCGGTTCACCACCAATCTCCGCGTGGCAAGAATGGGGGGACGTCATATATAGCACAGATAACCCGAGTAAATACAAGATGCAGTTTTTAAATGATTTAATTTAAGGAAAAAAAGGTGTCCAGAAAAATAAAAATAAACAATCAGAAAGGGGGCAAATACTTATTTTCACAGCACTGTACCTGTTCCAGCTGTACATAAACATTCAATTTAGGAACAAGCCTACAGAACCTCTTGTTCGTAACCTGAGGGACTGCCTGTAATGTCCTCCATGATTTCCTAAGCCTCTCCTTTTTCCCCCTCACTTCCATTTGTTTGGAATGAGCAGCGCAAGTGCAGGAGCGAGCAAGAAAGGGTGGCTACATTCAGATCACAGGAGCAAAAAAATAAACATATAATTGAGAATTGGAGGAGGCTGAGAGCAATAAAGGAGACTTTTTATATTTAAAACTAAAGCGAAACTAAAGTTGTTTGCGAAAAAGACCTGCAATGTCTCCTCTGCCATAAAATACACCTACCTGCCTATTTGCAGTCTTCTGTGTAGAATGTACGCTCCGGCACACGGCCTGTGTTCCGGGATGACTGCACTCCAGTGCATGTGCAGGAGTGATGTCATACTGCGCAGGCCAATCAAGAAGACCAACATTTTCAGAACCTGAACATGACCTGGTATCAGCCTCTTGCAATCCCTGTAGAGTAGTAGAGAGGAAGAAGCAGCCAATCAGCTCATCCTGATAGCAGGAGAGAGACAGAGAGATGAGCTCATCACTGCGCTGCTTCTCCTTTCACCATCCAGTCATAGGCTGGGGGCAGGTACCAGATGATCTGGGTTCAGAAGATGTGAGTTGAATGATGCTGATCATCAGACTGAGGACATCTAGTACTAAAGTACTGTGGGGGAAATCTCTGGATGGCTTGTGTGCCCGGATGACTGCACTGCTGCACATGCGCAGGAATGACATTTTATACTGCAGGTCAATCATGGTGGCCAAAGACTGGCGCCCAGAAGAAGCCATGGAAAAGATGCTGGAGCCAGTGAAGGACCTCGTGGATGTTGTACCTCGGAACAGAGATGAGTATCTTTTTACTTTAGTTCCACTTTACAAATACATACTTAAATAGAATTTTCTTTTTTTAACTTGACCTCCGGAAGATTTACTAGCCCCCCCCCCCTCATGACCAGGCCATTTTTTTCGCTACGGCACTGCGTTACTTTAACAATTGCGCATTCGTGCGACGCTGTACCCAAAAAAAACTGATGTCCTTTTTTTTTCCCACAATAAAACTTTCTTTTGGTGGTATTTGATCACCTCTGCGTTTTTTTTGTTTGTTTTTTTGTTTTGTTTTTTGCGCTATAAACAAAAAAAGACAGACAATTTACAAAAAAAACAACATTTTTTACTTTCTGCTTTAAAACATATCCAATAAAAAATCTAATTTCTTAATAAATTTAGGCCAATATGTATTATGCTACATATTTTTGGTAAAAAAAAAAAAAATCCCAACAAGCATATGTTGATTGGTTTATAGCGACTACAAACTATTGGATACATTTATGGAGTTTTTATTTATTTATTGCTAATAATGGCGGCGATCACTGACTTATAGTGGGACTGCAATATTGGACAAATATTATATTGAGAATCCCCCACAAGACCTGGTAGGGTGGAAGCACCTGAGATATATAAAAAAGTCAGGTGAGTATTTTAATCTATTGCCCCAGTTGTCCACTGCACTACCCTACCAGGTCTTGTGTTGGCTCCACTAGTGAGCCTCCAAGTGGGGAATTCTCAATACAATAGTGAAACGTGGGTACCACCATCTTTGGGTCTTTTTTTTTCCTTCCCAATATATATACATGTATTTTATATCTATCTATATATAAATATATATTTTCTTGCTTTATACACAGTTTCATTTTATAGGCTTTTTTCCTCTCTATCTGGTGGTTAGCAAGATATAACTAAGAGTGTGTGAATAGGACAGCTTTGTCTCTGTCGCTCCTTTTTGAAGGTTGGTAACATCTATGGTAAGCATTATGGAGCTACAATATACAGCGCTGTGAAAAAGTATTTGCCCCCTTCCTGATTTTTATTTTTTTGCATATTTCTCACACTTAAATGATTCCGATCGTCAAACAAATGTTAATATTACACAAAGATAACCTGAGTAAATCCAAGATGCGTTTTTTAAATTATTATCTAATTTATTAACCACATGCCGATTAGCGCACCACGATGTACGTCGGCACAATGGCACGGCTGGGCAAATGGGTGTGCAGGTACATCCCCTGTAAATTGCGGCATTGTGGGCGTGCACGCCACGTACTCTGTGACCGCGCTCGCTGGTCCTGTGGACTCGATGTCTGCCGGGGGGCCCACGATCGTGTCACAGAGTGGCAGAATGAGGAGATGCCTACGTAAGCAAGGCATTTCCCTGTTCTGCCTAGTGACATGACAGAGATCTACTACTCCCTCTCAGGAGCAGTGATCGCTGTCATGTCAGGGGTAGCCCATCCTCCCCACAGTTAGAATCACTCCCTAGGAAACACTTAACCCCTTGATCCCCCCCTAGTGTTTAACCCCTTTCTTGCCAATGTCATTTACACAGTAATCAGTGCATTTTTATTGCACTGATCGCTGTATAAATGACAATGGTCCCAAAATAGTGTCAAAAGTGTCTGATGTGTCTGCTATAATGTTGCAGTCATGATAAAAATCGCAGATCATCGCCATTACTAATAAAAAAAAATTAATAATAAAAACGCCATAAATCTATCCCCTATTTTGTAGACGCTATAACTTTTGCGCAAACCAATCATTATACGCTTATTGCGATTTTTTTAAAAATGTTTTTATTTTATTTTTTTAACCAAAAGTACGTAGAAGAATACATATCGGCCTAAACTGAGAGAATTTTGTTTGTGTGCAACGTCGCACGACCGCACAATTGTCAGTTAAAGCGACGCAGAGCCGTATCGCACAAAGTGCTCTGGTCAGGAAGGGGGTAAATCCTTCCGAGGCTGAAGTGGTTAAGGGGAAAAAGCTGTTCAAACCTGCCTGGCCCTATGTGAAAAAGTAATTGCCCCCTCCCATGCTGAATCGTGAATGAACTGTGATTAACCACAACTTTTTGGAAAGCTGAGTTAAATTTCACTTGCCACACCCAGGCCTGATTACTGCCAGATGTGTTGAATCAAGAAATCACATAAAGAGAAGCTGTCTGACAAAGTGAGGACACGCTAAGCCTCGGTTCACACCAGAGGCGGCGCGACTTGCAGGTCTGCAGCTCTGTATAGAAGTCTATGCAAGTCGCCCCAAGTCGCCCCCAAAGTTGTACAGGAACCTTTTTCTAAGTCGGAGCGACTTGCGTCGCTCCCCTTAGAACGGTTCCATAGCACAGAACGGGAGGCGACTTGTCAGGCGACTAGGTCGCCTGACAAGTCGTCCCTGTGTGAACCGAGCCTAACAGATCACAAAAAATTCAAGAACAGATTAGAAACAAAGTTAGGCTCTCTGCCTAATGACTGGTGGGTGCCAGCGGACATCGGGTCTGCAGTACCCGCACATCAGCTCTACTGTGTCTAATCTCAGCAGTAGTGGGTCGCCGGCGGCGTGAATGTGCGCCCCAGACCCGAAAGTGCAGGATCATGTACTAGGTACGTGATCCTGTGCAGGAGAGCCGCCTTGCCGCCGAAAATGTAAATTATATGGTCGGCAAGCGGTTAAAACAGTTTTTAGTGTCACTTTAAATGTTGCCTTTACTAATGCCATACTGTATATTGTCCCGAATAATAAGTAACGTAAAAAAACCTTTTTTTTAAATCCTGTTTCCTAGTGGTCACATAACCGCACATCTCCATGCCCTGATCGGCTGGTGGGAGGAGACCCCCACATCGCCCAGAGATTTGGCGCCACTGGAGTGAAGTCACTGCAGTTTCTTAACATGGTCGGCTCGTGCAGCAACCACCCAGGACCTGGAGCTGCGCAGTCATGTGACCACTAGGAAACTGAATAAAAACAAAGGTATTTTAAAATTATTATTAGAAACAGTGTGCAGCTATAGTAGTAAAGACAGAGGGAAAGCAACTTTTAAAGCCTACTTAGTTGGGTGCCTTTCCTTCTTCTTTATTAAAGTGGAACTCTAGGCTGACAGCTAAATACACATAAAATACACACACTGTTTAAGTGAAGGCATACAGTCTGGTGGTCACCTGTCATACCTTAGCTTGTCATTGAATAGTGAAGGAACAGCAGCAGACTGATGAGCTCATCCCTCTTCTCTCTTCTCCCGCCAGGATGGTCCTTGTCTGCATATTGGCATGAAGCACACCTGATTGGTTCCCAATGCTGCTCCTCCCTCTCCCAGAGTTCTACTGCACGGGCAATTACAAGAGGCTGATTGCAAGACTGATTAGATAATTATACTGTTTGCATTTAAAAATGTCTTTTGTATTTTTCAATGCATACACACCTGCTTTCATTGGTTTTGTTTTTATATTTTCCTGGTTACATAGTTGGTCAAGTTGAATAAAGGTATCAGTCCATCCATTTCAACCTGTGTGGGTGTGTGTTCATGTCAAACAACATTTCCCGTATCCCTGTATAGTGTGTTTGCTAAGATACTTGTCCAAGAGTTTTTTTAGGCCTGGGTTCACATACGCACATGAACTTTAATAGTATCCTGGTTGGCTCAGTTTCAGGTTCAAAATTCAGGCAAAAATTCGGGCCTGATTCACCCCTGAAATGGAGAACAGGGACGCACCGGACCCCTGCTGTCAGATGCATCCGTGTTTAGTGTGAACCCAACCTGAAGTGGATTTCCAGTTTCCAGATAACAACAAGAAAAAAAATTAATAGCTTATTAAAGTATAAAATAACAACAGCAGCTTTTGCTGCAATAGTCCCCTTCAGTCCAGAGATTCCCCCTGCATTTTTTTCTGCTACTAGGTGTCCTCAGTCTGATGGCCCACATCATTCACCCGCTTCCTCTGAGCCCAGGTCATCTTGTACCCACCCAAGCCTGTGACTGGACAGTGATAGGAGAAGCAGCACAGCGATGTGTTCATCTCTCTGTCACTCAGCTGTCAGCATTAACTGATTGGCTACTTGTGCTGCTTCTTCCTCTCACACTCTAGCTCTGCTCTACAAGGATTTCAAGAGGCTGATGTTTGCATTTAAAACATTTTAATGATAGATATGTAGCACCCTCTATTTAAGTAGGTGCTAGAAGTTAGGATTGTTGTAGTACAGGCAAATCTAGGCAGGCCTAGCTGGAAGATAAATCCGGTTTGTTTTGATCTGTGTGGGCTGGGAGTGGCTCAGAGTAGCCGCTGCGACTCACAGACAGCATCACCCCACTGTCACCTCCCTCTTTCTTCTGGAGGATTCTAGAAGAAGAGGAGGGGAATAGGGGTGGAGCTGTCTGGGGTGTCTCAGGGAGCCCTGACCAATCCTCAACTAGGATTGGCAAGGGGCAGGCCTCCTTGAAATACCCAGGATCAGCCCAGCTGGGGAGAAGTTGTCAGGTGGAAGAACTGAGGATGGAGTACTACGCTGTCGGGGCCTTTGAGGGAGCTGCCCAGTCTGGGGGGGGGGGGCCTGGGACTCGGGTGCAGAACGGAGTCCTTCAAGAACCCATGAAGGATGTGAACAGGAGGCACAGAGAGGAGTCGGAGAGGACATCGGGAGCTATTACTGCCCGGCAAGTCTTCAAGAGGAAACCACCGGATTGACATGTGACATGTGCTATCAGGAGGACTGGAGAGGCATGCCAGAGAGGGCAGGGTGACAGGTGGGCCACATCACTTAGCAGCCCCTACAGGGGTACCGCTGCACATAAGTACAGTGCTGCATTAACTTGTGTCTTTTATATCTGCCTAGAATTCAGCTTTAATTTCACCGTCCTCATTAATGGAGAATGTCCATAAAATCTCCCCAGTTTTACCATACTTTGTGGAAAATGAATACACCCAACTTCCATTCCTAGTGTAGTGCTGGTAGATTTTTAATCCACTGCTGATAGGTAAATTTAGTGGGTTACTTGTTAGGTGAAGTTAGATTTGCCTCTGTTCCAGCTTGGCTGAGTTGCGTGTAGTTTCACACTGCACCGGTGGGTGTCGTTGTCACCATGGGCCAGTGTTGGAAAGGCAATGTGTTGAAGTGCATGAGTGCTCTTCTGTCCTGGAGACAACTCGGTGGAGGTGGTCCTCCGAGTTGCATTCTGGGAGAGGGTATTTATGGGACAGACGCCATGTTTAGGGGTTCGTTTTCATCCACCTGCTGGCCCTCCTGGCCGACAAGTATGCGTTAGAGTACCACCTCGTGGTCCTCCGTTCCGGAGGCCCACGTCGCTGCGGCGTGTGGGTGGGCCCAGAAGCCTGTCTGGGGCCTACCCCAGCGGCAGAGGAATGGTCCTGGGCTGTCTATCCTGAGTGAAGAACATGGACAACTGAGGAGATCCCAGGGGAGGACCCGTCATGGAAGGATCATGCAGTGTGCTGGTCTGGAGAGCGTCCTGGTGACTCAGTTGGAGGACGTATCCTGAAGTAATCTTACTGCAAAGTACTGCCGGGTTGGCTTAAAGGTTCAAGTGCTGTGTCTGATATTCATCATAAACCAATACATCCTGTGGCAGAGGATCGTACGGGTTTTGTTCCAAACAAGTCTGTGGCAGAGACTTTTGTTCGTGATGCGTACTGGCTGCTAGGCAAGTGAGAGAGGCCTATCCAGGCGGGAAAAGATTGAATCCCACAAGGGGAGTGCATTCAACTACAAGTGTTCAATTCCTAATAATGTACTAAAGAATACTAAGGTATTTGAGCTTCCCTGCAACTTTCCTTCTACCTCTTTCCTGCTACTTCCTTTATTACCTGTTCATTAAAGCATTGGAAAAGATACTCAAGTGTTTGGTGCCTACATCGTCCGGAGGTAAACTCAACGGAACCCTAGGCCCGGTGCCGGTGAAACAGAGGTGGCGAAAGTGAAGGTAACAGCCCGCTTTAAACCAGCAGCTCCACCGAGAGTTATTGCTACACTAGTGTGAACAAATGAAATACAGCTTTAAAAATGTAGAGAGTCGGACTTCTATTACAACTGTTTTGAAAAGTTTTAACGTCAAACATGTAGCTTAATGCAATAAGGGACCCACATGTCCGAATGTCAACACATGACCCGCCCCATGTACCTCTCCCAGGTTGATGCTGCTGTAGGTCTACATCAAGCTGCATCCTACAGTCTGCACTGCTCACTCCATTATCCCTGACAGCCCCCCCCCCCCTCCATAACAGCCAAAGACAACATGGTGTGGGTCACTAGCTTTCTGTCACATTCCTCGAAGACTGACACCCGGTCCTGACAACCTGTCCTATTGTTAGTGTTATCCTCACTCATGGAAGGTGTCTACACGTGACCACACAAGGGAACAGCTGCTCCAGGTTTTCATTACCCACCCTGTCTATGGAATGTGTGGACCATCTACTGAAAGCCTCTAAGGCAGCACAAAAACTTATGGAAAAAAAAAAGTTGCATATACTGGACTAATCTGTTTCTATAAAGTTGAAGCTCCATCTTCTTCAATTTTGCCTTTCCATTCTTATTACATACTTCATTTTAGGTGATACCATCGCCGGGTCTCTTTGCTTCTCTATGCCAGTGGTTCTCCTCAACCTTTTTGAGACCAGGGCTTTTATAAATTTTTCCAAAACCTTTCATGCTCCAACAAAAAGTTACAACAATAAAAGTACGAGAATGCAAAATATGCATTGAAATGCTGGAAGAATTGCTCTGGATGGAGCTGGGTGTCACTGGGAAGGGGGGAGCATAGGGTTTCTGGAGGGAGTTACATACTTAGGTTGAAAAAAGACACAAGTCCATCTGGTTCAACCAATAAAAGAGAAAAAAGAAATAAATCATGCATTCCCATATATACAATCCTTTACCCACAGTTGATCCAGAGGACGGCAAAAAAAAACAGCAAAGCATGATCCAATTTGCTACAGCAGGGGAAAAAATACCTTCCTGATCCCCCGAGAGGCAATCAGATATTCCCTGGATCAACTTTACCTATAAATGTCAGTACCCAGTTATATTCTGTACATTTCGGAAAGAATCCAGGCCTTTTTTAAAGCAATCTACTGAGCTCAACAGAACCACCTCTGGAGGGAGTCTATTCCACATTTTCACAGCTCTTACTGTGAAGAAAACTTTCTGTATTTGAAGAATAAATCTCTTTTCCTCCAGACATAAAGAGTGCTCCCTTGTCCTCTGTGATGATCTTAACCACTTCCTGCCCGGCCTATAGCAGATTGACGGCCAGGAAGTGGTTCTGTTATCCTGATTGGGCGTTGTATGACGTCCAGCAAGATAACATGCCGGCATGAGCCCGCAGAGGCGTGCAGCGCGGCGATCACGAGTGCGGCGTGTCAGTCTAAGAAAATATTACAGCGCACACATGCAAAAAAGACATTTACCTCGAGCAAGGCTAGTTTAAAACACCTAAGCATTTCAAGAAAAACATTATCAAAAAATATGGGGATTTGGTCAGATCATATTGCTATATGGTGCTAAGCCCACTTACTGCGACAAAGTACCCCATAATCAGTGGGTCCTACACTATCCATGGAGTGGGAGAACCTGCATCTCTGAACCATGAGAGCATTACACTTTTCTAAATGGGAGAATCATAAGGTCTCCACCCATGACACAAGTGGACACTAATTAAAGGTACTTATGTATTTTGATAATGTTTTTCTAGAAATGCTTAGGTGTTTTAAACTAGCCTTGCTTGAGGTAAATGTCTTTTTTGCATGTGTGCGCTGTAATATTTTCTTCTACTGTATGGTCTTATGGCTGCACCATCTTTAATTCATTTTTTAGAGTGTGCCCCCCAAATATCTTGTTCGGCGTGTCAGTCTGACACACTGCATCACCGACCGTGGTAAGAAGCCTCTGATAGAGGCTTCTTACCACGTGATCAGCTGTGACCAATCACAACTGATCATCGTGTGAAGCAGGAAGTGCCGGTAAACAGTTTTCCTCGGTTCGCACTGACAGGGAGAGCTGATCGGCGGCTCTTGTTGTCAGAGGGGGGGGGTCTGTGCTGATAATTGATTATCAGCACAGCTCCATCAGATGTGCCACCACAGCTGCCAAAAAGGTGCCCATCAGCTGCCAGTCAGTGCCCCCTCAGGATTCTCTTTTAGTCAGTTTTCTATCCATTTACAAATCGATCTTCCCAAGCCTGTAGACTTTACCTTACACATGAGCCGTGTGTGGGGAACTGTGTCAAACGCTTTTGCAAAATCCAGGTCTACCACGTCCACAGCCACCCCTCTGTCCAAGTATACCACGTCCACCGCCACCCCTCTGTCCAAGGTTTTACTTACCTCCTCATAAAAAGAAATCAGGTTTGTTTGACAACTTCTGTCTTTCATAAATCCATGCTGTCTATAACTCTATAATATTTTTTCCAGCAAGAACTCATCTATGTGGTCTTTTATTAAACTTAATATCTTCCCCACTGTAGAAGTTAAACTAACAGGTCTATAGTTACTTGGTAAAGACTTTGTTCCCTTTTTAAATACAGACACGACGTTAGCCTTACGCCAATCCAGTGGTACTATTCCCGTCATTAACGAGTCCCTAAACATTAGATACAATGGCTTTGAAATGACAGAGCTCAATTCTTTTAGGATCCGTGTGTGGATGCCATCTGGTCCAGGTGCTTTATCCACCTTTATTCTGTCTAAATATTTCTGGACCAGATCACTTTTGAGCCATTGTGGATCATTTGGGGCTGTGTCAATAACATCCCCATTATGAACATGAGCTCCCCCATGCTCCTTTGTATACACAGAGGGAAAGCTGAGGGAACTGTAAGGGGTAAGGGGCTCTCCAAGAGGTTGGGGGCTTTGCAGGGACACTGTAGCAGACTGCTGGGGTTGGGGCCTGGGGGGCCACTGTTAGAGCTGGAGGCTCTGCTGCAAACGAGGGGGTAATGCAGGGCACTGGGTGGCATTTTGTAAGTGTAGCAAGGTCCCAGGCCTTCTTTGCTTCTTTGACTTCCTTCTGTATATAGTGGGTATGTGAGGCATAGTGGGTGTATAGTTGATAGTTATCAGGCTGTTAAGTTATCGGGCGCTAGACACTTCTTGGATGCAAAAGAGAGTTTATTTCTCTTAACAAACCTTTTTTTGGGGGAGAGAGGGTTAGGGCCAGGACGCCCTTAGGTAGTTGCAAGATTAATTGGCAGACTCCGAGACTTCAATAGGAGGACAGTAATGCAGGGAAAGGCATCCAGCAAGACGCCACATCTGCCTGTGTAGAAATGCTGTCTCCTATGGCAACAGTCTTTAACTTTTACAAACACAAGGCTTAACAGTTCCTTCACTTTCACTACAATCACTCCTTGTAGTTCTTTAGCACACTGAGCACCCAGTCTCTCTCACTAGACCCACTGATTCACTGCCACTGAATCCCTTGAGCTCCTCCAATTTTCACCGCGATATCTTCCTCAAGCGTCACCCCCACCTCTCTGCTGGGTCCCTAGCTTGGCACTCCAGATACCTCTCAGTGTGAAAGAAAGTGTTTTAAGGGTTTAGACCAGGGTATTTCAACCTTTTAGTGGTTGCGGCACCCTTTAAATATATGCAAAATCTAGAGGCATCCCAGTATAAAATATAAAAGACATAAATATTACTTCTTATCAATGGGAAACCTGAGCCTGGTGGCACACAACCACTTTGATGATCTCCCTTCAAATCAGAGGCCCCCCATCACATCAAAGTCTCCCTTCACATTAGAGACCCCCCATCACATCAAAGTCTCTGTTCACATCAGAGGTCCCTCTTTCACATCAGAAGCTCCTCTTCACATCAGAGGTGCCCCTTTACATCAGGGGTCCCACTTCACATTAGATGTCCCCCCATCACATCAGAGGTCACCCATCATGTCAGAGGCTCCCTTCAAATCAGAGGTCCCCCAATCCTAGCAGAAGCCTCCCTCACATCAGAGTCCTCCTTCACATCAGAGGTCCCCAATCACCACAGAAGTCCCCAATCACCACAGAAGTCCCTCATCACCAGAGTCCACACATCAAAGAATCAGAGGCTCCCAAACAGATAAGAATCCCCCTACACATGAAAGCCCCTACCACATCGGAGTACCCACAGGACAGAATCCCTCCATTCAGTGTCTTCTCATCCATCTTTGATCAGGGGAAAACTGGGTCTTGTGCCACAGCACCCTAGTTGGGAAGAACTGGTTTAGATACACCCCCCCCCCTCATCAGGGCTTATGACTGCTGTGTCTGAACTTATTAGGCTGCCTTTAGTATTGTATGCATATAATAGAGAGCAATTTTGGCGGTAGTAGCAGGTTGCATATGTCCAGTGTCTGCCACTGATTGCAGGTCAGGGTCTGATTAATGTTTAAATGGTGAAATATCTTAGCTCAGGACCACCAGCCCACCATACCTTATTAGAACTGGCCTGGGGAGAATGCCACCATGGCTCCCAGCCTCGTCCTCCCCTGACTCTAACCTTACCCTGACTCTAACCCTACCCTGCTCTATCCGCATATGGTCATGTCCATTTGTTCCTGAACATTTCTCTTTGCTCCAGTGTATAAGAGGTTACTCCTTAGAAGTTTATGTTCCTTCTTCAAAAGTTTAAATACACATCCTGAAAGGTATTTAATTTGGCGTTGCTTGTCTGCTTGTTTAAAGATGCACAGGATCAACAACCCAAGCTTTTCACCTGGTTTACTTAAGCATTACCACGCTCGTTCACATTGTACGAAATATAGTAACAAAAAAAACTACAAACAAACTTTTGTTACACTGAACTTGTTTTGTTGACTGATCTGTCATTGCACTGACAACGGCTCTGTTTGGGGTCTGTGTGTAAATCATGGGGACAAAAGCTGAATGGGCGAGCGGAGATGGTGCTGATGGTGAGCAGACCAGACACCTTTGGATAAAGTCCTAACTAGGGATGCACAGAGTGATATTGGCACTTGTGTAGTTTTGCTTTAAATTTTGAAGTTTATTCTTATAATTGAGGGACAGCTTTTGGCATAAGAACAGGTCCAGGATAGTTGGGGGAGCTTTAGTAGCCTTTAGGATTTATTTAACCACTTCAATACAGGGCACTTAGACACCTTCCTGCCCAGACCAATTTTCAGCTTTCAACGCTGTCACAGTTTGAATGACAATTGCGCGGTCATGCTACACTGTGCCCAAACTAAATTTTTATCATTTTGTTCCCACAAATAGGGCTTTCTTTTGGTTGTATTTGATCACCTCTGCGGTTTTTATTTTTTGCTAAACAAATAAAAAAAGACTGAAAATTTTGAAAAAAATAAAAGTTTTGCTTTTGTTTCTGTTAAAAAAAATTGTAAATAAGTAAGTTTTCTCTTTCACTGTTGGGCAATGACAATGGCACCGATGAGGTGGCACCAATGAGCGGGCACTGACGGGCACTGACGATGGGCACTGATATGCGGCACTGATGGGCACTGGTAGGCGGCACTGATGGGTGGCACTCATATGCAGCACTGATGGGCATTGATAGGTGGCACTGATGGGCACTGATGGGTGGCACTGGGTGGCACTGGTTGGCACTGATGGGCGACACTGATGGGCAATGAAAGGCGGCACTGCTGGGCACTGATAGGGTGGCGCTGATAGGCGGCACTGATAGGCGGCACTGCTGGGCACTGATAGGCAGCACTGCTGGGCACTGATGGGCACTGATACGTGGCACTGATGGGCACTGATACGCGGCACTGATATGAGGCACTGATGGGCATCCCTGGTGGCACTGGCAGCGGTAGGCATTGAAGTGGGCACTGACTGGCAGCTGCCAGGGCACAGATTGGCAGCTGCCTGGGCACACAGTGGCATTTCCCTGGTGGTCTAGGGGCATACCTGGTGGTCCAGTGTGGATCGCTTCCCTGGTGGTCCTGGGCGGCTTCCCTGGTGGTCCTGGGTAGGATCCGAGGGGGGGCTGTGCTGATAAACAATCAGCACAGACCCCCCCTGTCAGGAGAGCAGCCGATCGGCTCTCCTCTACTCGCGTCTGTCAGAAGCGAGTGAGGAAAAGCAGATCTCCGGCTCTTCCTATTTACATCGTGATCAGTCGTGATTGGACACGGCTGATCACGTGGTAAAGAGTCTCCGTCGGAGACTCTTTACCTAGATCGGTGTTGCAGGGTGTCAGACTGACACCCCGCAACAACGATCGCCGCGATGCTCGCCCCCGGGGGCGCGCAGCGGCTCAATATTCCTGATCACGTCATATGACGTCCGATCAGGAATATCAAACCACTCTGCCGCCGTCATTCTGTAATAGGGCGGGCGGCAAGTGGTTAAACCCTGCTGCACCCTTAAAGCTGAAGTTTAGGTATGGCAGTTTCTACTCGGTTATATTGGTCCAGCTTGGACCAATATAAGTCGGTATATATCATACCTGTGGGATCTCCATGAAAACTGGAAATCACTGTAGAAGCCACGGCTAATACAGTGATCTCCTCTAGCTTCAGGGTCCTGTGCCAAGTGGCTGCCCTGCTGCTTAGCGGAGATCACTGTAGTCCTACTATAATTAAAGTTGAATTTCAGGTATGGTCATTTTTACATAGTTACATTGGTCCATCTTGGACCATAGTGAGTATGTGCAGTATGTGCCATACCTGTGGGATCCCTGTGGAAACTGGACTGTAGCGGACATCACTAGTTCGATGATCTCCACTAGCTTCTGGGTCCTGTACCAAGTGGCTGCCCTGCTGCTTAGTGAACACAGGAGGCCACCTGCTTGGCACAGGGTGCCATTTAGAAAACACTTTCCCTTTATTTGATAAATGCAAAGTGTGCTCTGATAAGATGAGGTGGGGAGTGTAATGTCACCTCCCCGCCTCTCCACCTCGCCCAATCAGAGAATGCTTTGTATTCATTGAGGAAGTGCAAGCGGTCCCCTGAATGCCACCCATGCCAAGCCAGCGACCTGTTGTGTTCACAATGCAGCAGGACAGCAGTCTGGCATTGGTCCGTAAAGCTAGTGGAGATCAGAGTAGTTCTAGTATAATTAAAATGAGTTCCATGTATTATTGTGAAATTATGGTTATTGAAAAGGTATTTTTTGAATACCTTATGTTTGCAAACTTATGTAATAAAAAGTTTATAAAAAAAAAATATGAGCTTCAAGATGAGCAATTTTTAGTTAGGTACACTGGTAGTAATGTAAGTATGTATGTGCTGTACCCATAGAATCCCCATGGAAGCTGGAAATCACAACAGAAGGCACCACTACTACAGTGATCTCAACTTGTTTCCGGGTCCCATGCCAAGCAGCTAGAAGCCCTGCAAGATAGCGACAATCACTGTAGTGGCAGTGCCTACTACAGAGATTTCCAACTTCAAGGGGCATCCTACAGGTATGGTATATACATACTTACATTGCTCCAAGCTGGACTATGTAAAAATTGCCATACCTGGAACTAATTTTTGTAGGACTACAATGATCTCCACTAGCTTTCAGGTCCCACACTGAACAGCTTCATTATTGCATTGTGAACACAGGAGGTTGTGGGATCAATATAACCATGTAAAAATTACCATACCTGCAATCCACCGCAGGCCTGCCAATATCAAGTCATGCTACTATTATTGCCATAATTTGCTAAAGCATATTACATGCTAATTTGTTAAGGCATGCCACGCGTGGATCAGTTTTGGGGAGGTAGCAAGATCTTGCAAAGCAACATTGGAAGGTTTTTTTTTTAAAGTGGTTGTAAACCCTGTTACATCACTTTTACCTACAGGTAAGCCTATAACGAGGCTTACCTGTAGGTACCTTGAATATCTCCTAAACTTGCACGGTCTAGGAGATATTCAGTATACACGCTGCTGCCAACATCATCGGCGCATGCGCACTGAAGAAATGGGCCGCAGGTGCCGTTTCTTCAGGAGTCGTGCGTGACCGGCGGCTCCCGCGCATGCACCCGGAAGTAACTCCGGTGGAAGATGTCCGCGCTGTACTCAGAGGGCCAACCCCGATCCAGGGCATCAATCTAAGGTATTTCATAATAAACTAGTATGCAATGCATACTAGCTCATTATGCCTTTGTCGTGCAGGGTTTGTTTTTTGTTTGTTTTTTCAAGGTTTACAACCTCTTTAAAAGGGGTTAATTTTTTATTTTATATAGGAAAACTGCATTACAAAAGGACATAATCACTAGTATTGCACCAGAATCAATTTTGCCAAAATCACTCTGCTAATCTCTCTTCTTCATGACAGTTGACCAAAGGCAGCTCCGTAGTTCTCTCAGTTTATTTTATTTCCTGATGCCCATTCACTGAACTTACTTTATTTTGGGTGTGTTCGTCTAAACAGACACTTGTAGTTTACCATAAAGGACAAGGAAATACGATTTTAAAGGTTTTTGGTGTGTGCTGACAACCCATTGATGGCCTTTGAGAAGGCTGCAGGAAATGGAAGTCAGGATAGGATATTAGAAGCCTTGTCTCCATGAAGTCCTTTATCTGAAGCACCAATTGCCATCAAAACGCAAGATTTCAATCGAAAAACCAAGAATGGTACAGTACATTTAGTAGAGTTAATGGATCCCAGCTTGAGAGGTGTTGACTAATATTTTCCTCTTGCTGCTTTAAGATTACCCCTGCACGTCCAAGTCGAGGAAGAACAATAGGAGGCTGGTGAAAAGTAAGTGAGGGATTTCAGCCACATGGAAATGTTCAAAGACAAAAACACTTCACAGATTCGTAGCTCTTAAAACATTGCCTTTTCTTTGATTCTCTCGGTTAACACATTTCCCCTCAGTAAACTTGGAAGCGGCACAATGGTTAGGGAACGGATGAAAAATCGGATGCAAATTTGCTTTAATCCCACACACAGATGGCAGAAAAAGAACATTTTAAACAAGCATCTAAACATGGACGGTGCAGGAGATCACAGATGTAATTATTTTTCTCTGGTTTTTGGTTTTGGAGATAAGCGCTGTAATGTATAATGATACTTGTAGTTGGCGGTTTTGTTTAGATTTGAGAAATGTGTTCTGAAAAGGAAGCCACACGATTGTAAAATAAGCTAGAGGTTATTAATGTTAAAATGGATGCAACGATTTTTCTTTTGCACTTTTTGTTTTTGAAGTGCATTTTTTTTCATTGTGCAAAGACATATAAAAGATACAAATGAATGCATCTCAGTATTGAGTCATTCATCATTAAAGTAGAAGTCCAGCCTAAACCTAACTAGTACTACAACTGTCCCCCCCCCCCCCCTCACAACACCTATGCTGACTAACCCGTGTAAAAACAGATGTACTTATATACTTACCTATTTTTAGCCTGCTCATATCCAGTAACATGATCCAGCTCTCCTGTGTCAGCCAGTGGCGACTGCAGGGGAGAGGAGGGAGCACCAACATTGGCCAGGACATGGGAGCCTATGGGTGACCTCACCACTGCAGGCTTTACTAGCCAATGTTGAGTGCTCTCTCCTCTCCCCTGCTGACACAGGGGATCATGTGACCGGACCAGAGTGGGCTGAGAATAGGTAAGTGTCACAGATCAGCTCCGCATATATCATCTCTCTCCTCTCTGGTGATGCTCTAACTTGGGCCTCCCCACTCTGGGAATCACACGATTCTATCACCTCCGACCTCCAGCTCTTTTTGGATGCCAGAAAACTTTTGATGAGCCCGGCACAGTGTGTTTTTGGCTGCTGGGGCCCTCCTTCGTCTTCGTCAGCAAGGAATGACAGTCGGCCAATACACAGTTGAATTCCGTATGCTGGCCGCTGAACTCAAATGGAATAATGAGGCCCTTACTGCTGCCTTCTGGCAAGGCCTATGTGAGCGCGTCAAGGATGAACTCGCTGGACGCACCATTCCTACCACATTGGATGATTTAATCGCATTCATATTAGGGTTGTCCTGATACCGATACTCGGCACCGATACCGAGCATTTGCCCAAGTACTTGTACTCAGGCAAATGCTCCCGATGCTTCCGCCGATACCTGTACAGTCAGCAGTGATTGGCGCGTGGGGGAGTTACAAGCTTCTCCCCCCGCGGCTTTCAGCTGCTTTAGTGACATACAGCGGTGATCAGTGCTTGTAACTCCCCCACACGTGATCACTGCTGACTGTCACCGCATCCTCCACGCCCCCTCCGTTCCGCTGTCTCCCTCCGCTGTCCCTCTTCGTTCCGCTTTCCCCCTCCGCTGTCCCCCTCCGTTCCTCTGTCCCTCTTCGTTCCGCTGATTCCCTCCGCTGTCCCCCTCCGTTCCTCTGTCCCTCTTCGTTCCGCTGTCCCCCTCCATTCCTCTGTCCTGCCGTTCCGCTGTCCCCCTCTCTTCCTCTGTCCACCTCCGTTCTGCTGTCCCTCTCTCTTCCTCTGTCCCCCTCCGTTCTGCTGTCCCCCTCCGTTGTGCTGTCTCTCTCTCCATGTCCTCCTTTGTGAATGGACAGAGTCAGCTGACTCTGTCCATTCACATAACTGAAACATTGTAACCTCCTGTGATTACGATATCTCAGTTTATGAATGGAGAGGAGCCGCTATCTTCTCTCCATTCATTCTCAGTGCAGCTGAGGCTGCAGAGAAAGGGACTGGGGAATCTCTATCCTCGGTCTCTTTCTCTGTCTCAAGGGTGAGATATCAGGGGTCTGTTAAGAGCCCTGATATCTCACCAAAGCCCCCCAACGGGGCTGATTAAAAAAAAAAAAAAAAACACATATTGCAATAAATAATAAAAAAAAATATTATTGTAAAAAGTAATAAAAATGTAAATAAAAAAAACACACAGACATCGTTCACCCCCCCCCCCCCCCAAAAAAAAAAAAAAAAAAAAAAGCATTGTTAAAATAAAACAAAAAAAACACTGTCACGTGCCATTAAAAAAAAAGTATCGGTAATCAGTATCGCAAGTACTTGAAACAAAGTATCGGTATTTGTACTCGGTCCTAAAAAAGTGGTATCATGACAACCCTACGTCATATAGACATTCGCTTCCAGGAGCGGGTCCTGGAGAAATCCAGATCCAGTCTTCCCCATGCTGGCTGTCCAGCGCAGGTAGTCAAAAGACCTGTGGAACCCTCTCCGTCTTCAACCTCTCACACATTGGAAGAACCTATGCAGCTTGGGAGAACTCGCCTCACTCCCGAGGAACGTGCCCAACACATGAGATTGGGCTTGTGCCTTTATTGTGGCGCTAAAAGACATCTTTTGAACTCATATCGAGTCCATCTGGGAAACTCCAGGGTCTAGGTCACTCATAGGGAGGTGATCTAGACCGATCCTTTGATTTTGTTCCCTTCCCCTGGCTATCCACTGGGCTCAAATTGCCTATCAACTCTCTGCATACGTGGACTCTGGTGCTGCCGGGAATTTACATTGAACAATCTTTAGCTTCCGAGTTGGGCATTGCCTTTGTTGCCTTGGCTATACCCCTTTCCGTGACCGCAGTAGATGGCTCCTTCTTGCCTATCAGCCCCATTCAGTTTAAAACCCCATCTATTATCTTACGCATTGGGGTTCTGCATGCTGAGGAGATCTTTCCTAATTCTGCCTAAATCCTCCAGTCCCATCATCCTGGGCCTTCAATGGTTGCAGAAACACTCCCCATATCTTGACTGGAATTCTGGACAAGTATTGGCTTGGGGTCCTCCGTGTCAGCAACGATGTATTTCCAAGGTGCTACCTCCTCCTTCTATTCCTCTGGCTGAGACCTCTACAACTCCCATGTCGCCTTCCCAATATCAGTCTTTCCGAGATGTTTGCTGCAAAAAGTCCGCTGATCGCCTTCTTCCTCACAGAGACTATGACTGCTCCATTGATCTGTTACCTGGGACCTCTCCTCCCCGAGGCCGAGTCTACCCTCTATCTATCCCCGAGACACAAGCCATGTCTGAATACATTCGGGAAAACCCGCAAAAGGTTTTTATCAGGAAATCAAACTCACCTGCCGGAGCCGGCTTCTTCTTTGTAGCGGAAAAAGATGGTTCACTCCGTCCATGCATCGACTACAGTGGCCTTAACGCCATCACCGTGAAGAACCGATACCCTCTTCCTTTAATTTCGGAACTCTTTGACAGACTGTGAGGTTCTCATGTTTTTACCAAACTGGATCTTAGAGGGGCCTACAATTTAATAAGAATCCGGGAAGGAGACAAATGGAAGACCGCCTTTAACACCAGGGTCGGACATTATGAATATCTTGTGATGCCCTTTGGCTTATGCATTGCCCCAGCGGTTTTCCAAAATTTGGTTAATGAGATTTTCTGCGACCTTCTGTATGTCTGTGTTATTGTACTGTATATCTGGATGATATTCTCATTTTCTCACCAGACTTACTTAGCCATCGTCTTCATCTGAAAGCTGTGCTACAGTGTCTACGGGACAATTGTCTATATGCAAAATTGGAGAAATGTCTATTTGAACAAACACAAGTTCCATTTCTGGGCTACATAATCTCGTCACAGAGCCTCCTCATGGACCCAGCCAAACTTCGGGCCATCTCTGAGTGGCCCCAGCCCTCTGGTCTTAAAGCCACGCAATGCTTTTTGGGCTTCACGAATTACTATCGCCAATTCGTAACTACTCCACCTTGGTGGCCCCTATTACATCTCTCACTCTCAAGGGTGTCAATGCCCGGCTCTGGTCCCCTGAAGCCATTGATGCTTTCCTCAAACTCAAGGCAGCCTTCCTCTCCGCCCCAATTCTCCTCCGTCCAGACATTACAAAACCTTTTTCTTTGAAGGTTGATGCCTCTTCAGTAGGAGTCGGTGCCATCCTACTCCAAGCTCAGAAGGGCAAGTCTCAGCCTTGTGGATTCTTTTCCAAGAAGTTTTCTGATGTGGAGAAGAACTATACTATTGGGGACCGTGAGCTACTCGCTATTAAACTAGCTCTTCTAGAATGGCAACACCTTCTAGAGGGTTCTCCCCATTGTATTACCATCTATACTGATCATAAAAATCTGCAGTATTTACAATCCGCGAAACATTTGAACCCACGTCAAGCTCGCTGGGCCCTCTTTTTCGCCCGCTTCAACTTTAACATTACTTTTCGTCCAGGTGCCAAAAAACCTTTGAGCTGATGCCTTTTCCAGGTCGTTTGATGTCAACGATTCTGAGAATCACCTAAATCCTGGTCCCATCATCCCTCCGCATCGTATTCTAGCCACTACTCAGCTGCTGTCTACGCAGCCTCCTCCAGGTAAAACTTTTGTAGTTCCTGCACTTCGTCCCAAACTCCTTGCTTGGGCACATTACTCCAAGTTCTCTGGACATCCTAGCATACCTCGTACTTGTGACCTTCAGCGTCATTACTGGTGGCCTTCTCTTCGTAAGTATGTCAAGGAATACGTTCAAGCTTGTACGGTTTATGTACTATCCAAATCTTCCACGTCCGCCCCTGCTGGGTTGCTTTTGCCCTTACCAGTTTTCGATATACCTTGGTGTTGTATTTCCATGGATTTTATCTCAGATCTGCCCCCCTCAACAGGTTCTACAGTCATCTTGGTAGTGCTGGATCGGTTCTCCAAAATGTGTCACTTGATTCCTCTCCCAGGCCTACCTCGCGCTCCCAGTCTTGCCACAAATTTCATTAAGGAGATCTTTCGTCTTCATGGGATACCTTCACATATCGTCTCTGACAGAGGACTTCAATGTACTGCTCGGTTTTGGAGAGCCTTGGCCAGCTCCTTTGGGATTAAATTGGATTTTTCATCTGCCTTTCATCCCCAGTCCAATGGGCAAACGGAACGTGTTAATCAAAATGTAGAACATTTTCTCCGTGCCTTCATCTCAGCCCACCAAGATGACTGGGTGGACCTTTTGCCCTGGGCAGAGTTTGCCTTAAACCATCACTCCAATGCCAGTTCTGGAAAATCTCCCTTCTTCACCGTTTATGGGCAGCATCCATCTGTTCCTTTTCCTGTTCCCATTTCAGCTCTTGTACCAGCAGCAGCTGAAACTCAAAGGTCCTTCAACCCAATCTGGAAAGAAGTCTCTGAGAATCTTCATCTAGCTGCTTCCAGGCATAAAACGGCAGCAGATCGTCATCGCCGTCCGGCTCCTAAGTTCCTGCCTGGCGATAGAGTTTGGCTCTCTACCAAGCACATCCGACTCCGGGTGCCCTCAATGAAATTTGCCCCTCGCTTCATTGGTCCATTTCCTATTCTCCGTCAGATCAATCCAGTTGCTTTCAAGCTCCGTCTGCCCTCTCATCTCAGGATACCCACGCCTTCCATGTCTCCCTGCTCAGGCCACTGGTCCTCAATCGCTTCTCTCACCCTTTTTCTCAGCCCGCACTTATGACTGATACCACGGATCAGTATGGGATTAAAGAAATATTGGACTACAAGTACTCCTGAGGGAGGCTACTCTATCTGATTGATTGGAAGGGCTATGGTCCGGAGGAGAGGTTATGGGTTCCTGCCACCGATGTCTCAGCCCCACGTTTGGTGACCAGATTCCATCGGAAATTTCCCTCCAAGCCAGCCCCCAGACGTCTAGGGGGACCTCGTAAGAGGGGGGGCACTGTCACAGATCAGCACCGCAGCTGATCTGTGTCTCACCTTTACTGCTGTATGCCGGCTGGCATCTGTTCTTCTACTAGCTTGTGTTCAGCTCTGCTGCACTCTGCAGCTATGGGTGTCACTGATCTCACCTGTTGCTTAATATATGATTCCTTCCTGCTACTTCCTGTCCAGCCCCTAATGTGCTTCTCTATTTAAATCCCTCTCTGACTAGTTCTGGTTGTTTGAGCAACATTTGTTTCTGAGCTCCCTTCGTGTAACCTGCCTTAAGCTGACCTCTCGTGAACTGATCTCTTGTGTACCGACTCGGCTTGTTCTGATTACGTTGTCTGCAGCCCGCCCTGACCTTGGCTTGCTTTCCGGCTCTCCTTTGCTTCTTCCATCCATCCTTGTCTGACAGTGTCTTCTGGTACTTCCCTAGCGAGCGGGGTGAACCTGGGGGTCGTGACCTGGGGTAAACACGCAGCTAGGACCAAACCCTCGTGAGGGGGTCCCTGGCAGAATACCGGCTCAGCCTTAAACTCCACGCCCTGGGAGATCCCGTGTCACCTGCTCGCCTGTGAGCTCACTGTAAGTAGTACCATGACAGTAAGTAGGTGTTAGGAGGGAGAAGAATAATTAGGTTTAGGCTTGAATTCTACTTTGTATGTATTTTTTCTAAATGCAAGCAGTGTATCCACATTTTGTAGTCTCCTTTACAGCACAGTTTAGCCTGGGAAAGGGAGAAGCAGCAAAAGGAACCAATCAGTTTATGTGTCCACAAGGAACATGCTGATAGGGGAGGAGAGCAGGGTGACAGAGCTTACCATTCTGCTGCTTCTCCTTTCCCTGTCCAGTCATAGGCTGGGGGAGGGACATGACCATTAGGTGTTAATGAACTGTCAGGGTTAAAAAATCAAGGCCCTTTGTGCTGTCTGACAGGGTTGTGCTGTGTAGCATTGCTGTTTCAATCTCAGAACTGGATTGACAGAAATACAAACTCTTTGGCAGGTAAAAAATCCCTTATACACTATATTGTCAAAAGTATTGGGACATCTGCCTTTATACGCACATGGACTTTACTGGCATCCCAGTCTTAGTCCTTAGGGTTCAATATTGAGTTGGCCCACCCTTTGCCGCTATAACAGCTTCAACTTTTCTGGGAAGGCTGTCCACAAGGTTTAGGAGTGTGTATATGGGAATGTTTGACCATTCTTCCAGAAGCGCATTTGTGAGGTCAGGCACTGATGTTTGACGAGAAGGTCTGGTTCTCAGTCTCCACTATAATTCATCCCAATAGCATTCTATCGGGTTGAGGTCATGACTGTGCAAGCCAGTCAAGTTCCTCCACCCCAAACTTGCTCATCCATGTCTTTATGGACCTTGCTTTGTACACTGGTCCAAATCATTTGGTGAAGGGGGAATTATGGCGTGGGGTAGTTTTTCAGGGGTTGGGCTTGGCTCCTTAGTTCCAGTGAAGGGAACTCTTAAGGTGTCAGCATACCAAGACATTTTGGACAATTTTATGCTCCCAACTTTGTGGGAACAGTTTGGGGATGGCCCCTTCCTGTTCCAACATAACTGCGCACCAGTGCACAAAGCAAGGTCCATAAAGACATGGATGAGCAAGTGAGCCAGGCCTTCTCGTCCACATCAGTGCCTGCCCTCACAAATGCGCTTCTGGAAGAATGATCAAGCATTCCTAAACCTTGTAGACAGCCTTAGACTGTCTTTCAGCCACTGTTGGGACCCACCAACCTTACCATAGACCTTCTCTCAAACACTGTTGTGGCTCACCGACCTTAGCATAGACCTTCTATCACCTACTGTTGTGGCTCACCAACCTTAGCATAGACCTTCTCTCAGCCACTGTTGAGACCCACCGACCTTAGCATAGACCTTCTATCAGTCACTGTTGTGGCTCACCAACCTTAGCATAGACCTTCTCTCAGCCACTGTTGAGACCCACCAACCTTAGCATAGACCTTCTCTCAGCCACTGTTGAGACCCACCAACCTTAGCATAGACCTTCTCTCAACCACTGTTGTGGCTCACCAACCTTAGAATAGGCCTTCTATCAGCCACTGTTGTGGCTCACCAACCTTAGCATTGACCTTCTCTCAGCCACTGTTGAGACCCACCAACCTTAGAATAGACCTTCTCTCAGGCACTGTTGAGACCCACCAACCTTAGCATAGACCTTCTCTCAGCCACTGTTGCGGCACACCAGCCTTAGCATAAACCATCTCTCAGCCACTGTCTTGGTTCTATGCAGTCTTGAAGTCTTAAATGGCGATGTTACTTCTGTCACCAGGACAGGAAGTGAGGTGAAATTTCCACAATTTTAGAACAGGCATCACTACAAGCCTGACAGAAGTTGTAACCTTATTTCATTCTATTTATAGTGGTCATAAGCCCTTACCTATACACAGTGAAGCGACTGACCACAGGTGTTACACAGAGGTTAAACAATTCCTCCTACATACGTTGTACCCATTTATCTGCAGCCATTTGTCCTGTACATCCTTGTAAAACACATAGATAAAACATTTTTTTTACAGACTCGCAAAGCAGGAGGAGGAGAGCTGCAGTTACACACTGTGCAAGACCCCTGAAAGCTGATTGGAGGGAAGGGACACCCCCCCCTTAAACACAGCACACAGGAACAGAGCTGACGCTGTCAATCAGCTTGAGCTCCCTCCCCTGTCACCATTTTTAGCTATTGGTGCCAGAAGTGACTCATGCTGATAACAGAGGAACTAGACAGCAGAGATAAATTACACTTAGTGCTTTGGAGAGAGGCAAGTAAACACTATAGAAATACACGCTTTCTTCAAATTTTATGTCTGAGGTTTACAACCACTTTAAGAGAATGTTTTTATTGCTGTCAGGGTTGAAATGGAGAGATTGGCTCATATTTCTTGGCCCGGTGACATGAAAGGAAGCAAGGGTTAATCTCCCCAACAGGACCACGGTAAGAAGTAAAACATGTCAAGGGTTCTTAACCTTTTAAAATGTATTTTAAGAAAGGTCTAAAGCTTTACTTTAAATTATTTTTTTTTCTAAATATACTGTAGTTAATTTGCAGAGTGCCCCAGAAATCTTTATGACTATATTATAGAGAAATTGGCATTCTTCTCAAGGTTACATTGTGACTACCCATATTTTTGCTCCCTTTACCTCCCAGCTGGCCACAAAGCTCTGTTGGAGGCCTCACTGGCCAATAGCTAGAGTGACCCTGTAGAAGCTGGTCACTGTCCATAACAGAATAACTCAAATTTTTGGTGTACTAATTACTCCACAAATAAACTAAGTGTGCACGCAAGCATTGGGAGGTGCCCATTTAATGGGACAGTTTTCATCAATGCTTTAGGTGAACCCATGCTTTCCATTAGACAATATCAGACTTAGTATGGTTTATCCGTCCTTCCTTTTTCCTGCATTAATTAATCTTGGTGGCTGTAAAAACCTTAGCATAGACCTTCTCTAAGCCACTGCTATTTGGCAAGTTTGCAAAATACAAAGTATACATTGAGAGCTCCATGACATCTTGGTTATATGATGATACTGATGTTTAGTGATGATGTTTCAGGTCCATGGAAGCACCGTCTGGGAACTTCCATCCACACTTTCAATAGAGCCATTCATAAAAGCATGTCACTTGTCCTTGTGCATAATTCCGAGCCACAGATCAGCACTTGGTTTGATAGATGTGTGTTATGGTTGGAACAGCATCAACTGCTATGCTAATTCCAGCCGTGGCCCTAGTAAGCCCAGTGTAATGTCTAAATGTTTGTCTTAGTACTGAAGCTCTGACACCTGGAGGGAGGGAGCCGGTATGTTCAGTATATTCCCAGCTGTCTGTCTGCCCTTATTCTACAACCGCTCTGTCCACAGCACTTCCCAGCTGCTGATACATGCTTAACACCCAGACAATTTTTATTTTTGAGTTCACCTTTCTTAAATAAGTTTTTCCACTGACTCATGCCTCATTCTTTGATTCCATCAGACAGCCAAAGATGATACAGGTCTAGCGGCATGTATTCCCGCATGAAATATTCAGGAGTGCGGCCTTTGCTCCTATGAGCCGCGGTACAGTGATGACATCATTAGCCATGTGCATTGAGAAAATCCAAACCTCATTCCTGTGCGCTAATATGTTTCAAATAACCCATTATTAAGGGGCTTTGTCATTATAGCTGTTTTCCAGGAAAACAGCTAAATAAAATTGGAGTTTTTTTTTTTTTTTACCTGCTAGACTGTAATATCAGCCTTGAGATTTACAAAGCCTGTGTAAACTGTGTGTAATTGTAAGTGGCTGTGCTTCTAACTTTTATGTTGGTATTTATGTACATCACTCCTGCTAGCTGGGACAGAAACCCCAAATTGGAGGACTTATAAAGGGGAGTTTCCAGGCAGTAGACTAAGAGCGTGTAACGCTACCCCTGAAGGAGCCGCTTAGTAGTTTGGCCGCAGTCCTTTTCCCAATAGTTACCCCGTAGCCAGGCACACAGTCACAGTTATTCTTCAGCTCAGTGAACAGCTCAGGGGTCTTCTTTTTGGCGTTTTTATTTTTTGGGTAGGTTGGGGAATTGAGTGGGATACTCCAAAACTATGTACAAATAGGAGGACACTTATCTTCTATAGAACTATGGGCCTGTAGCAAAGTTAAGGCAATTAATCCTCCTCCGGTGGAAAGTCCAAGCAAAGTCCATTCATCAGAAACCAAACAGAATTAGCTCCTCAGGACACTGGGCAACATTTCACCTTTACTCACACACATGACTATAACACACAAGGAATGGCCTCAGCCCAAAGGCTCTAGGATCTCTCTCTCCAGTCTGTACTCACAAATGTCCTTGGAAATTTGGTTGCCTATTTCCAATATCCTTGCAACACTTTCTCCCTATGATACCAAACTAGATCCTCAGAAGATAATCCTTCAGCCAGATTTCTGCAGCTTTCTGCAAAGCAGGCCTCCAGAGAGCCAACCTGAGACCTCAACTTCCCGCAGACACCTGGCAGGGTGGCATAAGGAGGCAAGCAGCCCCCCTTAGGTTGTGATCTCCTTCTAAGGAAAAATAACATCCTGCTCTGTCCCAGAGTATTTATAGAGGCTCCCAGCTACCATCTGGGCGACCTTCCTCAGCAATTGCCAGGTCTGTATGAATATTTAAATAGTAAAACAGGGTGAACAGATATCTGCGCTAACTAAAAAAAGAACAGGAAAAGCAGCCAGCACAGTTTGTTAATTCTTCAAACATAAATATAAAAAGTCCAAAATGCAGCGCTTAGATAAGGCAAAATATATAAATACCGTATTTATCGGCGTATAACATGCACTTTTTTCCCCTTAAAATCAGGGGAAAATTGTGGGTGCGTGTTATACACCGATCCCCCGCCGATTCTGAGCCTTTTGGCGGCTTTCGGATGATCTTGGCCGTTCTCGGCGGCCCTCGGCCGCTTTTGCCCATTCTCGGAGGCTTTCGGCGGCTCTCCAAGAGCTGAGTGCGTCCAAAAGCCGCCGAGAATGGGCGAAAGCCGCCGAGAACGCCCAAGAGCGGGCGAAAGCCACCAAGAGCGGCCGAGTGCATCCAAAAGCTGCCTGGAATGCCTGAGAGCGCCGAAAGCCAACGAGAACGGCCGAGAGCGGGCGAAAGCCACCAAGAGCGGCCAAGTGCATCCAAAAGCCGCCGAGAACAGCCGAAACCTGCCGAGAGCGGCCGAAAGCCACCGAGAACGGCGGCGCCATTTTTGAACGGCAGTGTACTGACAAGTCTGCAAATGACACAGGGGCAAGGCTGCAGATGGACATTGACAAGGCTGCAATGATGGACAAGGCTACAGATGGACACTGACAAGGCTACACTGACACTGACAAGGCTGCAGATGGACACTGACAAGGCTGCATTGATGGGCATTTAAATGTAAGTTTTTTTCCCTAAACTTCCCTCCTAAAAGTTTTTTTCCTTAAAATTCCCGCCTAAACTTGGGGTGTGTGTTATATGCCACCGCGTGTTATACGCCGATAAATAAGGTATATGTAATAGTCCATGTGAAAATCAATATAAGATAGAGATGACGTAGAGCCTCCACCAAACTTCAATGTGAAAAAGAAAAGCACACCACACCCACGTGCTACCAATCTGCTTACCAGAAAGATATGAAAACAAGCATGTAATCATATGATGCAAAAGGTTAGAATTGGATTCGAATGGCACACTCCAAACTTGATAGTCAGGTCATAGAAATATCCAGGTTCATCAATATCAGAAAGACATCAGGACTCACACAAGAAGATGGATATATTGTGCGATCACCAACAGGATATAAACCCAATAAGGAGAAAAGAAACAATAGTGAAGCCCGTAAAGGTAAAACAAACGTTTTTATTGTAGTCTACTTACAGGTAAAAAGGAACATCATGACATATGAAAACTCCGCGGCTCACAGCGTACTTGCATCGGCAAGCCTGACATGTTTCATCCTATGTGGATATCATCAGAGGCCTCTCTTAGAGCTGCCTATCAAGTTTGGAGTGTGCCATTCAAATCCATTACTAGCCTTTTGCATCACATGATTACATGCTTGTTTTCATATCTTTCTGGTAAGCAGATTGATAGCACGTGGGTGTGGTGTGCTTTTCTTTTTCACATAGAAGTTTTGGTTGAGGCTCTACGTCATCTCTATCTTATATTGATTTTCACATGGACTATTACATATATTTATATATTTTGCCTTATCTAAGCACTGCATTTTGGACTTTCTGTATGAATATTTAGCTGCTGATTAGACTCTTCTTTCCCATTTATTTCCAGAGCTATCTGGACTAATCAGGGGGAAGCAGTCAACCCTGCATCTACTGGAACATAGAACAGACCAAAACAATTAACACTGGTTACAGTGAGGCAGAACTCAATTTGCCTAACAACGAACAGCATCTCTACTGGATACAGTGATCCAGAACAAAATTTACCTAATTCTAACACCCAACTAGAAGGGTATAACAACAACAGTAAGAATCTGACACTTCTGCACTCAGAAGCTTGCCATGGGATGTGCAAATGCTATAAAAACTGTGCAACTTGGACTGGATGGCGGTGCTGCCCTCCTTAGATTGGGGAATCTTGAACTGCACAAACAACAAAGAACAGAAGGGCGCAAACGCCTAGTGCATTGTCTCATGCACTTTGCTATAAAATAAAAAGTCCAAAATGGACTCAAAAAACAAAGTCCAGATGTCCACCCTCCAAACTCTTCGGCTCACACAAATGTCAGAAACCAACTGACGTGTTTCAGGGGACTGGCCCCCTTTCTCAGAGCAATGATGATCATGATCATTCCATTTGGTTTGTGAGTATATTTGAGATCTTTTATCTTATAATAAAGTGCTTGAGACAAAGTACTATGCATTTCCGCCCTTCTGTTATTTGTTGTTTGTTCTATCTAGGAGGGTGCTACAAGAGAACTGAGCCATATGTCCTCTTCATGGAGTTGCTGCTGTTGTAATTTCACCCAGACCAGAGGAGACTATTAGAAACTACTAGGGAGGGACTAAAGTGCAAAGTCGATAGGCTGAATCTGAGTTCCAGTGCCACACCACAGCTCCTGCCAGTGAGAATCTCCAGTCCAGGCTGGTCAGACAACAGTTGGAGGATACACCCGTGACCACTGATCTTGTCTTCTGATCTCCGACACAAAGACAGAGGATGCATCATCCTCAGGGGCCCCTGAAATTGGACTTTGCTGCAACATTCATATGGGGATATCTCTATTAATAACAATATATACCCTGGTATATCTGCAAAATTCCACCAGGGTTCCTATCGGCCATTTTGCTAATAATACCTGTTTGTAGCTTGTATTATTTCTGTACTGGCGTGCATCTATATGCTTATGGTTAATGTCATATGCCGGTTGCACTAGTTCTTTTGCATCCAATTACTTCGTTTAGAATACTGGTTTATTTCACAGGAAGGGAATCCCCCCTGTACACAGAGGCCCTATTCTGGGTGGAGGCACTGCCAGCCTTATTATCAAAACCACTCTTCCACTTAGAGAAGGTTTTGGTTCTCTTATTTGCCTACAGATTTAGTACAATATCCTGTTTGGGGAGGACCATTCCTCATAACCCCCCACCAAAAGAGGGTTATATAAATGGTATGAAGGAAAAATATATATAGATTTGTGTTTTTAATTTTGTCTGTTTCCAAAGTCCATAGTTCCTAGAAGTTGAGTATCACATCTGCAAGTCTTTGAGTTACATGATAAAGGATACATTTTCTCACTTCCACTGTCTATAGATAGATGTTTACAATTTGGTAAAGAGCTGTTTGGGCCTTACTCACATCCAAAATTGAGTTATGTGAGGTTCTCTCCTACGCCTGTGGCTTTCTCAGCAGCTAAGACTACGATAACGATAAGCAGTCTGGAAATTGTCAACAATGAGTAAAAGTTTAATGCACAACCAAGTTTTTTCTTTTATGTCTTTACATGGTATATATATATATTTACATGAATTTACTTCTCACCATGTTTGGGTGAGTTTCCAGTGAGTGCTCTCTTTTCTTTTAACAACAGAAAAAACATACCAAACAGGTTATTTGGAACTTACCTAAGATTGTCATTTATGTATATGACTTTTGTAGACTCTTTAATCCAGCTATTCTCAACCAGGGTTCCATAAAACCCTAAGGTTCCTCAGGAGGTTGCTTGGGGTTCCTGGACCTGTTGTTGATTGACCTCTCATCTGATGGTGCCTACATAGTTCCAGGACCAATGCCACTATGCAAAGCCAGCAGCATGACAACAATTATCTTTTTAGCTGTCTGTAAGGATGGCAGTCTGACCACCACTGTAAGGGTTACGTTAATCCCAATGACCACCAATGTAAGAGGCATTTTTTTCCTATTGATCTCCAATAAATTGGTATTAGTAAGGACCTAAAAATTATTTTTAGGGTTCCCCTAGGGTAATAAGGTTGAAAAAGGCTGCTGTAAACTGTAGATCCTCCTATAGATGAATATAGCGAGGGACGGCCTCATCAACCAATAGCGGGGAAACAGGGTCACAATTACAGCTCATCGGACCCTATAGCAAAATTTTGCTACTGGGCTACATGAGTGTTTTTGTCCTAGTTTTTGGCTTCCTACATAATTATCAAATTTTATAATATAATTATTATGTGAAAGGAAAGTTATTTAGCCAAATTTTGTTTCTTTCAAAACCCTAGGAAAAAAGTTACTCAGCGAGGATTTAATGTGCACAAAACTGTTTTCTTTTTTGGTTCTGGATAAAGTAGGGAAGCGTACAGTACATTCTTATTTTTTTCTGCTGTTTGGGACTTGATATAGACTCAATATAAAGGCCTCCTCAAGAGTAGGGGTGAGCTCAGATTTAGTTCTGAACCCACATTTGGCCAAATTTGGCTGTCATTGCTGGTCCAATGAACTGGGGATTACCTGCCCCGCAGCTGCACATAGATAAAGGGGTGTGATGCTTGTGACAAAACTGACCTAATATGGCCATGTGGTCATATTGGGTCAATCATGTCACAAGCATCCCCACCCCTTTATCTATGTGCAGCTGTGGGGCAGGGAATACCCTTGATGTCTGATCACTGGGGGAGGGGAGACTGCAAAGTTCTTCCCTTTGACTGCAGCAAACTGATGTAATTATCTCAGTCTAGGCAAAGTCACTGACTGAGACTCAATAATAGCTTTATAATAAAAAAAATAGTGGACTTTTTCTGAATAAAATATACTGTTGCTTCATATTGTGACATGTCAGGAGTTTTTTTTTATGCAGACTTGTAAAGTTACTGAAAAATCTGAAATTGTTAACAGTTTATTAGATACATAAATAGCAAACTTGTAAATTATTTACCATTTAGAGCAAGCAAAATGAAAGTAAGACCCTGAGATAAAATAGCAACATTATTATTATTATTATTATTATTATTATTATTATTATTACTATTATTATTATTATTATTGTCCCAAGGGAACATTATGATGATTTAATTTGAATTATTACTATTAACAAGACCAACAATAATAATAAAATTAATAATGATAATATATTGTTATATTATTATTATTATTATTATTATTATTATTATTATTATTATGTCCTATACCCTATACTTAAGCAAAAAATGTTACTAGCAATATAATCTTATGATATTAATATTATTAGCAGCTAGGTAACCTTTTATGCATTTAGAGTAGTTCAACAAACTATATATATATATATATATATATATATATATATATATATATATATATATATATATATATATATATATATATAAATAAAATAAATAAATATACCGGTATATATATATATATATATATATATATATATATATATATATATATATATATATATATATATAAAATAAATATATATATATATATATATATATATATATATATATATATATATATATATATATATATATATATTCTGCAGTAATTGCTTTAGGGTCTTATTGTTTAAGGCCTGTCTTTTAAGGTAAGGGAAAAAAAAATTAGTAATTTTCCCCTGGGACAATAATGGGTTTAGTCTGTGGGATTTCCTCCCCAGTGACATTATCAGGAAAAATTAGCCTGTATCATTACGGGCGGTCAATGAGATTTGACAGGCCTCTTTTCTTCCCGCATTGCCTATACAAAGAAGTGGCACGCGATTTTTTGGAACAGGAAAGTGTTGTCTAGACTGGAGCCTTTTGAAGTCCGCTCTAGCTCCATCCTCGGGTCCAACGACTTGTTGGCTTTGTAGTTTATTTTCCTCTCCCGGCCTGCAGAGCCGTTGATGCTCCTATTATAAGTATTTACTGTATTGCTCAGCACTCAGGGAAAGGAAGCGGCTGTACGGACACAGAGTTTTCTCGATAATCAGCTCCATGCCATACATGGGTGGCCTGATTCTGAGGTTTGACTCAATGAGAATGGAATTATGCAGAGTCGAAGGGGAAGGGCTTTGGCACAGTTCTTGTCATGATTAACAGAAATGTACAAAGTCTGCGGTACCCACAATGTACAATTTATCTGATTTTTTTTATTGTTGTCAACAGAACAAGAACAGAGAGATGATCTTCCAATGGGACACTGCTTCCACCATCACTTTTCATTTGGTCTTGTCTTTTTTTCAGGTTAATGTTCTGCCTATCATTTCCTGAATGTCATCCATCCACCACGTTCAGCTGCTCCTTTTTATTTGGTTTCTTACAGGGACTCCTTTAGCGCAGTCAATTTTTCGCAGCGCTTTACATATACAGTGCCTTGAAAAAGTATTCATACACAATTTGTCCTGATACAACCAAAAACGTAAATGGATTTTATTGTGATTTTATGTGATAGAGAGATGCAATTAGCGGACCTCCAGCTGTTGAAGAACTACAAGTCCCATGAGGCATAACAAGACTCTGACAGCCACAAGCATGACACCCAGAGGCAGAGGCATGATGGGACTTGTAGTTTTGCAACAGCTGGAGGCCCGCTAATTGCATATCCCTGTAGATAGACCAACACAAAGTGACATGTAATTGTGAGGTGGAAGGAAAACGATAAATGGTTTTCAACTTTTTTTACAAATATGTGAAAAGTGTGGGAGGACATTTGTATCCAGCTCCCCTGAGTCAATACTTTGTAGAACCGCCTTTCACTGCAATTACATCTGCAAGTCTTTTTGGGGATGTCTCTACCTGCTTTGCACATCTAGAGAGTGAAATTTTTGCCCATTCTTCTTTGCAAAATAGCTCAAGCTCTGTCAGATTGGATGGAGAGCGTCTGTGAACAGAAATTTTCATGTCTTGGCACAGATTCTCAATTGGATTTAGGTCTGGACTTTGACTGGGCCATTCTAACACATGAATATGCTTTGATCTAAACCATTCCATTGTAGCTCTGGCTGTATGTTTAGGGTCGTTATCCTGCTGGAAGGTGAACCTCCACCCCAGTCTCAAGGTTTTCTTCTAAGATTGCCCTGTATTTGGCTCCATCCATCTTCCCATCAACTCTGACCAGCTTCCCTGTCCCTGATGAAGAAAAGCATCCCCACAACATGATGCTGCCACCACCATGCTTCACAGTGGAGATGGTGTGCTCAGGGTGATGTGCAGTGTTAGTTTTCCACCACACATAGCGTTTTGCTTTTAGGCCAAAAAGTTAAATTTTGGTCTCATCTGACCAGAGCACTTTCTTCCACATGTTTGCTGTGTCCTGCACATGGCTTCTCGCAAACTGCAAACGGGACTTCTTATGGCTTTCTTTCAACAATGGCTTTCTTCTTGCCACTCTTCCATAAAGACCAGATTTGTGGAGTACACGACTAATAGTTGTCCTGTGGACAGATTCTCCCACCTGAGCTGTGGATCTCTGCAGCTCCTCCAGAGTTACCATGAACCTCTTGGCTGCTCCTCTGATTAATGCTCTCCTTGCCCAGCCTGTCAGTTTAGGTGGACGGCCATGTCTTGGTAGGTTTGCAGTTGTGCCATACTCTTTCCATTTTCGGATGATGGATTGAACAGTGCTCTGTGAGATGTTCAAGGCTTGGGATATTCTTTTATAACCTAAGCCTGCTTTAAACTTCTCCACAACTTTATCCCTGACCTGTCTGGTGTGTTCCTTGGCCTTCATGATGCTGTTTGTTCACTAAGGTTCTCTAACAAACCTCTGAGGGCTTCACAGAACAGCTGTAATTATACTGAGATTAAATCACACACAGTGGACTCTATTTACTAATTAGGTGACTGAAGACAATTGGTTTCACTAGATTTTAGTTAATAGGTATCAGAGTAAAGGGGGCTGAATATCAATGCACCCCACACTTTTCAGATATTTCATTGAAAAAAAAATGGAAAGCTATTTATAATTTTCCTTCCACTTCACAATTATGGGTGAGGGAAAACATTTCCACACCATCTGAGAATGGACCAGAATTGAGTTTGTAGCAGTAATTTATTTGTGCTTAAAGTTGAACTCTGACCTTACCTTCAGTCTTGCATAGTTGGACAGACTCGTCTCCTGTACTAAAATTAGCAGTTCTCTGGTTGCCGGCACCTAACACTATCCGTAAGTGCTGTTTTTTTTTTGTTTGTGTTTTTTTTTTAGCCATTTCCATTACAAAGTCTTTTGACTGTTAGCTTGGAAATTCTTAGTTGATATTTTTAGATGAGGACGTTTTTATAGGTGGTTGTATTGGACGGGAAGCAAGGGACTATGAAGTGTCGAGACTCGCAGATGTAGTACATTGTGTGGGTCAGCAATATTTCTGGTCAATTTTGTACCCTGAGCTCTGGAGCTTCAAGTCATAACTCTGATTTGGAACATTATTTAGAGCGCAAAAGACCAAATTTAATTATACAGATATTGTCCAAATTTTATTTCCACAGAGGAAGTCACGAGGAGTGACGAAACTAGTAGGTGGGGCTTGAGAGGCTGACGTGTGAGGAACCAGGAAGCAACAAAGGAAAAAAAGAGCCAGTGTAAAGAGCAGGGGGAGCGCTGATAACCGGGGCTGCAAAGCCGACTATGAGGTGAAACCTTTGTCCTAGCACTTGCGGATACACAAAGGCTTATTTTAATCTGTAGAAATGTGAGTGAAATCTGTCTTATATTTTATATAAATACATCTTTTAAAACGGTAAAGCACTATTGTAAGCTTTATTACCTTGCATGTGGGCGATGTGAGTGGAGATCAATGGTAAATTAATAAGGATGGAGTATACCCTGTGATATGAGATGCCGGAATAAGTGGATAAGCCATAATAAGGAGGAAAATCTAAAGAGGCCAAGCAGAGGATTGATTGTAATCTAAAGGCGTAGCGATTAAGCCTATAAGGTGAGGGCACAACTGGTGGCGGTGACACGAGGATATATATATATATATATATATATATATATATATATATATATATATATGCACAGAGGTGGATTAGAGTGAAGATATTTACCTTCATTCATCTAGTGATATCACAGATCACCAAATGGACTGTTTGTTTTTTGCACGGTCGTTCTCTTTTGTTGTTCTTTGCACGATCGTTCTCTTTTGCACGATTGATTGGAATTTATAAGGACACATTGGGTGTTATTTACGAAAGGCAAATCCACTTTGCACAACAAGTGCACTGGAAGTGCAGTTGCTTTAGCTCTGAGGGGGACATGCAGGGAAAATAAAAAACAGCATTTTAGTTTGCACATAATTGGATGGTAAAATCAGCAGAGCTTTCCCTCATTTCAGACCTTCCCCTCAGATCTACAGCGAGTGCACTTCCAAGTGCACTTGCAGTGCACTTTTAGTGCAAAGTGGATTTGCCTTTCATAAATAAATCCCAAAGTGTGCAATAAGGAGTACGTTGCACTTTATTGCTAGTTTTAAGGCATATAGTTATTTCTTTTGTATAGTATCAGGAAATTTACAGCATATTGCACTTTTTTATATGTATAATTTTTGTATATGCACATTGGATATAATTCTGTATACGCACATTTGATTTTTGATTTTTTATATAGCGCTGCACTTATTTTGTATCATTTTCGTATCCTCAAGGCTTTACTTCCTCTGGCTGTTCCACCAAAGCTGAAGGTCCAATAAGGCAGAAGATCAGGAGAATTGAGTCACCAAAATATAATTGCAGCACTTAAAATTAAAGTGTTTTTTAACAATTAGGAGGGCACTGGGAACTATGGGTAGGATTATTATAGTAGTAGTAACATATTGGTACTGTTTAAGTACCATTGTATAAGTGCTGTTTTTTTTTTTGTCTTTAGAATGCTTGCTTGGGAATTCTCAGTTGGGGATATCCGTGGAAGGATTAAACAATCTGCGCTAAAACGAGTAGTTTAAGATTTCTAGGTGAGAAGGTTTTATTATGTGGTTATATTGGACAGAAAGCAACGGTTTATGAAGGAGTGGAACTTATAGATGGAGTACGTTATGGGGGCTGCAATAGCCCAGATAGCCCTTACCCAGGACTTTAGTAAGTAATAACTCTGATTTGGAACATTATTTAGAGCGCAAAAGAACAAATTTGTTAATCCAAATATTGCCCAATTTAAATACCCATAATGCTTTAATTACTCTGGTTGTTCCATCAAAGCTGAAGATCTGAAGAGGCGTAATGACCAGGAGAGCTGAGTCACCAAAAGAGAGTTACAAGAACTTAAAATTTAAGTATTTTGGAATAATTTGAAAGGCATTAAGAATTATGAGTAGGATTAATATATTAAGTCTGAACATACCAGTCTATTGTGATAAGAAAATCCTACAGTACACTTATGCCCCGTACACACAGTCAGATTTTCTGATGGAAAATGTGTGATAGGACCTTGCTGTCGGAAATTCCGACCATGTGTGGGCTCCATCACACATTTTCCATAGGAATTTCCAACACACAAAGTTTGAGAGCAGGCTATAAACTTTTCCGACAACAAAATCCGTTGTCGGAAATTCCGATCGTGTGTACACAAATCCGACGGACAAAGTGCCACGCATGCTCAGAATAAATTAAGAGACGAAAGCTATTGGCCACTGCCCCGTTTATAGTCCTGACGTACGTGTTTTATGCCACCACGTTTAGAACGATCGGATTTTCAGACAACTTTTTGTGACCGTGTGTATGCAAGACAAGTTTGAGCCAACATCCGTCGGAAAAAATCCTAGGATTTTGTTGTCGGAATGTCCGATCAATGTCCGATCGTGTGTCCGGGGCATTACAGTAAAGGACCCTCTACGTAGTTTAAGGTTAAACCTCTTTTCTTTTAATTTTAATGAGTGGCCACGAGTCTTGTTAAACTCCCTTCCACAAAAAAGTTTTATCCCTATTGTGGGGTCACCAGTATGGTATTTGTAAATTGAAATCATATCCCCTCTCAAGCGTCTCTTCTCCAGAGAGAATAAGTTTAGTGCTCGCAACCTTTCCTCATAACTAAGATCCTCCAGACCCTTTATTAGCTTTGTTGCCCTTCTTTGTACTCGCTCCATTTCCAATACATCCTTCCTGAGGACTGGTGCCCAGAAATGGATGGAATACTCCAGGTGCGGCCGGACCAGAGTCTTGTAGAGCGGGAAAATTATCGTTTTATCTCTGGAGTTGATCCCCTTTTAATGCCAATATTCTGTTTGCTTTGTTAGCAGCTTGGCATTGCATGCCCTTGCTGAGCCTATCATCCTTTTCCATCCTAGATTCCTCCGGAGGTTCTCTCCCCGGTGTATAGATTGCATTCATATTTTTGCCACCCAAATGCATTATTTTACATTTTTCTACATTGAACCTCATTTGCCATGTAGTCGCCCACCCCATTAATTTGTTCAGGTCTCTTTGCAAGGTTTCCACATCCTGCGGAGAAGTTATTGCCCTGCTTAGCTTAGTATCGCCGGCAAATAAAGAGATTGAACTGTTTATCCCATCCTCCAGGTCGTTTATGAACAAATTAAACAGGATTGGTCCCAGCCCAGAACTCTGATCGTTTAGTTGTGTTGTAGTGTAATCATTTTATAAATGTAGCACATCCCCCGTAAGAGCCGCTGGTGAAATAGGATCCCCCACCCTGCACAGCCAGGCACACCGAATTTTCACAGGCTCACTTGAGACAGAAAACAGTCCAGCAGCTTTGTTTTTGTATTTTATTAGGGGTTAATAAACTTGGATGGGGATGGAATGATTATGGGATGCCCACTTGACCGGAACAAACTTCTTCAGGGACACTTTAACTATATACACTGTCTGTATACACTCCTCTTCCTCCAGCACATCACTTGCTTGCAGAACTTCAACACAGACCCAGCTGGAACACTGTTCGATGGATCTGGCAAGGTACTCAGCCAGATCAAAGCAAAAGCCCTTTACAGGCAGGGACCGTGGGCCCCTTTTGTTGTGTAGAGAAAAGTCCAGTGTCCAGCTACATTCCTGTGGCTACTGATCCCAGTACCACCTCTCCAGGCACTGACTGCCTGCCTAGCTGCAGCTGCCACTCTCACTAGCCCTCCTGGCTACTTCCCTCAGTCCTCCCAGACTGTCACACTCACCAGCCACCTGGCTGACTTCTCCATGGAGACCTCCTGGATGTGCTGGCTCCTGCTGTCCTCACTCTTGCTGCATTGCCTCTGGACAGGACACCTCCGTGTGTCTTGAGAGGACCCCTTCAGCACCCAAGCCCCAGGCCCGAGGTCACCCCCCCAGACTAAGGGGCTACCCTCAAGGGCCACGACAGTCTCCTCAGCACTCCATCTCCAGCTTCCACCTGAACTCCACACTGCCCCTGCTGGCCTGACCCTGAGTATTTAGGAGGGGCCTACCCCCTGCCAACCCATTTGCTGGGGATTGGCAGGGGCCCTCCTCAATACTCCAGGCAGCTACTCCTAACCTCCCTCCCATTCTCCTGGAAGCTTCTCCAAAGTTCCAGCAAGTAGAGGGAGGTGCCAGAGGTGCTGCCTGATGAGTCATCCAGCCTCCCTGAGTCGCTCACCCCGTCCCAGATTCAACACAGGGTGCTACACAAATTTGCAACTGGGGAACAGGTTCTTCTTAAATTTCAATATTAGTTACATAGTTACATAGTAGGTGAGGTTGAAAAAAGACACAAGTCCATCAAGTCCAACCCATGTGTGTGATTATATGTCAGTATTACATTGTATATCCCTGTATGTTGCGGTCGTTCGGGTGCTTATCTAATAGTTTTTTTTTCTAATATTATGTTACCTTGGAGAGGAAGGAGCAACTGCAGCACACCAAATTAACATTAACAGTCCATTTTATCAAGAAATATGGTTAAAAAAGCCCTTCCTAAATCTTTGACAGGATTTATCTAACAAGTAAAGAATACCTTGCACTAAGAGAGCACTGTCCATTAATTTGATTTGCATTCTCCCAATGTTCAGAAAAGCTGCAATAAAGAGAACATTTTTTTATAGAAACAAACCTGTAGGAAAATTAAGTTAATTTATTAAATATACTTATATTACCCCTTAGCTTAAAGGAGTTGTAAGGGCTCAAGGTGTTTCACCTTAATGCATTCTATAGATTAAGGTGAAAAACCTTCTGTGCTGCACCTGCCCCCCCAGAGCCCCCTTACTCTTACCTAAAACCCGATCGTTCCAGCATCGAGCACGAGCCCAGCAGCTCCCGCTACTGTCAATCAAATCCAGTGACACAGGATCCGGGGGTGGGGTTGAGTCCTGTTGTCTGTGTCAATGGACGCAGCAGCAGGACTCAGGAGCACGCCCACACGGGTGCCCCCATGGAAAGCGGCTCTCTGCAGGGGCACCCAATGAAGAGGAGGGGCCAGGAGCGCCGACGGGGGACCCCAGAAAAGGAGTATTAGGGCCACTCTGTGCAAAAACCTTGCACAGAGCAGGTAAGTATGACATGTTTGTTATTAAAAATAAATAAATAAATAAACCTTTACAATCACTTTAAGCTTACAGCACCCACCCAAGTAAGGCCTCTTTCACTCGGCCGATCCGTTCAGGTCCGCCTGTCAGTTTTTTAGGCGGACCTGAACGGACACTCCATGGAGGTCTATGGAGCGTCGGATGTCAGCGGTGACATGTCCGCTGACATCCGACCCGCTCCGATCCGAAAAAGTGTGACGGAGAAAAAACCTACTTTTCCATCCGTTTTCGGATCGGATCGGGTGACGACGGACTCTACGGTCCGTCGTCATCCGATCCCCCATAGGGGAGAGCGGCGCTCTGACAGGTCATCTGCCTGCTCAGCGGGGATCGAAGGAGCCCTAAGGGTAATGTCACAAAACTTCCAACTTCCCAAGGAATGCTGTGTATCCCAAATCTCTTTTTGTTGCTATCATTCACCCTAATTTAGCATTTTTTCCAGTTCCTGGAAAATGAGGAAAAATACAGGTGTTTAGTAAAAATAGATAAAAACAAACAGTATGAGATGGAAAAAGCCTGATCAGTGGAGTTCAAATGAAACAGTGCCAGATGTAGTTTAGCTGCTTGAACTGGACGGCTACCGGCTCTGGGAAGAGCTAGAAGGTACTCTGCAGGAAACAATTGGAAAGAAAGAGCAGCGCCATCTAGGTGCAGCAATAGAGGCAATGTTAGGTAGACACCAGCTGAGACTAGTGGCCACCTTACCATATACCGGACCACGTCCTCCTCCTGAGCGGATGAATCTTTTAATTATACATGCGTTGATGATCTACTATCATGTGAGTTTTATTCTACACCTTGCATTAAACGTTGCCTCTATTGCTGCACTTAGATGGCGCTGCTCTTTCTTCCCATTTGTTTAGTTAAAAGATGTGAGTTCTTTAATGGGAACTCAGTGATGAATGGGAGCTGCAAAGCAATCTGCTCTTCCAAAAATGTTTGATTCGGATATAAGCTATACATCTGTATTCCTGCCATCCTCACCCAGGGACCAGGGACTGCCCTTCCTTTATGCATTTTACCATTACTGGCTTGACCCCAAGGCTCCTTTAATTACTGATGACCGAATAAAATGTTTTTGGAAGAGCAGATTGGGGTGTGGTTCTCATTCATCAGTGTCCCTCAACGGTGAGCAGTGATGGACTTCTTGACAAGGCAACCTGGTCGTCCGCAGTGGGTGAGAAAGGTGCAGGTCTGGAGCAGTGCTCTATCTATGGGATATTTGAAGTTAATGGAAAGCAGTGATTAAATCTGGGTCAGTCCATCCAAAAGTAATATTTTTTATATAAATTCTTTATTAAAATGTGTTTCAATACATACAAAAATGGGAAAATTATCAACATTGTACATTAGATCGCATTCAAGATGGTGGTTACCAAATTGTCTATGGTAATAATGTATTAAAAGTTTGACGAAAGCATTCATAAGACATTACAAGTATGAACAGAGATATAAATGATAATGTTGGGAATATAAAAGTCCCTAAAAAATACTAATCAATAAAATACAAGGTTTAACCACTTCAATACCAGGCACTTAGACACCTTCCCGCCCAGGCCAATTTTCAGCTTTCAGCGCTGTCGCAATTTGAATGACAATTGCGCGGTCATACTACACTGTACCCAAACAAATTTTTTATCATTTTGTTCCCACAAATAGAGCTTTCTTTTGGTGGTATTTGATCATCTCTGCGGTTTTTATTTTTTGCGCAACAAATAAAAAAAGACCTAAAATTTTGAAAAAAAAACAAGTTTTTCTTTGTTTCTGTTAAAACTTTTTGTGAATAAGTACGTTTTCTTCTTCAATGACGGGCACTGATACGGCGGCACTGATGGGCACCGATGAGGTGGCACCAATGAGGTGGCACTGACGGGCACTGATGATGGGCACTGATAGGCAGCACTGATGGGCACTGATAGGTGGCACTGATGGGCACTGATAGGTGGCACTGGTATGCGGCACTGATGGGCACTCATAGGTGGCACGGATGGGCACTTATAGGCAGCACTGATAGGCACTCATAGGTGGCATTGATGGGCACTCGTAGGTGGCATTGATGGTTACTTATGGGTGGCACTGATAGTTGGCACAGATGGGCACGGATGGGCACTGATAGATGGGCACTGATGGGCACGGATGGGCACTGAAAGGTGGCACGAATGGACACTGATGGGTGGCACTGATGACACTGCTTGTTTGCAGTGATGCCCCTAAGGGTGGCATTGCTGGGCATCACTGCAACATAATGGTGCCAATCAGTGCCCATTTGTGGGCACTGATTGGCACAGATTTGGCACACTGGGCACATGTGGATGGCCATGGGGTACATACCTGGCCATCCACATGTTGCCCCTTCCCTGGTGGTCCTAGTGGCGATCCCTGGTGGTCCTAGTGGCGATCCCTGGTGGTCCTAGTGGCGATCCCTGGTGGTCCAGTGTGGTGATCTGCGGGGGGGCTGCGCTGATAAACAATCAGCACAGACCCCCCCTGCCAGGAGAGCCGCCGATCGGCTCCCCTCTACTCGCGTCTGTCAGACGCGAGTGAGGAAGAGCCGATCAACGGCTCTTCCTATTGACAGCGTGATCAGCTGTGATTGGACACGGCTGATCACGTGGTAAAGAGCCTCCGCCGGAGGCTCTTTACTAAGATCGGTGTAGCGGTGTGTCAGACTGACACACCGATCCACCGATCGCCGCGGCATGTTATCCTGCTGGACGTCATATGACGCCCAGTCAGGATAACAGAACCACTTTCCGGACGTCAATCCTTCATAGGGCGGGCGGTCAATTCTTGGCGCTTTTTTGGATAAATGATTCCAAACTGAAAGGAAAAAAGAGAAAGTGAAGGAAGAGAAAGAGAATGCCAGAGGAACATTCCCATTTCCTATAGGAAAGATAGAAATAGGGACATAGTGGATGAAAGAAGAGGTATGGGTATAGAGGAGAAAAAGTGTATGTGTGGGGGAGGGAGGGGGGGGGGGAGAATGGATGGTCAGTCCAACTGCAAGATCTTTGTGCTATGAGTATCTCTTCCTGTGTTCCTAGGAGGTTTAGGTGCTCCACCCCCCCCCCAATCACTTTAATGTGTTTCAGCTCTTGTTAAAATCTCCAAAATATAAAATAACCACTTGAGCTACGGAAAGTTTTATCCCCTTCATGACCAGGCCATTTTTTGCTATTTAGCACTGCTCTACTTTAACTGGTAATTGGGCGGTCATGCAATAATGTACCCAAATTACATTTATGTATTTTTTTTTTCACACAAATAGAGCTTTCCTTTGGTGGTATTCGATCACCACTGGGTTTTTTTATTTTATTTTTTTGCGATATATATGAAAAACGACAATTTTTTTGAGGATAAACAATATGTTTTACTTTTGCTATAAAACATATATAACATAAAAAAATGTAAAAAAAAAAAATCTAATTTCTTCATAAATTTAGGCCAAATGTATTATGCTACATATCTTTGGTAACAAAAATCCCAATAATTGTATATTAGTTTGTGTAAAAGTTATATAGCATCTACAAACTATGATATAGATAGATAGATAGATAGATAGATAGATAGATAGATAGATAGATAGATAGATAGATAGATAGATAGATAGATAGATAGATAGATAGATAGATAGATAGATAGATAGATAGATAGATAGATAGATAGATAGATATAGATAGAGATATCGATAGAGATATAGATATAGATATAGATATAGATAGATCTAGATAGAGATAGATAGATAAATCTAGATATCTATCTATCTATCTATCTATCTATCTATCTATCTATCTATCTATCTATCTATCTATCTATCTATCTATCTATCTATCTATCTATCTATATATATATTGGAATTTGATATTTTTTATTTGTTATACTACTAATGGTGGTGATTAGTGACTTATGATGAGACTATGATAGTGCGGTGGGAGAATCTGACACTAACTGATGCTGGGTGGGGGGAAATAACTAACTGCCACTGACATCACCAGTGACACTAATACTGTGATCAGTGCTAACCATACACTTTAACTGTACTAATGACACTGGCTGGGAAGGGGTTAACATCTAGGGCAATCAAGGGGTTAAATGTGTGCCTAATTAATGTGTAATGTGTGTATTATGTGCTGCTTTTACTAACAGATCTCTTGGTTTCTTATCCCTGCTTTGCAGGGATAAGAAACAGAGAGATTGTTCCCACTGTACAGGGCCTTGTGTTGATTGTCAACACAGGGGTCTGGGCTGTGATTGGACACAGCTGATCAGCAGATCATGACCATGAATCATTGGCCGGGACTTGCTGACGCCCTAAACCCAGAAGCAGGCGGCGAGGGGTATGCCGCTTTGCCTGCACGGGCCGCCCATCCACAGTACATCGCGGGTGGGCGGTCCCCAATGGATGAAGACCCAGCAGGGATGGTAGGAGCCTCAAACCAAGAGCACGGCAAGTGTGCAGACCTGAGGACTGTGCAAAGATCTCCCCAGTTGGGTCATTGAGTGATAGAAGAAATTGTCAGGTGGTTTAGTTCTCCGGCATCCACCAGACACTGAATCCCAGGTGACAAACCCTTTAACCTCAACAACAATACAGTATTCCCTTTAACCGTACAACAATACAGAATCTGATCACCTCCCTGGGAATATCAGTATGAGTTACAGCAGAAACCTTGTGCTGAAAGGCCTTTCTCCCAATCTACGGTCAATGTAATAAGTACTCATTGTGGAATGCAGCCGTGATCTCAAAGAGGTCTACATACGGGAGAGCTTTGAAGAGAGATGTATCCAATTGGAATTCTGAAAAGCTGCAGTCATTTTATTGGGGCCTACAGTGAGAGGAAATAGTGCACGCCGGGCTCCCTTCACTGCTTCATCTGGTAGTGATTTGTCATCTGCTGTGCTTTGGGCTCGGTGCCAGGGCATCTGCTGCCAAACTTTCCGAGACTGGGGAATACAATGATTATTGGGAAGAGTCAAGGAGAGTTAGTGAATGAACTCAACATGAAATGGCCCAAAAGGAAGGGTAAAGTACGAGGTGCCTCCATAAACTACTCACACGGGGTCCTGGCCCGAAGGGAATTTCTCTTCATTCCTTTTTATATTTTCCTGCTGTTTAACACCCTTTTATTTGTTGGACCACCAGGAATTGGGTCTAATTTATTTGCTTATTTCGAGACACCTACCTATAACTATGATCATTTTCAGGAAGAACTCCACTTAGGATTAAGCTTACCATCAGAAAAAATGGTAGCTCCAATTTTGTAGAAAAAATATACAAATAAATAAATAAAAATAAAATAATACAGCATATACAATTATACAATTGCTACACAAGTCATGTTGTAATTTAATGTTATTAAAAAGGACCTTTCTTTTCAGTCTTTCAGTCTTCTTTTCTTACAGTACGGCTGCTGTGTGTTTTGTAAAATTCCATGCAATATGGCAACCTGGAGGAATTCTATACACCACTAGGTCTACAGAATGCCTCCAAAAACGTAGTTTCCTGTTTGTGTGATTGGTTCATTAATTTTCCCAGCAGTCTGCACTAAGATACAAGTCAGATTTTAGGCATCCTCTGCAACAGGAAATTCAATTTTGGCGAGATAGTTCCCAAGGGATGCTGGCACTGCAGTTTATCTCAACAGAACACTGAGAGAGCACCGGGTGATTTTAATGACCCAGACCTTCTCATTCAGAATCAGTATCCAAAGGACATGGTGAAACAAATACAGCAAACTTCAGAGCAACAAAAGTTAGGGTTCAGCTAATGGTTCATTAATTTTCCCAGAAGTCTGCACTAAGATACAAGTCAGATTTTAGGCATCCTCTGCAATAGGAAATTCAATTTTGGCGAGATAGTTGCCAAGGAATGCCGGCACTGCAGCTTATCTCAACAGAACACTGAGACCAATGAACACTGAGAGAGCACAGGGTGATTTTAATGACCCAGACCTTGCCTTTCAGAATCACAAATACAGCAAACTTCAGAGCAACAAAAGTTAGGGTTCAGCTAATGGTTCATTAATTTTCCCAGAAGTCTGCACTAAGATACAAGTCAGATTTTAGGCATCCTCTGCAGTAGGAAATTCAATTTTGGCGAGATAGTTCCCAAGAGATGCCGACACTGTAGCTTATCTCAACAGAACACTGAGAGCAGTGAACACTGAGAGAGCACCGGGTGATTTTAATGACCCAGACCTTCTCATTCAGAATCACAAATACAGCAAACTTCAGAGCAACAAAATTTAGGGTTCAGCTATAAAGTTTGTTAAAATGCCTGCAATGTACATACAGTATCTCACAAAAGTGAGTACACCGAAATGACACTTTGCTACAATGTAGAGTAGTGAGTGTACAGCTTGTATAACAGTGTAAATTTGCTGTCCTCTTAAAATAACTCAACACACAGCCATTAATGTCTAAACTGCTGGCAACAAAAGTGAGTACACCCCTAAGTGAAAATGTCCAAATTGGGTCCAATTAGCCATTTTCCCTCCCTGGTGTCATGTGACTCGTTAGTGTTACAAGGTCTCAGGTGTGAATGGGGAGCAGGTGTGCTAAATTTGGTGTTATCTCTCACTCTCTCATATTGTTCACTGGAAGCTCCACATGGCACCTCATGACAAAGCACTCTCTGAGGATCTGAAAAAAAGAAATGTTGCTCTACATAAAGATGGCCTAGGCTATAAGAAGATTGCCAAGACCCTGAAACTGAGCTGCAGCACGGTGGCCAAGACCATACAGCAGTTTAACAGGACAGTTTCCACTCAGAACAGGACTCGCCATGGTCGACCAAAGCAGTTGAGTGCACGTGCTCAGCATCATATCCAGAGGTTGTCTTTGGGAAATAGATGTATGAGTGCTGCCAGCATTGCTGCAGAGGTTGAAAGGGTGGGGGGATCAGCCTGTCAGTGCTCAGACCATACGCCGCACACTGCATCAGATTGATCTGCGTGGCTGTCGTCTCAGAAGGAAGCCTCTTCTAAAGATGATGCACAAGAAAGCCGCAAACAGTTTGCTGAAGACAAGCAGACTAAGGACATGGATTACTGGAACCATGTCCTGTGGTCTGATGAGACCAAGATAAACTTATTTGGTTCAGATGGTGTCAAGCGTGTGTTATATATAACACAGCACACATTGGACTCCCACTATTGAATAAAATTATAGTGTAAGGTATTTTGCTCTCCTAAGGATTTTTTGGTGCGTGGGCATGCACACCCCCATTCTTTAGTTCTTCAGTTTTTTTATTTTTGCATGTATTCATCATGGGCAGCTACACTTTTTTTTACAGAGATGGAGGGTGCAGGTTATCGGGGCCTGCCCTAATGTCAGGGAGGGGATCTATTGCCTTTGGGGCTTTTTCCTCTCCCAAACCAGGGGTCTCTCTTTGGGAAAGCCCCCAGCAAGTACCTAGAGGACTGGCTTTGGCAGGTCCCCAAGGAGCAGGGTCCACCTGACATTGACCCAGGTAGTCCCCTGTCAGGAACCTTGGGGAGTTCAGGGATTGAGGTCCTTCCTCTTCGGAGGTCGGACCATTACTGCAGCCTCATGCAATTACTGTGTGCTGGGATTTCACAGTACAATTTTTTGTTCACTAGGTTTTGACAAGCACAACACCACGGAGCTCCGATAAGAAAAAAACAAAACAAAGACTGTGCTGTGGAGATATGCTTTAAGGGAAAACATTACAATAAATACAATTGCTCCCTAAAAATGCCCTCTACACAATATGGACCACTTGACATTTAAGTGCTACTTTGAAACAATTTTACTTATTGGACCACCAGGAACTTCGCTCTAATTTATGCACTTTTATATCACACATAGGCTTCATTGTTGCAGATGTAAATTCAAAAAATTTCCATAATGTATGTAAATGACAAGGAGGAAAAAAAAAATATTCCCGGTAATTTATTCATACTTCCAAAATAACCTCATAATAAGGTTATATCAAGCATATTAGAAAAAGTATGCTGGGAGTCTGGAAGATTCTTTATTTCACGCTGTGAGGTCCTTTCTAAGGCTTGCATGATTCTAAACTATTTAAATTGCAAATGGCTCATAATTGCAGACTGGAATTAAACTTTTTTTTTTTCTCCCTTGTGTGTGTGGCATAGGAGAAAAATACCTTGCTTTTTTTTTAAACTGCTGTAAACTTGGTAAAAAAAAAAGAACAAAAATGCAAACGTAAATTTAAAAAAAAAAACATTAAGGCCAAAAGATTAAAAGACATCTTTCCTATAGCTACTCTAAATGTGAATTATATAGTATGCACATACAATATAGTGAAAGTAACACAGAGGGGGAAAAAAATAACAAACGCAAGAAAATTACAGCACATTTTTTAATTTGATTAAATGTAAAGATCACACAGTATGGTAGCAGAGCCAGGCAGAGTTCAGACAAGCTGACATTCTTCAGAGAAAGTGTTATAGACAAAGATATTGGTGTTAAAGTAAACCTGTGGCTAGGCTATGGATATTCAAGTATTTACATATTCTTAACCAGCAGTAAATGAGCTTTAAAACAAACCCCCCACTGATCTCTCTAGCTGCGGGAACTGTGGAACGATTCATCCTCAAGGTTTTACAGTAGAAGCACTAAAATTGTCCAAGTCCTTTTCTCAGCAGCTTAGTGTGTCCATATGCTTGTTGCTAAATCACAATCTGTGTCCTAAATGGTACCCCATCCCTATTGGACTGTAATTACTCAAAAAGGGGTAACCGGATGGGACTTTAGCGGTACCAAATTAACTGAGTAGAGTATATAACAACCAATGCATCAGTGAAACCCTGCATCATGTGAAGTTCCATCCATTAAGGTGTCATTCAGATGGCAACAAGAGAACCTCAACGCGTTTCAACTCATAAAGCGTCTTCATCAGGAGGAAAAGTTATATATCACAAGCTTCAAGATGCATTAATAAAAACAATATAGGAATGCATGTCCAAGTGAGAGACTCTAAATAGGAAAACAGATAGATTACAAGGGAGACAAGGCTCAACTGATTCCTCAATGATGGTAAATAATAATGACCTTATACAAATCAGTGACAGAGTCCAGGGCTCCAAGGATCACCTTGATAATAGCAACAGATCCAACATGGGGACAGCTCAGAAGCTTAGTCTTTCCCGTAGTGACACAGCCCTTCCTACAGTTTTTATCTCCTAGCTACCTCCTTGCAAAAATGTAGTACTTTAGCTCAGCCTGGTCCTGCTCTCAGCAGTGACTTATCAGCCCAACTCCCTTTAATCCCCTTAACGGTGACCTAGCAGCTCAGCTTTGTCTGCACCCCCTCCAAGTGGTGACTCAATAGCCAAGCCCCCCCTGCTCTGCCTTCCCAGCAGTGACTAAGCTCCCCCTACTTCCCATCCTAGCAGTGACTCAGCATCTCAGCCTGCTCCCCCACCCAGCAGTGACTCAGTAGTTCAGCTCCCCCTCCTTCCTTCTCCCAACTGTTATTCAGAAGCTCAGCCTTGCCTGTTCTTTTCACTCTCAGCAGTGACTTAGAAAAAACAGCTCCCCCTTGCTCCCCCTCTCAGCAGTCACTCAGCTCCCTCTGCCCCCCCCCCCAGCAGTCACTCAGCTTCCTCTGCCCCCCCCCAGCAGTCACTCAGCTCCCTCTGCCCCCCCCAGCAGACACTCAGCTCCCTCTGCCCCCCCCTCAGCAGTCACTCAGCTCCCTCTGCCCTCCCCAACAGTCACTCAGCTCCCTCTGCCCCCCCTCAGCAGTCACTCAGCTTCCTCTGCCCCCCCCAGCAGACACTCAGCTCCCTCTGCCCCCCCCTCAGCAGTCACTCAGCTCCCTCTGCCCCCCCTCAGCAGTCACTCAGCTTCCTCTGCCCCCCCCCAGCAGACACTCAGCTCCCTCTGCCCCCCCTCAGCAGTCACTCAGCTCCCTCTGCCCCCCCCCCCCCCCCCCAGCAGTCACTCAGCTCCCTCTGCTCCTACTACCTAGCAGAGACTTAGTACCTTAACTCCCCCCTCACTTAGTAGTGACTTAAAGAAGAGCTCCAGGCTCCCCCACAAAAAATGAAAAGTCAGCAAATAATGTAGCTGCTGACTTCTACTATAAGGACACTTACCTGTCCAGGGATCCATCGATGTCCTCACCCGAACTGATTCTTCAATCGGCTTCGGGTGCAGGCACCGGCATCTCTAGTAAGGGAAACAGGAAGTGAAGCCTTGCAGCTTCACAGTCTGTTTCTTACTGGGCATGTGTGAGTCCCGCTGCGCCTTGTGGATGGTCCCGCTGTCTTCTGGGACCTGTGATGTGTTCCAGAAAACTGTGGGAGGAGGGGGAGCCACGACTATCTGAACCGGAAGTGGGAGCGGGTACCTGTCAAAACCAGATACCCGCTCCCCCTTCCCTCCCAAAAAAGTGGCAGTGGAGGGTGCAAACAAGCGTAGCTTCCCCTTTTGGGTGTAGCTTTGCTTTGACAGCTCAGCTTCCTCTGTACGTGTCTCCCACAGGCATTCCGCAGCTCGGCTTACCCTGTTCCCCCTTCCAAGCACTGGCTCAGCAGCTCAGTTAATCCTGCTCCTCCCTTTCAGTAGTGATTCAGTAGCTCAGTTCCCCCTCCCAGCAGTGATTCAGCAGCTTAGCTCCCCCTGCTCCCTCCTCTAGAGCCCCTGCCCTGTGATTACATTAAAACTTCAAAGTCTGGAAGGCTGCTAAATCATAGCTGGGAGGTGACGCAGTTTTCCCTGCTTTACAGCTTTAAAAAAAAAATGTAATCCATTTGTGTATTCATACATAATTCATGAATTAAAACTTTATGTACAGCCAGCATATCATACCTGACTCCATAGCTCCCAACGTTTCCTGATTTGGAATAAAGTCCCTCTGACCCTCTTTCCCCCTCATGTGTATCTCATTTTGGTCTGATCTATATAGTTGCATATAAAATGCACTTCTTATCTTTCAAAAAGTGTTTCCCAGTGCTAAACCTTTCATCCAAATTATAAATTGCTGCATTTGTAAATTTCCAAAGCCAATATAAAGGAATAGTAGTGGTAAAAAAAAAAAGCACTAGTGGGTTTAAATAATCATTTTTGTTTGTATAATTCTCCTTTAAGGGGGCGTGGCAGGGGGTGTGTCCTATGACTACATTATTTTGCTAAATGGTGTCCCTCGTTCCCATCTCAAAAAGTTGTGCGGTATGCTGACCCTGTTTTGAGAGATGGAGGTTTATTAGTAAGTGCCTATCCAGGTTCCGCAGTTTTTACAGTAAATATGCTTACAGGAGGGAAGAGCAAATAGGTGGCCAAATCAGTGTGCTGCCATATGCTCATCGTCCAATCACAGTCTGGAGTGAACCAAGACCAAGGTATACTGCCTAACTAAAGCATAAGTCTGCTGGGATGTGACATAATTTGTAATAAAAACAGTTTTGCCATTCTGAAGCTTCCCTCCAACCACTTTGCATATTATTTTATATATACTGTGATTCTGTACTTGCCAAATATGCTGCAGAAATCTCCCTCCACTGAGTCTGGCTGCAGCCATTTTAACTGTGGGCAGCTGAAGCTGCTGCCTGTTCACTTCCTGGATTTACACAGACACACAGAGGCACAGGCACACCTCCAGCTCTGCAGCTATCATTGGCCCTCTTATGACCCCCCCCTTTCTGGCAAACTCCCAGGAGAGTGAGAGAGAGAGCTCTGCATGATGTCATAAGCCAGGGCTAAGGACCAGACAGGAAACAGGAAGTGAACTGTATAAGGGATTTACTGGCAGAAAAAAAAAATGTTTTACTATCCAAAGTTAAAACAACAAGGGCAGAAGATTTAATAGATGGAAAGATAAAAAATTACTGAAGTTCCGCTTTAAATAGGTCCTGTATATTTGTATTTCAACAATGTAATCAGCTGGATTCCCATGAGTCTAATAGTGACAATAGTGGGCCATGCTCACCCAATGTGTGTTGGCGCAGTGGCTTGTTGTCTCCAACAGGGGCACCTGTGACAGGGTGGAAATATAGGAACACAATTGTCAGAACAAGTAACTATACTGCAGGATCACTGGGTATTTGTGTGGTCAGGCACTGATGTGGACGAGAAGGCCCGGCTCGCAGTCTCCACTCTAATTCATCCCAAAGGTGTTCTATCGGGTTGAGGTCAGGACTCTGTGCAGGCCAGTCAAGTTCCTCCACCCCAAACTCGCTCATCCACACTATATTGCCCAAAGTATTGGGCCACCCCTCCAAATCATTTGGGGTTGGGCTTGGCCCCTTACCGTAGTTCCAATGAAGGGAACTCTTAAGGTGTCAGCATACCAAGACATTTTGGACAATTTCATGCTCCCAACTTTGTGGGAACAGTTTGGGGATGGCCCCTTCTTGTTCCAACATGACTGCGCACCAGTGCACAAAGCAAGGTCCATAAAGACATGGATGAGAGAGTTTGGGGTGGAGGAACTTTAAAATTTTAGTTGGACTTTAATGCAGAGTTCCACCCTAATTTGCATATTGGGCCACATTTGTTGCCTATCCCTTCGGCATTTATTTTTGGATAGTGACATATTTTTTTTTTTAACATGTAGTACCTTTTGTTGTGAAAAATCCCTCCACTTCCGTACATCCTTGCCGCGGCGAGGTACGTAATTTCCTTTTTCCCATTGGCTCCTGGGATACCAGTTTAATCAATCCCAGGAGTCAATGGGCATCCTCCGCTTCTAGCATTGAGTTATTTCAAAACCTGGAAATGATGCGATGCTAGGCGGAGGTAGGTGTCACTTTCCGGATTGGAATGGGATTGACAGGTTGGTTGCCATAACAATGGGGAGGGTACTTCCGCCGCCACCATCGCTATGGCAACCTGTTACTGCGCAGGTGTGAGATCGGGCGGTGCATGCTGGGTAGCCAGCTGCACCAAATCCCGGAAATAGACACAAGCAGGCTTCAGATGCCCACAGCCAAGATGGCCCCCCCTGCCTGCTTCCGAGATCAGGTAAAGATTTAAAGATTTAAAAATAACCTGCATAAATACAGTCGTAAATGTGATCTAATTTAAATATAAAAATAATAACGATCACAAGGGAACTTTTTTTTTTTCAAACATTATTTTTTATTATTATTATTATTGATTTATTATTGATATTTTATCAAACAGTACAATGTAGATTAAACATTGCATAGGCTGTAGCAAACCACAGGGGGGAACTTTTTAAAAAACAATCTATTATGGGGACTGGAGCTACACTTTAAGGTGGTTCCCCAGGCACCCCCCCCCCCCCCCCAACAACCACCCCCCACCCCCACACACCTCTAAAAGTTTATATATCTTAAAGCTTATATGAGATTTTGGGGTTTACATTTGTTTTTGCAATATTTAAAACAGATCATCCCATTAATTCTAATTTGTAATTTTTTTTTCTTTCTTGCTGGAGTCCATCAGATGGGAAGGGTTAAATCCAGCGCATTCATTCTTCAGATCTGTTGTGTCCTTTCAGGTTGGAAATTCTAGCTGTGGCTTTGGCAGGCTCTTCAGAAAAATGCCACAGGATTAGTCAATGTGTTTTTCCTGCACATTAAAATAATCCACGATATGAGAAGTGTACATCACAACATTTTTATTTCACTCTGTCATCACACGAATCAAGAAAAATTACTCTTTAAAAAGAAAGTATTTCTTGTCAGGCCTGAGGGCTATGCGGATTTTGCTTTGTGCTTTCACAAACTTTTGACACTGGTAAGAGGAAGTCCACGCAATACACCTTAAAGCTGAACTACACTCCATCTGAGCACCACAAACCAAAAACGCAATTTAGTTCACTTTTAATTTTAAAAGCAAACTTCCCCATCCGTACGTGTCTCCGTGCTTTATTTTGCTGAGAATTCACTTTGAAAAAACTAGACGCCCTAGCATTTTTTGGCTGCGGCCATCTTGAGTAAGGGCAGATGATTTATGTAGCATTTACTTCCTGGAATCCATCTGCCCTCAGCTCAGGCATGCAGGCGGTAGGGTGTGCTTAGCTGAGAAAACCCCGCCTCCCCTCCTGAAGACTCCTGGGATGCAGGACATCACTTGGCTAAGCCTGGAAACCAGGAAGTAACTTCAGAAATGTAAAAAAAAAAAAAAGTTTCAAACAAGTAAATATGATATACTTTCCTATCTATTTACTAATGGTAGCAGCATGAGGATTAAAATAGCCAATGTTGATCTAGAGAGTGAAGTTCTGCTGTAAAGAGGGGATCTTCAACTGGTTGATCACATCCCACGAGTAGATTGCGGCCATAAGATGGATAGGTTGTGACCCCCACCGTGCTGCCAGCTCTTACCATGCCTGCCACCTCTCAGACTTCAGATCAGAGTGGCAATAGGCAATGCAGAGCCAAGCCAAGCTCTAGGCAGTGGCACCTCCTCGGCTCTGATGACGTGTCATAAGACCCAGCTGAGAGGTGACCTGGGAGGACTTCCCTCACTTTGGCCTATAAGGTCTGGTGATCCAAAGGTCTGGTGGCTGAATTTTATAGAAGGAGGGAGGATTTTGTGCTCTGGGCAATTTTAGCTTAGGGTGGTAGATGTTTTTTACTAAAAGGGAGGTATTTTTGCTTGTCAGGGGCATATGCTACTGAGCTCTGCACTGTGCGTTATATACTCCTGACTAAGGATGAGCTTGGGTTCCGTGTGGGTTGTAATAATAGTAGGTCAATGATGTCATAAGAACCCCTGCCCCTTTGTATATGTTTAGCTGCAGGGCAGGGAATGCCTTGCCCACAACTCATTGGCCTGGCACTTACAGCATACTTCTGCCAAAAAATAAATAACAATTAATATATATATATATATATATATATATATATATATATATATATATATATATATATATATATATATATATATATATATATATATATATATATATACACTGTATACATATATATATGCTGATAAACGTAACAACTAAAAATAAGTAGCCTTTGAAATGGCATGCTAGTTTTCTAGCATGGAGGTCTCCAGCTGAGGTGTAAGGGCAGAAGCAGGAGAGGGGAGGTGTTTAGAAGATGACCCCCAACCTTGCCCTAGATTGCTGTCATTGGTCAAGTTAACAGGAGTGACCTGAGGATTTGAAGCACAGGTTGAACAGATAGGGCTGCTACACAAAGCTGATGGAAGTGACTGACGATTGATGAGCTGTTGTATTTGGGCTTCCCGGCCAAGTTGGTTGAGCAACATGGCTGGGAAAATGGGGGTACAAGCGACCAGAGCCTTGAACATCCTAGGTGTTCTTTTATGTCTGGAGACCAAGTGAATTCCAGCTCTGTGGACAAGTATTGTCTGGTGTTGGTTGCCTCCCTTTTCCAAACTGTTGACCCTGGCTCTTTAAAGGGAACCTTTCCTAAGACAAACATGTAGGCTGCCTTTATGACTGCTAATTCTTAAAATGCCAGTTGTCAACCTGTCGCCCCGGCCCCTTTAGCTGCAAAGATTTGAATCAGTGTCTTATAAAGTAATAAAACCAAAAGGGCCCAGGAAACATTCAGAAAACTAGCATCTACAATGGTGGCCTCCATGTCCCATTGAGGAAAAGTTTAGTTTACAAGAGTCTCTGCCTGATCGTCTGCCCACAACATCTGAGAGAGAGTGCACGTTCTAGTTCTGCATGTGCATTTTCTTGATCTTTTCTGCAATTGGCCTTTGTACGCTCTTGGGCCTAGATTGCCACCTTAAAAGCAACACAGCTTTGTATATGTGTGCCTTTGAATTGTGCCTCTGCCAAATCCCAATCTAAAGTTCCCAGCTCTAGGGACTAGCATGTCTTGCCTACTGCCAAAGGGTGGGACACTCTGCATTTGCTCTGCTGTTAGTATCCTCATTGCCCTTTTAGCTCAATGTGTTCTAACTTCTCATTGCCCTTTTAGTCTGGAATACTGAGAATTTCTTAAAAGATACATCTTCCAGAAGTCAGCTCTCCTGAGAATGTCTCTGAGACAGAGAACGTCAACAGCTGGCTGCGGATGCAGCCAGAATATATCCACAAAATCCCCATGAAAATGTGTTTATTCCCCATCGCTGGCCTGTCTCATTGCTTGTTTGCAAATAACACGTTTCTTGGTTTTCTTACCAAATTTACTCTTATCTCCCATTTTCTCGTTTCAGTTCTTCTCGAAGTAAAGAGAAACTTGTTTTTATTGACTTTTGGTTGACATTGTGGATTGGTATAACCATAGTAGAGGACCCTCACATTGGTAGCCCCCCAACAGTGACAATAGTTAAATAGAATGAAAGAAGACTTATCCTTGTTGGGTTCAACCAACAGACAAAAAGAGATACATCCTCAGAACCATAAACCTGCAGGAGACCCTATAAACCATGTATGGATTTGCTCTAATAGAAAAACAGTTACTTCTTGATACTAAATGGATACTCAATGGATCATTTCTTATAACTGTTAATAGCGCTATATTTTCTGCATTTAGAAACATCCATATAGGCAGGTGCAGGTTGACCTCCCCACACAGGTGGAGCTGTTGCATCTACCTTGCAGCAAGACTGGAAGACAAGAGGAAGACCCATTCTTCTTATGCCGCGTACACACAAGCGGAATGTCCGACAGAAAAAGTCAGACGGAAGCTTTTCATTGTATATACCGATCGTGTGTATGCCTCATCTGACTTTTTTTTTTTCTCGAAAAATCTGACGGACCTAGAAATGGAACATGTTCTAAATCTTTCCGACGTACCCAATTCCTATTCAGAAAACCGATCGTCTGTATGCTGGTCCGACGGACCGAAAACGGCGCATGCTCTGTAGCAAGTACGAGACAGAAGCTATCGGCTACTGGCTATTGAACTTCCCTTTTCTAGTCCCGTCGTACGTGTTGTACTTCACCTCGTTCTGGACGGTTGGACTTTGGGTTGACCGTGTGTAGGCAAGACCGCATGAATGGAATTCCGTCGGAGTCCTGTCCGAGAAACCGTCGGAGTTTATTACGACGGGTAAACCGGTTGTGTGTACAGTACGCGGCATTAGGCTTCCGTACGTGTCATCAAGTGGGCTGCTGTCTGATTGGACGCTGCCATCCGGGTGACTCCTGTAGCCATCTTTGGTGAGGGCACAGCTTACAAAAAGCCCTAGTTTACTGCTGTTGGCATGCATTCTGCATGGAGTGAGGTTAAGGACGGGAACTTGTTGGTCAGGGAGAGTGAATCTAGCACAGGAGATTCCAGAGGAGGAGGGAGAGTATAGGGTCTGGCGCCTTCTGGAGACTGCTCTGCTATTGAGTGTACTACGTCTCTGCGCCAGGTGCTGCCGGCCTTGGTCCTTTGCTTTCCTGCTGGAGGTCCATCTCCAGTGTCAGTGTTGCTGCTCCGTTATTGCTGTTGAGGAGACTCAGTTGTATCTGGAACTGTTAACAATATATTCTGCATTCTCAACCACTGTGTGTGCTGAGTCTTTCCTTTGGGTGCCTACCGTCTAGGTGCTCCCTAGCTCCCCTCAGCCTGCATCCAGAGCTTAACATATCCAGATTTTTTTGAAGCAATCTACTAAGTTGTTCAGAACTAGCTCCTGTGGAAGTCTATTATTGTAAAGAAATGAGCCCGTCAATTCTGTGTTACTTCTAAATAAATCCCATGTTAAATGGGAACCATGGATCTATTATATAAATAAGTAGTATAAAGAATAAGAGCTAAATAGCCTCTTATCCCTTGAAAGGGAGGCAACTTTAACTTCTGCTTATTATGTACTCAGGAATTTTTACCCTGTGGTGAAAGAGATTTATGGACCACCCCACTTTTTTTTCTTTTTCGTTTGCAGGTTTTCTTTTTTTTTTTTTTTTTTAGGATGTATGAACAGTTATACAGTGCCTTGAATTTTCCACATTTTGTCATGTTACAACCAAACACGTAAATATATTTTATTGGGATTTTATGTGATAGACCAACACAAAGTGGCACATAATTGTGAAGTGGAAGGAAAATTATAAATAGTTTTCATATTTTTTTACAAATAAATATGTGAAAAGTGTGGCGTGCATTTGTATTCAACCCCCTTTACTCTGATACCCCTAACTAAAACCTAGTGGAACCAATTACCTTCAGAAGTTACCTAATTAGTAAATAGAGTCCACCTGTGTGTAATTTAATCTCAGCATAATTACAGCTGTTCTGTGAAGCCCTCATAGGTTTGTTAGAAAACCTTAGTGAACAAACAGCATCACGAAGGCCAAGGAACACACCAGACAGGTCAGGGATAAAGTTGTGGGAAAGTTAAAAGCAGGGTTAGGTTATTAAAAAAAAATCCCATCTTTGAATATCTCACGGAGCACTGTTCAATCCATCATCTGAAAATGGAAAGAGTATGGCACAACTGCAAATCTACCAAGACATGGCCGTCCACCTAAACTAACAAAAAAAATTTGAAAACCATTTATCATTTTTCCTTCCACTTCACAATTATGTGCCACTTTGTGTTGGTCTATCACATAAAATCCCAATAAAATACATTTAAATTTTTGGTTGTAACATGACAAAATGTGGGAAATGTTAAGGGGTATGAATACTTTTTCAAGGCACTGTATGTTTTGGGGACTTGTAATTGTGTCTTTGTTTGTATAATGAATAACGACTTCCCGCCCGGCCTATAGCAGATTGACGGCTGGGAAGTGGTTCTGTTATCCTGACTGGGCGTCATATGACTTCCAGCAGGATAACATGCCAGCGCGCGGCCGCTGGGGGGTGCAGCGTGGCGATCGCGGTTGCGGCATGTCAGTCTCACACGCCGCATCTCCGATCGTGGTAAGATGCCTCGAGCAGAAACTTCTTACCACATGATTAGCTGACCAATCACAACTGATCGTCGTGTGAACCAGGAAGTGCCGGTAAACGCCATTCCTCAGTTCGCGCTGACAGAGAAAGCCGATCAGGGGCTCTCCCTATCAGAGGGGGGGGGGGGTCTGTGCTGATAATGAGCACATTGATTATCAGCACAGCCCCATCAGCTGCCAAAAAGGTGCCCATCAGCTACCAGTCAGTGCCCCATTAGAAACAGCTGTAGGTGCCCATCACAGTGCCAATTAGTGCCCATCACAGTGCCAATCAGTGCCCTACAGTAACTTCTGTCAGAACCTCATCAGTTCCTCATCATCAGTGCTACCCATCAGTGCTATCTGTCAGTGCCAATCAGTACTGCCTATCAGTGCCCATCAATGCCAACTATCAGTGCCCATCAATACCGCCTATCAGTGCCCATCAGTGCTGCATATCAGTGCCGCCTATCAGTGCCCATCAATTCTACATATCAGTGCCTCCTCATCAGTGCCCAGCAGTGCTACCTTATCAGTGCCAACTCATCCGTGCCCATCAGTGTCGCCTGTCAGTGCCTGTCAGTTAAGGAGAAAACTTTTTTTCTTTCAAAAACTTTTTAGTTTGTTTAGCAAAAAATAAAAACCCCAGTGGTGATCAAATACCACCAAAAGAAAGCTCTATTTTTGGGGAGAATAAAAATTTCGTTTGGGTACAGTGTTGCATGTCATTCAAAGTAGGACAGCGCTGAAAGGGGGGAAAGTGCCTGGTATTGAAGTGGTTAAGGATAAATAAAAATGATAATAAATAAATAAATAAATACAATTCCAGCCTATAACGGGGTGTGGAATACATGCCACGGCCCTATACTTTCCTTTGAATGGTAAGAACCATTCATAGTAATAAATGGGGCTATGACATGTGCCCACCAGGTAGAAGGATGTTCTGAATGCAAAGGCGGGTAAATGGGTCTTAAACTATGCCAGCTTCCCTTGGGGGGGTTTATTTAAAGCCCGTTCCATCGCCATCCTACCTTACCATAAACTCCAGTCAGTGGGCAGCCCCTCAGGGTTATTAACCCTGGACATTAACCCTATATTGTACACCAAGGAGGCTGGAGTGTGACCAGAGAAGGTCGTAGCTTACAGAGGTAGCTGTGGGGAACTGGTCACAGCACTGGAAAGGCCCTGCTAGAGCAAAGAATAAGGTAGTTAATTACTCCTTATTCATGCACCCATTAAAATAGCAAACCCTTAATCTGTGCATTGCAGAAGATGGGGGAGGTCCACTGCAAGGGTGGATTTTTTTAAATAAATTCCTGAATTTGGGCTTTAAAGGACAACTTCACTAAAAGTGAAGAAAATAGGTGCTGCTGTTAAATACAGTAAGTAGCATCTTGAATGGTGTTCTAGACTCTCCAACAAGTGCAAACATTTTGAATTGATTTGGGTATCTCTAGTTACTGCACCTTTGCGGCTTTTTTAGTGCAAATCTAAAGCCAGATCATTTTTTAATTTTGGATAAAGTGATGAAGATACGTTGATACCCCTGTCAGATTTGTATTGCTGTCCAAGCAGGGGTGCTAAACCTTCTGTTATTAGTAGGGCCAGATTTAGACATTTGGGGGCCCAGGGCAAATCAGGTTCAGGGGGCCCCTCATACACAGAGTTGGTTTATGTTCTCAGTGACAGTCACAAAGTTTAAAATGCATGACACAACGTCATTCTTTTCTGTGCACACACACACACACAGACAGTCATAGTGATCTGTGTGTGGTTTGCTTGAGCTGCCAAAATTAGTTTTTAAAAAATGTTACAGATGATGGCCAGCAAAATAATACTTCACAAGATACATTTAATAAAAGAAGGTAGTTTTTTTATTACTATATCTATTATTATTTCTTCTTTTATTATTTTTTTTTAATCTTTTTTTTAATAATGTTTTATATTATTTTTGTATAGAGGAGGTCCCTTCTGTCAAAAATTAGTTTGTAAAAATGTTACAGATGATGGCTAGCAAAATAATACTTCCCAAGATACATTTAATAAAAGAAGGTAGTTTTTTTGTATTACTATATATATAAATAAATATATATATATATATATATATATATATATATATATATATATATATATATATATATATATATATATATAATTTCTTTTTTATTATTTTATATCTTTTTTTATAATGTTTTATATTATTTTTGTATAGAGGGGGTCCCTTCTGTCAAAAATTAGTTTTTTAAAAATGTTACTGATGATGGCCAGCAAAATAATACTTCACAAGATACATTTAATAAAAGAAGGTAGTTTTTTTATTACTATATATATTATTATTTCTTCTTTTATTATTTTTTTTATTTTTTTTTAATCTTTTTTTTAATAATGTTTTATATTATTTTTGTATAGAGGAGGTCCCTTCTGTCAAAAATTAGTTTGTAAAAATGTTACAGATGATGGCTAGCAAAATAATACTTCCCAAGATACATTTAATAAAAGAAGGTAGTTTTTTTTGTTATTACTATATATATATATTATTATTTCTTTTTTATTATTTTAGATCTTTTTTTATAATGTTTTATATTATTTTTGTATAGAGGGGGTCCCTTCTGTCAAAAATTCGTTTTTTAAAAATGTTACTGATGATGGCCAGCAAAATAATACTCCCCAAGGTACATTTAATAAAAGAAGGTAGTTTTTTTTTTTATCACTATATATATTATTATTTCTTTTTTTGTTATTTTATATCTTTTTTTTTATAAGGTTTTATATTATTTTTGTATAGAAGAGGTCCCTTCTGTCAAAAATTTGTTTTTAAAAAATGTTACAGATGATGGCCAGCAAAATAATACTTCCCAAGATACATTTAATAAAAGAAGGTAGTTTTTTTTTATCACTATATAAATTATTATTTATTTTTTTATTATTTTATATCTTTTTTTTTTTATAATGTTATGTTTTATATTATTTTTGTATAGAGGGGGTCCCTTCTGTCATGGGGCCCACCAGCCCAGGGCAGTTGCTCCCTTTGCTCCCTGATAAATCCGACACTGGTTATTAGTAGCCACTGTTATGAGGGACCACCCCATTAATAACGTCAACTGGATCACCGCCTGTGTCTACCCAGGGGGGGGTAGGTGGGGGGTGATCGCCGCCACCTGTGTCTCATGCGGGGGGGGGGGTTTAGTGATGGTGGTGCCACCCCCCCCAAAAAAAACTGAGCACCATCCACCACTGTGTGTAATATAGCATGAACTACTGACACTGATGTTTTTTGCAGCGTGGGGCTCATGTTATACAACTATTGTTGCAAGTTACCCACGTCCAGTCCTAAACAATATCCCTTTTTTGCAAGAATAATGCATATACTGTACATTCACTACTTAATGGCCCTGTAATCTGTTTTTCATGAAAATGTTTCTTATTGTGTTTCTCTGCCTCCTTATAACGTGCTCTGTGCGAACCCAAACCTCTCCTTTTCCTCTACACTTCCACTCGTTTGGAAGGAGCAGTTCATGCTAGTTGCGGTCATGTGCACTGCTCTATGCAAACTACAAATCCCATAGACCCTAGTCCATAGTCCGTCTCTGGAGCAAGTAAGAGAGGGTGGCTACGTTCCTACATAGAGTGGAACCATTGAGAACAAATGTAGCCAGCCTCTAATAGGAAGTCACATCAAAGCAACAAAAAGAAAAAGGAATTTGGAGATTCGGAGGAGGCTGAGAGTTATAGACGGGACTTTTTTGAGTTAGGAATAATATTTATTTATTTATTTATTTCAGGTACTTATATAGCGCCGTCAATTTACACAGCGCTTTACATATACATTGTACATTTACATCAGTCCCTACCCTCAAGGAGCTTACAATCTAAGGTCCCTAACTCACATTCATACATACTAGGGACAATTTAGACAGGATCCAATTAACCTACCAGCATGTCTTTGGAGTGTGGGAGGAAACCAGAGTACCCGGAGGAAACCCACGCAGGCACAGGGAGAACATGCAAACTCCAGGCAGGTAGTGTCATGGTTGGGATTCAAACCAGCGACCCTTCTTACTGCTAGGGGAAAGTGCTACCCACTACACCACTATGCCGCCCCATTATACAGTATACTTTAAAATATATATTTTGGTAAACCTGACTTTAGTTTCACTTCAATAATCCCAAATATATCAGGCCATGAATAGTGAAAATATTGAGCCCACATTGTATGAATGTGCTGGGAAAGCAAAGTATAAATTCTGATTCATAGGTGAGAATCGGTGAAAACTTCCTGAATTTCTTCTGAACTTACATTCCGGTACACCAGGTCAAACACAAACTCTCTCATGGCTTCCACCTTGCCGTTTTTCTGAAGCTGTGTACTTTAATTTGCATATATTGCTCATATTTATTTATGACAATGTTCTCTGAAGAAATGTATGTTTAATGGAGTTTACTTTTGTTTGTTCCCATAACTCTTATATAAACCAGGACATGACCTTTGTCAGCAAACAATGTTGAAAAGGATTTGGTCCTCATGCCACCAAACTCTTCATCTTTCTGAACTTCTAAGGTCTGGACCTTCCCAAGAAAAAAAAAAATAGGCACCTTAATGAGTGCAGTGTGGACAGGAGAAGATTGACCGAGACTTAAAATGGCAATTGCATTCTCAAACCCGCAGTTGATCTCACGGTTGCAAATGCCTGTATACCAGCTCTGTGGAAGAGTACAGTCCCTCCGACCAAAACCTAGTGGTGGGCCAGAATTTTAGAAATTCAACAAATGGAAAACTTGACCATGATGCTGAAAGAACAAGACGAGAAATATCAGAGGATATGGTCCCCTCTAGTGGATTATAGAATTAGAGAACAGGAGAGGTAGATTATGTAGGATCGAATGGAAATGAAGAGGGGGTACCCCCTGACAGTGCTTCTTTTTTTTTTTTGGGGGGGGGGGTTTTTGAGGGTGGGGGTACAAGGGGTATGGGAAAAGAAAAGGGAAAATATACATGCCTTTGGAATAGAGGAGATTTAGAACCATTTTGTAAGGAAATGTGTTATGTTGTTATATTACGATAAAAAGGAGTTATATGAGTGGACACGAAGATTAAACGAAATGTTTCATGTGGCATGTAATACATGATATTCAAAAAATAAAGAATTTATGAAAAAAAAAAAAAAAAACCCGCAGTTGATCCAGAGAAAGGTGAGTTGTGCCGCGTACACGCGACAGGTTTTGCCGTCGGAATAAACTCCAAAGGTTTCTCCGACGGAATTCCATTCAAGCGGTCTTACCTACACACGGTCAAACCAAAGTCCGACCAAAGTCCGACTGTCCAGAACGCGGTGACGTACAACACGTATGACTGGACTAGAAAAAGGAAGTTCAATAGCCAGTAGCCAATAGCTTCCGTCTCATACTTGCTTCAGAGCATGCCTCTTTTTTGGTCCGTCGGAACAGCATACAGACAATCGATTTTCCCGATAGGAATTGGTTCAGTTGGAAATTTTTAGAACATGTTTTATTTCTAGGTCTATCAGAATTTTCGAAAAAAAAAAGTCCGATGAGGCACACACACGATCGTAATATAAGATGAAAAGCTTCCGATGGACTTTTTCTGTTGGACATTCCGCTCGTGTGTACAAAGCTTAAGGGAGCAAAATCCTTCTAGATCCTTGCAAGCAATCAAATAAATTCCTAGATCAACATTTCAGAATATAAACGCTTAAAAATATTAAAGCTAAACTCTGGAGCTTTAACCACTTCAATATCGGACCCTTTCACCCCCTTTCTGCGCAGGCTAATTTTCAACTTTTAGCGCTGTCACACTTTGAATGACAATTGCGCGGTCATCCAACACTGTACCCAAATGAAATTTTTATATTTTTTTTCACACAAATAGAGCTTTTTTTTCGTGGTATTTAATCACCACTGGGTTTCTTATTTTTTGCTAAACAAATGAAAGCATTTTTGAAAATAAATAAAACTTTTTCCTAAGTTTATGTTATACGATTTTGCAAGTAAGTAATTTTTTTTTACTTTTCACTGATGTGCGCTAATGAGACTGCACTGATAGGCACTGATGAGGCTGCACTGATTTGCACTGATGAAGCGACACTGATGTGCACTAAAAAGGCTGCACTGATGGACATTAATGAGCCTACACTGATGGGCAAATGATGAGCCAAATGTACATGGGATCAGTTTGATGGCAGTTTTGGAAAACTTTGCTAAAGTTTGGGTGCTGAATCTGAGCCCCTTTCAATGGGAGCCAAGTGTTAACACCCAGTAATGGATATTTTCTAGGCTAATAGGCAAGGGATTGCCCAACCTATGGCATGGGGACTAGATATTGCCCTGGGGAACAGGAACCAGAGCAAAAATGTTCCATTTGACAGGGATTAGCAATTTTAATAAGTTAAAGCAGAACTTCACTCAACCTCACTCTTAATTAACATTTACTATTTTTAAAGCGGAGTTCCACCCAAAAGCTTTAATTTTTATGCTGCTCGCATTAGTATACAGATAGGAAAGTATATCATAATTACTCATTTTAATCTGGTATGAATGGGCCCTTAATATCTCCTGTATATAGTGAATCAAATATGTCCTCACCTCAGAACAATAAAGCTACAGTATTTAATAGCTATTTGTGCTCCCATGAGGGAAGCCTATGGATTTTCAGGGAGGTTTTGGTTTTCACGTCCAAAATTTTCTTTCATATCTAAAAACTTTGATTAAGTCAAAACATTGTTTCAACATTTCCAGACAATTTTATCCAATGTCTATGGTCAACTTAATGCCAGGCAATTGTCTAATCTCTTAGGGACCAAGAAGAGCTCAGCTTAGCTACTGCCCTGTCTTGGTGTATGGCCAGGCATAGTCATGTTGCTTTCATTTAATTTCTTTTTGCCTTTCTTAGAGGGCTCTTGAGTACACATTTACAAAGCAGTATTTTTGGAAAAAATAATTCTAGAACAAATTGTCACTTTGTTTGTAAATTGATTTTGTTAAGAAAAAAAAAACATCGTCATTAGACCCTGTTGCATTTTTTGATTAATTTAATATTCCTCTGGAGTTCAGAGCACAACTGTCTGCCAGATAAAATGAACATTTGTTTGAACAAGAAGAAAAAGTTAGTGTAACAAAACTGCCTGTTGATTTTTTGTTTTTGTCTTTTGTTTTTTTGGAGTTTGTCTGTAATGTTGTACATTTTCAAGGCTTCGTTCTGCCAAGAGCAAAAATAGATTTTTCGTCTCGGCTGTCCAAGGAGAAATTTGCCAGGCCGTGTTCCGTAGAACGTTGCAATCTACCGTTGCATATTTATGGACCGCGCTTGGTACATTTTTAGAGGAGTTGGAACTGTTTTAAACGATTTAGATGTTTATAAACCCAGCTATTAAGGCTGAGCGTCTGCAGTCCTTTTTTTTTTGGCCCCCAAGGCAGAGATTTTATTTCTGCCACAGCTATTACTCCTTTCACCTTTGAGGCTCTTTAATTTTAAAGTCCATCTTCAACAATTTTATATTTGTTAAAATAACCTCCCTCCCATTAAAACAAAAGTAACCAATCACTTTTCAACCTTTACACAAAACAGTGACCCATCACCCATAAACTACTCTCCCTCTACACACCCCATCGCCATCCAATGTGTCATCATCTATCTCATGACATTGGTCTTCTTCACAGTGGAATGAAACATAGCATCATTCAACCCACTTCCTTAGACTTCATGGACTTACAGTACTTCTTGTGAGTTTAGGGCTTCATGGACCCACTTCCTAAGTGCTCCGGGCTTCATGAACCCACTTTCTAGGAGCTCAGGGCTTAATGGACCCACTTCCTAGGAGCCCAGAGTCTACTTCCTGTGAGCTCAGGACTACATGGACCCACTTCCTGTAAGCTCATGGATTCATGGACCCATTTCCTAGGAGCCCAGGGCATGACTTCCTGTGAGCTCAGGACTTCATGGACCCACTTCCTGTAAGCTCATGGATTCATGGACCCACTTCCTGTAAGCTCATGAATTCATGGACCCACTTCCTGTAAGCTCAGGGCTTAATGGACCCACTTCCTAGGAGCCCAATACCTCCTAGACCTACTTCCTGTGAGCTCGCTTCTGATGACAAAAGTGTGAAGCCAAAAATTTCTTGGAAAAATCTATTTCTCCAAAGTCACTCTCATCCCTAACAGTCACATAATGGTACTGTTTGTTCCATGATGGCACCATCTGTTTATTCCCTATCCAGCCCTCAATCCCTCCACTCTCAGCATGCCTCTCTGAGCCTGTCAGGTTCCTTATTGTTAGCGTGTTAGTGCCTGCATGCTGCAAACCTGAGGAGCCAAGCACTTGTTCTTCACCCCAGGTCAAGATCTACAGAAATCCCTACTGTACCGTTCTCAGGCTCTCTCCTTTCAGTCATTGTGCTTTTCAGAGGGCATTTGACAGGCAGTAAGGAGGTGTTATTTTGCCTCCTCACTGCCTGATTGAACCCTATGATGTAGCACTACCTTGCTGAAATCACGAGCATTGCAAGAAGTTGCACTGAACTCATGGGCGAGTTTGACAAGCTGCGCTATTTGTCAAACTCTGCAGCTCAAGTTAAAAATGCCATGGCCACAGCATGTGAACAAACCTGTCTGGCTTTGATTTTTAAATGGGCAGGCGGGTAGCTGGGAGGCAGTAAAACCATGGCTCAGTCGCCTGTTTTTACCCCCCTTGCACCCCTTCAAAACTGCTCATCTGAAAGAGACCTATTTCATGGGCAGTTGTGTCTATTATTCCTAGTGCCAGGTGTTTGTTTTCTATGTGTTTTTTCTACTTACAAACCTTCCCAGGTCCAAAATGAATATTGAGCAGAATTAAGTTCCCAGTCCCAGCTTCTCATGTCGCTCCTTAGGAAAATTAATTGCTCAACCCTGGTTTAGACATTACAGCACCGACTACTAGAACCAAGCACTGTAAGGTGTGCAATTAGGACATCTACAAGTTGTCTCTTCTACAGAAAATTAGGAAAGACATCAAGAAACGGGGACTTTGATTACACCTGTAATATTAACACAAGCAATACAATATTAAAATATTAACACTTTATTCAGACATAAAACAGGTTAAGATCAATTGTACAGGTTAACTATACATGGTTTCCTGTGTGTGTATGGTCTTGAGATCAAATTGTCAAGGTCGACGCGTTTCGCTGGAAACCCCGCCTTATCAGGACCTGAGATCTCAGCATAAATAAGGTGCAATAATCTATATAAACTGTATTTATATTGTTGTATGCATACCTTAGAAAAACATTCAAAAATTCTCACATAAAACAAGACTAATCATCATATTCATATATCTACCCCTTCTGGAATGGAAGGAAAAACAGTAAAAAAAAGCCAAAAACCAAATCATAAAAAGTTCTGTAACCAAAATATTTATAAAGAAAAATGATAATAAATAAATAATAAACTTGTTGGTAAGTGGTCAATAGCAAGGTCTGCTGGGCCCGTGGAGAAACAACAATTCTGAATCACCCCCTTTTCCCTTCAGAGCTGCCTTCATTCTTGGTGGCATAGATTCAACAAGGTGTTACAAACATTTCTCAGAGATTTTGGTCCATAGTGACATGATAGCATCACACATCACATCCCAGAGGTGCTCTATTGGATGAGATGTGGTGAGTGTGGAGGCCATTGGAGTAGAGGGACCTCATTGTCCAGTGGTGAGATGATTGGAGCTTTGTGACATGGAGCATTATCCTGCTGGAAGGAGCCATCAGAAGATGGGGACACTGTAGTCATAAAGGGATGGACATGGTCAGCAACAATACTCAGGTAGGCCGTGGCATTTAAACGATGATCAATTGGTACTATGGGGCCCAAAGTGTGCCAAGAGAATTTCCCCCACACCATTACACCACCACCAGCCTGAACCGTGGATACAAGGCAGGATGGATCCATACTTTCATGTTGTTTACGCCAAATTCTGACCCGACCATCTGAATGTCACAGCTGAAATCGAGACAAATCAGACCAGGCAACATTTTTCCAATCTTCTATTGTCTAATTTTGGTGATCCTGTGCGAATTGTAGCCTCAGTTTCCTGTTCTTAGCTGACAGGAGTGGGACCCAGTGTGGTCTTCTGCTGCTGTAGCCCATCTGCTTCAAGGTTCGATGTGTTGTGCGTTCAGAGATGGTATTCTGCATACCTCGGTTGTTGTAACGAGTGTTTATTTGAGTTACTGTTTCTATCATATACTGTATATATAATTTTAGCATTACCCAGGTATTAAAAAAAAAAATAAATTAAAATAAGTGGGACCAAAAATTGCAAATCTACAGAGACACAGCTCACAATAAAATTCTAATGTAGGTTCTTATACACTTTAATAAAAATCTACCACATTCCATTTTCCTTTGTCTTGATTTTTATTGCCTGTGCAGAAATATCTGGTTAATTATCTGTGGATATCATGATCTTCCTGGTGCCCACCTTCCAGCCTGAGGATCACGTTTGGATCTCTGTGGTACTTTGAGTCCTTAGTGGTACGAATGGAAACACTGGGGAAATATAGGCAGTCTTGCATGTTCCCAGTCTCCTGCAGCAGATTTCCACATCTCCTGTAGAACGTCTGCAGCCTCCGACAGTCCTTTGTAGTAGTGTATACAGTAAATATTTCGGGCCTTTGGTGCTTTTAGGGGCCGTAGTTGGTGACCCTTGCACGTAGAATACCATTGCACTAGCTCTTTCCTATGAAGCATATAATATAATATTTTTTGGGGGTTGTTGAACTGTGGACTCCTTTCCCAATAAGCCCATACAGAGAGGCTGCCAAACTTTTGCACGCCAGACAATGTTTACACAGCTTTTAAAAAAGAAAAAAAGAGAACTTGAGGCCACAGTCAATAGAACTGCTTGGGATGACTGTACAGGTAACACCAACTATTCACACGTTCAGTGTACATAGGGGAACTAATCTGTTCTGCGGTCAAATGATGTATAGAGCTGTTGACAGGCGACGGTAATCTTAAAAATACATAATTTCCCTAACCCTATAAGAGTCAAACGCCTCACAAGGCTGAGCTGTGTTTATTTTTTGACAGGTCCCTAACAAAGGCTCGGTGGGTAGCGCGGCACTAAGATAACAGAACTTCGCGGACGGAAAGACGCATACAGTACTGGCAGAAACAATATATTGTTGCTCACATTTATCATCCTGACATGGAAAAAATATGAGAAATGTCTCTTTTTCACCGTGTCCTCAACAAGAGGAGGCTATTGTGGAGGCTTCAGATGGCTCTTTCATAGGCCCAGTCGTCACGGATAAGTTCCATTCCATAACAAGGCATTGTGACGTGCCATTAACATCACGCTGTCGAAACAGTTTTCTTCTTCGGTGAAGATGCATCAATCATTTGGGTTTTGTGCTGTTGGATGCTTGTGTTATTTTGATAGATTCACCTTCGTGAGCTATAAAATTCCAGGAATGACAAGGCTTAGGGCGGCGGTGGAATTCTGCCTCTGTTCATTTTTCACACAGCCCCTCGCTAGAGCGGCTAAAATAAATATTCAAAGTAAACTGCTCCTTGCAAAGATGACAGGAAATACTCCCCTATGCTGCCGGCCGCAACACCAATCTCTGTGGTGAGGTGAATAGGAGGTAACAGCTGAAGATCCTGCAGGATGTGATACTCCTGGAAGTGTTGGATTCATGGCCTTCCATTGCTCTCACTGGTTCCACAGACCTTACTTCACTATTGTGTCATGTACTGATGTAGGGGTTGACAGAGGAACCAGGAAATCAAAACTCCCAAAAGTGTTGGATTCTGTAGGACCTTCAGCTTACAGTTCCTCTTTTTTCTTTTCTTTTTTTTGCCAAATGGTAATTTCCAATGGGCCTAATGCACCATAACCACCAGCCAAGCATTTGGCTCGTGGGTGCAGCGTGGCCCCATTGACTTGAATGGTCAAGTGTCACGTACCTGGTCAAGGCCAAGCTGATGAGAGGGCTTCCTTCCCCTTAGCTCTCCTGTCCTGTTTTTCTTGGAAGTGATGACAGGATATAACAAGGCATGGAGTGGCACGGGTGCCTTGTAGGAGATCCTGGCTGGAAGAACCTTGCAGCAGGCTCTGAGCAACAGGCAGACTGATGAGCTGGCTGAAGTGCAGACACAGCAGCAGGTGTGGAACCATAGGCAGCAAGGAGGCTGGCCAGCAGGCCAATGTAGGATATTCTGGCAGACGCAGAGACGCCGTATCAGGAATAGTAGGCAGCAAGTGGGTTTGCAAGCAGGTGGAGGCAGGATCCCGGGTGCTCAGGCAGGCAAGAGTCGGTATCAGCTGGGCAGCAGAGGTGCAGAATCAGGAACCGAAACCAAAGTCAGAGCCAAGCCGGGGTAGATATCGGGTGAGCAGGGAAGGTACCAAAACAGCAGGCAGAAGGCAGGGTCAGCAACAGGATATCAGGAACAAGCAGAATCAAGACAAGCTGGGAAGTACAGGATCAGGTCACAATTGGTAGAATTAGCAATCCTCTGGTCTCTGGAGCCAGTTTAAAAAGGCAAGTGCATCCCCCAACTTGCAAATTAACCACATTTAACAAGAGTAATGCCGTGTACACACGGACAGACTTTTCGACCGGACTGTTCCGACGGTACGAATTCATCGGACAATTCGACTATGTGTGGGCTTCATCGGAACTGCAGCGGACTTTTTCAGGTGAAAATCAGACTGACTTTAGATTTGAAAACTGTTTCAAATCTTTCCGACGGACTCGAGTCCGGTCGAAAAATCCGCTCGTCTGTATGCTAGTCCGACGGACGAAGACTGAAGCTAGGGCAGCTATTGGCTACTGGCTATCAACTTCCTTATATTAGTCCAGTCATACGTCATCACGTAGGAATCCGTCGGACTTTGGTGTGATCGTGTGTAGGCAAGTCGGTTAGTTCGAAAGTCCGTCGGAAGTCCGGCAAAAGTCCGTTGAAAATCCTTGGGAAAGACCGTCGGACCTTTGATGTCGAAAAGTCCGCCCGTGTGTACGCGGCATAACTTGCCAAATTTGTCTCTATATACCCGCATGCTAATGCACTTCTTCTCCAACCCGCACCACCATCTTGCCTCCGAGACATCATTGGTGGCTAGCCTCTTCTTTTGCATATTTGCTGTTGGGCCACTGATGATGTCAATGCCATATCTCATACATGTGCAGCACAAGTTCTGACACTGTTATTGTTTATACATTGCTATGGCAACGTAAGTGGCATTATGACACCCACTCCATGGCAATGAAACGGCAAAAAACAAAGAGGACGTCTAAGGGCTGCCTTTTTCCTGAGATCTCACAAGGGGGCTTAGCCTTGCCTCCTGGTGAGGCTACGTCACCAGTTTCTTCGAGATCTTCCTTAGCATGTAAGGTCTTGCATGGTTTTGCTACCATTTGGCGGGCGTTAATGATCGGGGTCTACACTCTGTATGTTGCAGGCTGCCTGGCTGGCAGGGAGTTTTTCCTGCATTTAGTATTTTTTTCTCAGTCGCAAACAGTGTATACAAATTTAGGATTTCTGATTTCACTTGCTGTACATTGTCCCAAAGACTTTCAGTAAAAAAGGTCAGCAATGGCAGGTTTTCTTTATCTTTAGCTTACGATGAGCCCCAGTTCAGGTGCACACAGATAATGACAATGCCTCTCATACTCTTTCAGAGCCTGGACAATAGTTTTGTTGTTTGGGACATTCCGTTCTATTTTGTGTTTTTCATTCACTAGATAACGTGGGAAACTCAAGGGCAACTGAGCCTGTATTTTGGAAGAAACAGACAGAATGACGCCAATTAGGGGACACGCAACATACTGTCTAAATCACACTTGCTAAACCAACTATATAAAATGGATTATTATTCAGATTTTTAAAAAAGGGGGAATTCTATTAATGGTGTCCCTTTCAAACAGGGTAAAGATTTACAATTCTAAGTCTGGCTCAGTAGAACTTTCTTAGAACAGAAGATATTTGCATGCCTGCTTTCATCACTTATCCACATAAATAAGAGGGTTAGTCTTAATTTCTGGACAGTAGGGAGATCCATGCAAATCATTGCTTTATGCTCCATTGGCCAGATACACACCTTGAAGCACTAGTATATAGTGCAGTTATAGTACAATATTATATTAATATTCATATCAAACTACACACAGTCACAAAACTTAACACCTGGTGCATAAAAAAGTGAGCTCACAAACGTGAAGTAAAGCAAAAAAGTGCACAGGGTGTACAGGTGGTCCTCCTCAGATAGAAAGGACCCAAGCCCTGATCCCCCGGGGCACAAGGCTTCGGACAGGCACTGGGGTACTCGTTACCCACCTGGCCGAAACCAGGCAAACTCCTTTCTTCGGGAGGCCTGTCGAAGCAAGTCCTACTAGGAAGAAGTACTAGGTGGGGCTCCCCCGAAGGGAGACCCCATGGAAGGGGGAGAACCTGACCAAAGGGCCACGTGACCCCCCAAAGACTTTCAGGGCAAGTTTGAGGACCTACTGTACACCTTACTAGTTGGAGGTGAGAAAGTGCATACGTGCTGTGCAAAAAGTGCAAGTGACATACAACAAATAAAAAATGGGAAGGGGGAAGTGGATAAGTGCTTTAAAAAGTGTCAATGTGCTAGACAATGGCGGGCCTTTTTGTTGTTTATGATGAAAAACTGTAAGGAGGTATGATAGCCTACACAACAGGGGACAATGTGTTATTGATATGTGTTAATTTATATGCAGCTTTGTGACTAAGCCTGGTCACTGATAAAATATATTGCCAGCATGTTGGCAGGTGTAGTGACTTTTATATGATGTCACTCCCCTGGTGATGTTAGTGGGTGAGGTATATGTCCTTTTATTATCAGCTGTTGGTGGGACATAGCAGTTTTGGTATGGCAACAGGTCACCCCTGATCAACATCATGTAGATCTGTGACTTGTGCAAGGAAGAGCCTTCTGCAAAGCTGGACTTCCAGGAGGCTTAGAGGAGGACTCTCAATGGAGAAGGTAGAAGAACCTTAGTTCTTTGAGTTTGTCTTTTAGTTCCTCTAAAAGACAGGTATGTGATTATTCCATCTGGAGAAGAAGCAGGACACGACCTGGGCCAGCTTGGCGCGAATGGCTGGTCAATTGAGGTCCCTTGCAAGCACACCTTGAGCTTCATGCATCAGGTCCCTTCATCAGGCAAAATGACAGGGTCCCCTCATAGTTCTGAAACGTTGCACTTTCGCCAGTCTCCCAGAGTCCGCCCCATCACATCACAGATTGCACCGATCACATCACAGTCTGCCCCATCATATCAAAGCCTGCCCCATCATATCAAAGCCTGCCCCATCATATCAGAGTCTTCCCTCACCACGTCAGATGAATTCCCCATCAGATCAGAATAAACCCCATCATATCAGAGTCATCCCCCTTCACATCAGAGTGAGCCCCTATCACATCACAGTCTGTCCCCATCACATCAAGTCATCCCCATCACATCAAGTCATCCCCATCACATTAAAGTGAGCCTCCATCATATCAGAGTCTGCCCCCACCACATCAGAGTCATCTCCCATCACATCAGAGTCAGCCCCCATCACATCAGTCTACCCCATCAAATCAAAATCACCCCCATCACATTAGAGTCAGCCTGCATCACATTAGAGTCAGCCCCACCTCATTAGACTCATCCCCTATTACATAAGAGTCATCCCCCATTACATCAGAGTCAGCCCCATCACAGTCTACCCCATCAAATCAAAGTCATCCCCCATCACATTAAAGTCAGCCTCCATCACATCAGAGTCTGCACCCACCACATCAGAGTCATCCCCCCATCACATCAGAGTCAGCCCCCATCACAGGAGTGTAAGCCTCCATCTCATTAGAGTTAGCCCCATCACAGTAGAGTCAGCCTTCATCACATTAGAGTTAGCCCCATCACAAAAGAGTAAGCCTCCATCGCATTTGAGATAGCTCCATCACATTAGAGACAACCCCCTTCATAGCAAAGTCCTCAGTCCCCCTTCACAAATAGAGTCCCACCTTCCAAATCTTGCTCATAGTTGAGCATCATGACAGAGGGTGGAAGGCAGAGCAAGTCTGGATGGAAACATAATTGGCCAAGGTTTGCAACACCTGTGCTAAAATATCTGCTCCAAATACTACGTCCCTGGCCTATGGGCTCTTGACAAGGTGAATTGTCTGTGTAAGCATTTCAAGAGACGGGATTAAAATGATTTAACTATTTTTAAAGAACTGTACACAATCCTCTTTGTATTTCCATAAATCTGTTTTCATCATAATAACCTTTTAGGTATGGCTGACGGAAATACTATAAAATGGTGTGAATGATCGATTTTATTGGCATGATCCGACAGACAGCTCTACAGATGAATTGGTACAATATTCTGGCACTGAGAATTATTTGTCTATCTTTTATTCCTGAGGCCAGATAACACCTCTTTCCAATCAATGGGGAGCTGCGAAACGACGGCAGTGAAAAGCCGGAGAATGTCAATGTTTGTTTAGAATTCAGAAGAGTTGTGAAAAAGACAGCGTCGAGGTGTTGACAGCGATCGGGTGGAATTCTGTTCTTTGGGCCGGTAACAGGAAGGTGCTGAGACAGCTGGCAATCTACCTGGCGTTCTCACCTTAAACAGCTCCTAACAGTTTTCCGCAGTTCAGCGCCAATGTGTAAAGAAGAACAGAGAGCGTGCCCTTTGTGGTGAGGCTTCCAGGTGACATCACGGCTTGTGTTCTAACTGACAAATATCCTCGTTCCCTTCTGTTCAGAGACGTTCCTCTAGTAAGTGAGATATAAAAAGTGTAAAAGGCAATTCCAGGTAATGTTCGGCGGTGGCAGCGCGTTCCTCCAGTCTGGAGGTGTACAGGGCACACACAATGAGCACAACATGGCTTCCGCCTTCTACAACCATTGCCACCGCCTCCAGTAAACCTTTCATTTGCCCCTGTGGATTTTTTAAGTTAAGTTTCTTATTTTAGTTTTAAAGAGTTACATATAACCACAGCTGGGAGAGAAACTGCATTCTGCTGGAAATAATCTGTGCATTTTATTAATTTATTTTTTTTGCACATGTAGCACTGTCCCCTTAGGGCTTGCTGAGTATTGACTTCTTAAGCCTCTCTCTGATTACCTGCAGCCAGTTGCTAGGGGTTTTCACGTATCCCCCCCTTACTTCCGCTTGCTCTTTACTCAATGACCAGTCCAGGGTATTGGTGTTTTTATATTAATTTTGGAACTTGGATGGGAGAAGGGAGTAGTGGGGAGCTCCAACTTGAAATATTCACAATGGATAGGGAATTAAGTCTTCTTGCTCTCACTATCAGCAGACTTGATGAAACTACTTTATCTCCAGGATACTCGCTAGCATCCCCTTTACTGACACCCATCCACTGACTTTTCTAGCTGAAGGGATGGCCCTCACAGGACAGGCCCAAAGACACAAATCTGTACTCACTGTAGGTAGAATCAGATCCTTCCTGGTGCCCCCCCTCCAGTCAGCTCTGAAGGACCTCTGGGTTCAGCTTTTCTCTCTCTTGGCCCATTGGATCGACCACCCAAGGCCGCACAACCGCCTCCACGGAGGAGGGGCAGCTGCTCCCTCCCTCCTGGATCCTGCTCTCTGACTCAACTAACTCTGAGCACATGTGTCCTGGGCTTTTATACAGTATCCCAGCATGCAATGCAGCACTTTTCCTCTGAAAATAGCCAGGACTGTAACAAAGCCTTTGCACTCACTTCCCAGATCCTCCCCCCACCTCGGTCCAATATGCCTCCCTATTGGACCAGTGTGGGACTGTCAGACAAGCTGAGCTGCATCTGAGCAAAATGAGCAGACCTAACCAATAGATCCTGCTCCCTGGTAGGCAGAGAGCACTCTAATGCCGCGTACACACGACCGGTTTTCCCGTTGGTACAAACTCTGAAGGTTTTTCCGACGGAGTTCCAACGGAATTCTGCTGAAACTGTCTTGCGTACACACGATAACACGAAAGCTCGACCAATTTTCAAAAAAAAAAAAGTCCAATGAGGCATACACACAATCGGAATATACGATGAAAAGCTTCCGTCTGACTTTTTCTGTCAGACATTCCGCTCGTGTGTACGCGGCATAAGTTTTACCTGACCATCTTCCTGGTAAGCAGAAAAACTAAAAACTGTACTCTCTACCTAGGAGGGTGCTACACACACACGTTTAAAAAATTAGGCCTAAAAATTACATAAAACCCCTAAATATTATACACTATATTGTCAAAAGTATTGGGATGCCTCCCTTTACATGCACATGAACCTTAATGGGTTCATCCCAGTCTTAGTCCGTAGGGTTCAATATTGAGTTGGCTCACTCTTTGCAGCTATGACAGCTTCAACTCTTCTGGGAAGGCTGCCCATAAGGTTTAGGAGTGTGTCTATGGGAATGTTTGACCATTCTTCTAGAAGCGCATCAGGCACTGATGTTGGACAAGAAGGCCTGGCTCACAGTCTCCGCTCTAATTCATCCCGAAGGTGTTCAATCGGTTGAGGTCAGGACCCTGTGCAGGGCAGTCAAGTTCCTCCACCCCAAAACTAACTCATCCATGTCTTTATGGACCTTGCTTTGGCACTGATCCAAATCATTTGGTGGAGGGGGATTATGGTGTGGGGTTGTTTTTCAGGGGTTGGGCTTGGCCCCTTAGTTCCAATGAAGGGAACTCTTAAGGTGTCAGCATACCAAGACATTAAGCCCTTCCTGCTCCAACATGACTGTGTACCGGTGCGCAAAGCAAGGTCCATAAAGACATGGATGAGCGAGTTTGGGGTGGAGGAACTTGACTGGCCTGCACAGATTCCTAACCTCAACCCGATAGAACACCTTTGGGATGAATTGGAGCAGAGACTCTATTCCCGGGGTTGCGATGCACGGCATGACTTTCCCTCCCGATCTCCATTTGGGTGCGGGCAGAGATTGTCCTTCTGTGTATCAACACCATGCAGACATGGTGGTTGTGTACTATCTGACACCTGGCTTGGGCAGATTGCGCACGCACTTCAGGCAAAGCCACCGGAGGTATACTTTACCGTACATAGACTTACTTTTTAGTAAGCCAACTTTTCTGTATTTAAAATCCTTTTTTTTATTGGTCTTATGTAATATTCAAATTTTCTGAGATACTGCCATAATCATCAAAATAAAAAAAAAAAGAAATGCTTGATATATTGCACTCTGTGTGTAACGCATCTACAGTATATAAAATATACGAGTTTCATTTTTTGAATCTAATTACTGAAATAAATAAACTGAAATAAATAAACTTTTTAATGATATTCTCATTTTTTGAGATGCACCTGTATATTTATATGAAAGTTTTAATGCCTGGAATTCAGCTTTAAGACTGCTTTTAATGATCTCAGAACCAAACATCTGCCTTTTCCCGGGCTTATATGAGGGGGTGCTGATAAGTATTGAACCTTACCCAGAAAAAAATTGAGATAGGAAGCTGTAACTGCCACACTATTCTACATATTCCCCCAGGAAGTCAATGCACTTGCGACATCTGTCCTGCAGGTTCTTAAGTCTCTGCAAATAAAATTCTTCCGACTGCTTGTGTAACCACTCATTTTATTCACTTTCTCCCTATCGGCAAACCTGTTACTAAGTAGCCAATGAATTTCTGATTGGTCTTTTATGGCTTTTTGGTATTTATATATAGCAATGTGGGGGAGCTGTTTAATGCCCCAGTAGAAGTCCTAGTAGGACGAAACGCGTAGGGCTTGGCGTTTTCGCTCTCCACATTGCCCCCTTTTTTATTTGTGATCACAATTTTACTGTATGCTGGTTTTTATGTGAATAAATACCCGATTTATTTTTGATCTGCACCATTGGGAGCCTTCTTCCTTTTTTCCATATCCTTTTCATCATGAGCATGTCTGATCCATCCATCCAGCCATCATTGGCCCATTGGTCGGCTCTTTTGCTGTAATCGCATTGGGAGAATTGCTGATTCCAGAAGATATCGGTGTCTGTTCCAGTCCCTTTGCTGAACACTTCAGGATACTTTGAACCGTTCCTTCTTCACCGAGATTCTCTCTATCCATGCCTGTTTGATCTGGTGTCGCTGACATCCAGGTCCACTGGTTCTGGTAAGAGTACCCATTCACTTTCTTTTGTGATATTTGCTGTCAAGATTACACCTGGTGTTCCTGACTTCTGGTATCAAGATCAATTCCAGTCAGCCGTGCCTGTGGCCCCTACATGAATATTTCTCCCTTGTGGTTTACCTACCATTCTTTGGGACTGACCCCATTGAGATTCACAACTTATTTTGTTGTTTATTTGGGATTTATTCACTTTTGATTGTGTTCCTCATTCATATGTTCCTTACATGTTGCATTTATTTACAGTTTTCTAGCACTGTTTTTTCACTAGCGCTACATTTCCACCCACACTCATTTTCAGCATTAGTTGCAGGGGCGTAACTAGAAATAGCAGGGCCCCATAGCAAAATGATGTATGGGGCCCCCCTGCAAACAGCCCCCACCCACAGCTGCCCTAGTGTCAATGCAGCGTGACCTGTGCCACATACAGCATGACCTGTGCCCAATACAGCGTGACCTATGCCCAATACAGCATGACCTGTGCCCCATACAGCGTGACCTGTGCCCAATGCAGCCTGGTCTGCCTGTGCCCCATACAGCCCCACCTATGCAGAGGAAGAAGCAAGCCACCCGGATCAGCAGAGAGCGGGATTGCCCGCTGTAATAGCTTTCATTTGAATTTCCTGTCTTCCCGGGGCTCATCGTCACATAGCCCCATCTTTTGGCCCGACGCCTTTGATGACGTCACATGTCCCGCATTGGATCGGCGTTCTGTCTATCAAAGGCACCGGGCCAAAAGGTGGAGCTATGTGACGTGAGCCCCGGGAACACTGGAAGTTCTAATTAAAGCTCTTACATCGGGCAATTCAGCTCTCTGCTGATACAGATAGCTCGCCTCTTCCTTTCCTCTCTCTTCCCCTGGCTGGGAGACTGTGCCGGCGGTGCTCTTATCCTCACTGGGCCCCACTCGGCTGCGGGCCCCATAGCGCCCGCATGGGTCGCTATGGTGGTAGTTACGCCCCTGATAAGTTGCCTCCGGAGCACTCCCAAATCGGTGTCCCTTTAGGTGGTTTTTGAGATTGGGGAACAGATGATAGTCAGAAGGAGCCAGGTCGGGCGAATAGGGTGGATGGGGCCATCACTTGAAAGCCTAAGGAGGTTAGTTTTGCAGTGTTTCACCTGCAGTGTGTGACGAGGTGTTGCCCTCTTTTGATCGGTTGTTAAAAGTTTTGGGATCCACTTTCCTGCAAGCTTGCTCATTTCCAAGTCGTTGTGGATAATGGCATCAACTCTCTCACATGATATTCCAAGATATGTAGCAATACTTTTGGCTGATATTCGGCTGTCCTCCATCATCATGTCATAGATGGCTTTCACATTTGCAGACACAGGGACAGAAACAAGCCTTCCACTGGGTTTCTCACTTTCAACACCGAAATGGCCAGTTTTTAAATTGACAACCAAACGTTTAACTGTTGCATATGAAGGGCCACTGTCACCCAAACTTTGTGACATTTCATCATGGATCTGCTTCAAACTTGATTATGGTCCTATGCTCTTCCACATTGAATTTTTCTGGAGGTGCTGCCATGTTCACATTGGAGCTGAAAGAGAAAGTTAACTTAAAATAATAGGTAACTGATTTTTGCACCATTGAATATAGACAAATTGGCCAGTACACCCTGCAGTTTACAGCTTCCTAACTCAATTTTTTGTGGGTAAGGCTCAATACTTATCAGCACCCCCTCGTATAAACTGGCTATGCAGCAATCTATGTTGAGAACAAAATGGCTCCCAGGATTGTACGTCAGTGACAGGTGCACATCACAGTTACGCAACCTGTCTTTCCTGCCAGCTGCAACAGGATAGTCAACACGTCAAATAAATTAGCCGTCCTTTGTAGACATAAGTGACAACTGTTAAATAAAAGCAACCGTACTGCTACACTGACATTGTCTTTATTTACAGTGCGGTATACAAATCCTGGTAACCGCATGTGTTTGCTTAATACTGTTGATATTCAAAATGCAAACGATGAACCAATATGTGATGAGTCAGGACCATGTGTGCTCACTCTTCCTAATACACAATCACACACTGAGCTCTTCTATCCATTTATTAGATAAGAATGCAAAACACCTTCTACAGATCTTAGAGTGACACTAAACTCTGGTTTAAAAAACTATATTCCAGTATGTTTGTTTTTAAAGAGGAACTAGATTGTATCTGAGTGCCACGAACTCAAAACACTACTTAATTCATTTTTAATATTCAAAACAAAATCACCCTTCCATCCATGTCTTCCTGTTTTATTTTATGTAAAAATCACTTTGAAAAACACCCTTCTAGCATTTCTAGCCACGGCCATGTAGCATTTACTTCCTGGAAATCATCTCCCCTTAGTTCAGGCATGCGTGCAGGAGAGTGTGCTTAGCTGAGAAAGCCCCTTCTCCCATGTAGACTCATGGGATGTATGATATAATTTTGGCCTAGGCCAGAAACCAGGAAGTAACTGAAGAAATGTAAAAAAAAAAAAAGTTTAAAACAAGTAAAGATAATGCGTGGGTTCTTCTCCCCTCAGCAGCTGTCAGATTTGAAATCAGTGCCCACTATACAGGTTGGTTCCTGCTGAAACCCAACCTCTAAATATGCAGAGATCGCTCCTCATAGCTACTTTACCTTTTGGTCCCACCCATACCCAACCTCTAAATATGCAGAGACCGCTCCTCATACCCACTTTACAGGTTGCCCCCACCTAAACTCAATCTTTAAATATGAAGCGACTGCTCCTCATACCCACTTTACAGGTTGGTTCCATGCATACCCAACCTTTAAAAATGCAGAGACCGATTATCATACCCACTTTATAGGTTGGTCCCACCTAAACTCAACCTCTAAATATGCAGAAACTGCTCCTCATACTCACTTTACAGGTTGGTCCCACCCAAACCAAACCTTTAAATATGCAGAGGTCACTCCTCATACCCACTTTTCAGGTTGCTCCAACCCAAACCCAACCTCTAAATATCCAGAGACCGATCCTCATACCCATTTTACAAGTTGGTCCTCCCCAAACCCAACCTCTAAATATCCAGAGACCACTCCTTATACCTATTATACAAGTTGGTCCCACCTAAACACAACCTCTACATATGCAGAGACTGCTCCTCATACCCACTTTACAGGTTGGTCCCACCCAAACCCAGCCTCTAAATATCCAGAGACTGCTCCTCATACCCATTTTACAAGTTGGTCCCACCCAAACCCAACCTCTACATATACAGAAACTGCTCATCATACCCACTTTACAGGTTGGTCCCAGCTAGACCCAAACTCTAACTATGCAGAGACTGCTCCTCATACCCACTTTACAGGTTGGTCGTTCCTAGACCTCTAAATATGCAGAGATTGCACACTTTGATCCCCAGAATTATTGCATTTTTTAGTTACTGTTAGTACCTATAAAGAGTTTGATGCTGTGATCCCGAGATATGGCCCAGAGGGACTGTGGGACTGTCCCAACAAATCTGGGTCAGTTAGCATCTATGGTTTCACCTGGAGGCTTTCTTATCGGATATGGCTTGATTGATGCATTGCAACTTTGGTAACTTTTATTAAACAAGGTTTTCTGTCTCTAACATTTTCTAGTTGGGTAGAACGCACAATCACAAACAACAAAGTATTTCACCGAAGTCCATATGATATGAAACATGTATTGCAGTATCTGATATTCACTTATGATTATTTCGATACCACAAAGTTCTTTATCGTAATGTAAAAAAATGATACTTTGACCTCCCCCAAATGGACATTTTAACATTTGACCGACGTTCTCTTTTAATCCCAAACCCTGACCATTTCATCCAGACCCAAACATATATTGCTTATCCTCCGCTTAACCCAGCAGATATCCCCAGAGAGTAATTCACAGCTATTTCCTACCAGGATGGATGTGAAAACTCAGATTAATAATTACAAGTTCATGAACCAAAAACGTGTTAACCATCCCATTAGAGAAGCATATCAATGTCTCCTTGCTCAGCTTTTGCCTGGGGTGCCGAAATTCTAGAGCCAGAGATCATTTACATAAAATGAAAGGGAAGCCATTTATATTTTCAGTGAAAGAACATTCTGAGGTATTATTGTAAGGCTGACTTCATTTTTAATATGACTTCCAAATTTTGGCACACTTGCTGTTCGATATTTCCATGACTCTATTACTTATAAGGTTTTGTGACTTCTCCTTCCACCTGGCAGTGTGTTTGGAATCTCTACAGAATTACTGCTAGGAAAGAAAAAAAGCTGATTATGCACATAGGGATTCTTTGAACAAAATGATTCTTGCAGATAGACTGAGAGGAGAACTGTTTGGGCAGTCACTGGTCATCACTGACGAGCAAGAAGCACAACATGCATATGTAATAAGAATGTATGGCTACCAACAGAGCAGATTCCAACATAGGCCATGGTTTAGGATGGAAGGAATGCCATTGTCTGTCATCCACGCTCCCACCATGTTGTTGACCAGGTCTATACACCTAGACTGCCTGAAGAATAGGGAGATAATAGGTCCTACTTCTATAGATCTAGGTGTATTGAAGAAGAGTGGGAAGACTGAATCCTTGAGCTTCTCTGCCCTCAATCTTGGCATGACTTGAGTGGGTATAATCTGAAGCCAGTCACAAAGGTGACAATAAAACAGTTGACATAAAGGGAAAGGATGTATAAACCAAGCCCTGGCAGCCAGCTAGTACATATGTGTAGCACTTACCCCACAGGGAAAAACTTCTGCCACCAAATATGATATAAGGAGGCTTACTGGAACAAAAGGACCTTAATCTGCTTATACCAAATGGGTCAAACAGGCAGTGTTGTCTCAAAACCTAGATATAGAAGGTTTTCTGGAATCTTCTCCAATAGACCTTATGATGTTAGGAAGAATTGCCGACAGCCATCGGAGCCAATATAATATTGTGTGTAGACATATAGGGCCTTTCAGAGTCAAAACTGGATTCTTCTCATCAGTACTTTATTAAGACATAGATCCAAGGAGAAAGGATAGAAGACTCGACATAGTATAAAACCATAGATAAAATGTATTTTTAAAAAGGTAGATCACTCACATTTCAGTAAACGTCAAAAGGCATGGATTGAATGATTCATGCAAAAATCGAGTTGTAGTGGCATAGACAGGACAATAGATCCAACGCGTTTCGTCTCAATCAGACATCATCTGGGAATGATGATGTTTGATTGAGACGAAACACGTTGTGCTGAAACACATTCAAACTGAATGGCACCACGGCCCACTAGTGCACATAAAATGCATTAATATGCATTACCGTAGCACACTGCACTTAAAAAGTGTTTTGGCCCTTAAAATGTACTTTCACTTTGAATCTCCCCTTGTAACCTGCAACTATGAAGCAATAGCAGGTAGGTCCACACATTCTAGAATGCCCCAGTAGTTCCCAAATCTGGGTGCCTTAAAAGAAAATGACAGCTTACTAGTATAAAATTGTCATTAGTCCCTGCCACCCCTGGACTGTCTAAATCCCAGGCTGGCCCATCAGCTTAATGGGCGATCTCACTGACCAATCAGGAATATGTTTTGAGCAAAACAAGGAAAGGCTAGAACCCCTGTTAGACTTCTTTTTTTTTTTGCTTGTTTCATTCTTTTACTAAAAGTGGAGCTCCATCCAAAACAGGAAGTTCCAATTGAAGCACTCCCCTGCCACATTTGTACACGCTCCCACTTCTCTTCTCCCCCTCCCTCCCTGCAGTCTCCTGGGACACATCATAGGTCCCAGAAGACTGCAGGACCATTCAGCAGGCACACTGCGACTCGTGCATGTGCAGCGTGCACCCAGTTGGGAAGCCGCAAGCTGTCACAGCCGGGTACCCACAGTTGAAATGCCGGCGCCGGAAGAAGAGATGGAGAGAAGCGACGGTTCGGGTGACCACATCGCTGGATCCTGGAACAGGTGAGTGTGTGTTTATTAAAAGTCAGCAGCTACACTTTTTGTAGCTGCTGACTTTTAATAAACAGAAAAATGTCTGGAGCTCCTCTTTAATAAAGGGGACCACTGTGTTCCTGAAACATTAAGTTGGTCTAATAGAGCTCCAGTAAAGGCTCGAGAAGTAAGTGCGGGACTGATTGATGTGATTTAGGTTTTTCAGCATCCTGGCAATTTACCCTCTCTATGTGTCTACTGCCATCAAAAACAAAAGTGATGTGAAAATCCAAAATTTTGCATCTTAACCAGAATCTTCTATTAAGGGCACTTGTTCTGGTGACAGTTGTCTAAAAGGGCATTTCTTCTATTTTTAAGAGATTTTCTCTTACTTTCTGCTTTGTCTTCAGGGCAAAAAAACAAAACAATAAAAAAACAAACAACTGATGGGTTAATAGTTTCCTACTCTTCAAAAAAAAAAAAAGAAGGTTTTGGTTTAGAATTTAAAAAAAAATAAATAAAAATTGAAATAAAAATAAAATAATAATAATTATCATTAATATTATCATTACTAATTTTTTAATAATAATAGTTATTTAATATTAATTATATAATTAAAGCCAAAACTTTTCTTTTCAATTGAGTAGGAATTGTGAAGCCCTTAGTCAGCTGTTTTTGTTTTTTTTCTTCTGTGACCCAATGATGAGATTTCCCATCACTGGGAGATTATATTTATTTTATAGATGCAATGGCAAGTGAGGGGAAAGTACTCCACTATATTGGAAATTCCCCTCTTAGTCAGTTGTCACCTGAACTTGTTTTGGTGGCAACTCAAAATTTTGGTTTCTCCCTCACTTTCCTTACCTAGTGACAATGGTCATAGGACAGATCGTGAGTTTAATTCTCAAAAACAGGAACATAGACAGCAATAAAAATCTGACAAGGGTTCTAACTATTAGCCACTCTGTCCAAATCTAAAACAAAAATTTTGGCTTTCAGATATACTTTAACACTGTATGTATTATCAAGTTCTACTTGAAGCACTTTTACATTGTTTGAATAGAATAAACTAGAAATAAAAAAACATAGAAGTAATAGGACAGTGCAGTGACTATATACAGGTCCTGATAAAGTCCCACCAGGCCAAACATATAGACATGGCTCATCTACAATACAAGATCTCCATTTAATTCTGTAATATGGAAGTTTGTCTGGAATTAGAATATTTTTTTTATATTAGTAAGTACATCACAATTGAATTGTGGAAATAATGGAATCTTCTAAGAAGCTATCACTAGCAGCCAACTTCAGCACTAAGTGTTTTTCTTAGGGTAACTTTAAGCTTTCCTCTTCTCCAAGAAGCTGCAGCACAAGCCTGGTTTGGTCCGGTGCTGAATGTGTTAAAGAAGTAAATATGGAAAAAGTCTTCACATTTTGCTGAAATGTAATGCCCGTACAGCTTACACGTTCTACCTCACAAGGGGCCTCATAATTATTTCATCATGCAGCAGGAAGCCCTGGTTGGTCGTATATAAACAGCCCAAGGCAGGGACCTCTTCATCGGATAGAGCCTGACATCTGACATCTGTGCGAGCGGCCGCTCGCATGCCACAATTAAGCAGGACGCTCACATCCTGACTAATGCAAGGGTGGCTGTGTGTACAGAGGGGTGGCCCTGAGTGCCCCGGAGGTCTACCGTAATCTCAGACATTTCCAAATAAGAATTGTGCCACATCACTGTCCTTCATCAAAAAGCATTGTGCTAACCTAGTTAAGGTTAAGATAATAAACATATGGCATTGTTATTTCTTAGAGAAATATCACTTTAGCCACAGGAATAGCCCTCAAGTGTCCCTTTCTGGTAGCCAAACCCCCTGTCCTTTTTTCTTCTGCAACTCTCCCTCTTTGATGTGTTATATAGACCTATATCCCTTACTTACTAAACCAAATTCTGATGTGTATCTCTAGCCAGATTATTTGTTTGGGATAAAGAAGGGGACAATTAGAACCTTTGACCTTTTTATTGCTCCTTGTGTTTCCATTGGCAAGATTTCCCTAATCTTAAAATAAACCGTCGTATAACTAATGTTGCCAGTTGCCAGATTACCACTCCATAAAGTTCTTAAAATCTCCTTCTCTAGAACCACTGCAATCTATATATTCTGCTATCTATAACCTAAGTCCCTCAGCAAATATCAACTTTTTTGAAAGTTGACACGCCACCATTTGGACACACCTCTTCACCAGCCTGTATGCAGGTGTAGTCTGTACTCGACCGAAGCGGCAATGCAGAAGGGGAAGGAATTTGTGTGGAACTTGGTTCCTCTATGACTTCCTGTGCTCACAGAGAGACAGCTGTCTAATGGACCCTGGTGCCCCATGTGACTTTGCCAGGCCCATCTCGGGTCAGGCAGAGGCTGTTTAAGACTCCAGCTCCCTGGTTTGATCCTGCCCTAAAGTAGGGCAAGGTCCCATCTGGCAGGGACAGTGCTTAGACATAGAGAAGGTTCCAGAGGAGTAGGGACAGTGCAAGGACTACACCTACCTCTCTTCAGGAATCCTCCGCTTTAGGTGTGGTCTGGCCAGACCTCGTTGGAGACCCTGTTGGCATCTCCAAGTCTTCAGACCGCTGTCACAGTTTATAAGTGGCTTCAGAAGGGTATGCCTACCCACCAAGCCTGAATTGGTTGAACCTTTCCACAATATACCTTTATTGTCTGATTTGGGCTCTGTGTGTTTACTGCCCGTCACACCATACTGCACTTTGCTCACACACCACGTGCCTGCTCTTGAAAATAGAGATAATTTGGTCTGATACAAGCACTGTCACATGGAGGTCATACCAGCTTTCTCACTACTCTGGAAAGGTCTACCCAAGGCTTCCAACCTAAAAAAGGTTGATGCAGCTCTGCTTCTATATACCTCCTGTAATCACATACAGCTTCAGTGCCAAATGCCACCAAATGCAAATTTGTAAATGGTTCAATCCAATCAATTAATTCTGTGTTCCAATAAAATTCACAAATCATCAAGGCATGAGTGGGCAATTTTTAAATGATTTTTTTAGGTCAAATTAAAGAGGAACTGGTTGGATCAGTTGGAATATGTGATGATTCTCAATTTTCCAGGTCATGGTAAAGCTAGAAGAAGTTAGTCATCTTCAACTGGATTTGTTGAAGGGATTTAATCTCCTATCCAGGATTTTGGACAATCAGCAGACAACCTGCCTTGACACATTCCGTGATGGTTGGATTAGGGTGACAGAGTTAGTAGTTACCCATGTGACTATCAAAACTGAACACTACAATCAAAGTATATGAGTATATGTAAACCCCTATGAATTTCTTTTATTCACTCTCCTTTGGTCTGTTTCAAGAAGAACTCTCACTTAAACTGTTTTCAGTGTTCCATTGTTTTTAGTGTCCTGTTCCTTAGCCTAGCTATGAGGTTCGGAGAGAGCACCCAATTCACCCCCTTCATTTGATAGGTGGATCTGAGAACGTAGCTAGCAAGGAGATGGCTGCTTGATAACTGGTGCTTTTCTTGGATCCAAGTGCTTGCCCAAGACAAGCTGCAGCAGGAGGATAATGGAGGGTCAGGGGGCTGACATGCCCCCACTCTCCTCTCTGCATTCCTCTTGCCGCCACTTGTCTTGGGCAAGTGCTTAGAGCTGAGGCAATCACCAGTTATCAAGCAGCCATCTCTTTGCTATCTAAGTTGTCGGACAGCAACGAGGCTTAAAAAGCCTGTAGGAACATAGTACAAAATTCTACAGGCACGTTATCCCTTGGGGGACAGAACACTGAAAAAACTAAGTGACGCTCATTTTGCAATAAACCATTAGAAAGTGTTTTATTATAACTGATATAAAAAGAAAGCTGTTGATCTTGTCAGAAATTTGTAGCTGTCCCATGTATTTTCCACATGCCCTGTGTTATCTCAAAGAGCTTTCCTAATTCTTATCTTGGACTACAAAATATTAGTCTTTATGTTGTAGAGATCTGAGAATGGGAATGGCTAAGAAGTATTAAGCCGCTTACACATGAGCGGAATGTCCGACAGAAAAAGTCAGACGGAAGCTTTTCATCGTCTATTCCGATCGTGTGTGTGCCTCATCGGACTTTCTTCTTTCGAAAATTCTGACGGACCTAGAAATAGAACATGTTCTAAATATTTCCGACGGAACCAATTCCTATCGGGAAAACCGCTCGTCTGTATGCTGTTCTGACAGACCAAAAACGAGGCATGCTCTGAAGCAAGTATGAGACGGAAGCTACTGGCTATTGAACTTCCTTTTTCTAGTCCCGTCATACGTGCTGTACGTCACCGCGTTCTGGGCGGTCGGACTTTGGTCGGACTTTGGTTTGACTGTGTGTAGGAAAGACTACTTGAACGGAATTCCGTAAGGAGTTCCATCAGAGAAACCTTCGGATTTTATTCCAACGGCAAAACCGGTCTACAAAAGTCTGACGGACGCCGACGGACTAAAGCTGGCTGACAATCCGATCGTGTGTGGGCTTCCATGGACTTTTAGCGGACTTTCAGCGGACTTTTCCAGCCGCAAATCTGACGGACTTTAGATTTGAAACATGCTTCAAATCTTTACGTCGTAACTACGCCGGACCCAGAAATCCGCTCGTCTGTGTGCTAGTCCGATGGGCAAAAACCCACGCTAGGGCAGCTATTGGCTACTGGCTATCAACTTCCTTATTTTAGTCCGGTGTACGTCATCACGTACGAATCCGTCGGACTTTTGTGTGATCGTGTGTAGGCAAGTCCGTTCGTAAGAAAGTCTGCCGCAAGTCCGCCAAAAGTCCGCCAAAAGTCAGTCGAAAGTCTGTCGGACAGGCTGTCGGACTTTTGTAGCCGAAAAGTCCGACCGCGTGTACGCGGCATTAGAAGTACTTTTGCAGAAGACAACTGGGTGGGGCTGACACCATGCAATCCCACAGGGAAAGGTGCATATATTGCAGAGATATTTTATTTTGACATACACTTTAACACCTAATTGGGCACAATTCCCACAAACATGTGGCAATTACTAAAAAAGAATATACAGCAGTATGGTTATAAATTGTATTAACATTGAAAATCTACAAAATGTGATATGTGTGAGGCCAGTGTGACCATATTGGTAGCTGCTCCTGCACAACTAGGATTGTGGGGTTGTAGGGCTAGTCAATAAATATTGAAGGGCGTATTCTCCCACACTGCTCTGGTGGCAAGCTGTAAATCAAAGGAGGGGAAAGCGCCTTTGTCCGACCTCTAGCGATGAAGTCACTCGCTAAGCCGGAAATGCCGAAGGAGGAAGCCGCTGATGAACCGCACGCCTCACAGCGCCTGGACAGCAAGCTAATTCCGATGGTCCTTTGACTTGACAAGGCGCAGGTACGCAAAACATCTCGTCAGTGTGACAGGACCATCAGAATTAGCTTGCTGTCCAGGCGCTGTGAGACATGCGGTTCATCAGCGGTTTCCTCCTTTGGCATTTTCGGCTTAGCGAGTGACGTCATCGCTAGAGGCCGGACAAGGACACTTTCCCCTCCTTTGAGTTACGGCTTGCCATCAGAGCAGTGTGGGAGAATACGCCCTTCAATATTTATTGACTAGCCCTACAACCTCACAACCCTAGTTGTGCAGGAGCAGCTACTGCCACATGTTTAGGGGGATTGCGCCCAATTAGGTGTTAAAGTGTATGTCAAGGCAAAAAAAGTTTTTCATCTCTTATCAATAAACATTAAGCTTACCTCAATGACTATGTGTGGTTAACATAAGTATTGGTTTTACCATTGACTACGTGGCTTTTTGAGGCATTATTATTGTGGATCCAAGCGCTTTAGGAACCCTTGCTGTTTGTTTTATATGTCATACTCTCCCAGGAGTATTTCCCAGCAGCTACGATCTACAAGATTGACATTGACTTTCCCTCTTTATACAGGAATTTGTTGCTCTTCAGCAGGCATCTGATCTCTTTTGCCGCTTCTTTTACTGGCCTGCATAGAGTCCTGACCTCAACCCCATAGAACACCTTTGGGATGAATTAGAGCGGAGACTGTGAGCCAGGTCTACTTGTCCACATCAGTGCCTGACCTCACAAATGCGCTTCTGGAAGAATGGTCAAACATTCCCATAGACACCCTCCTAAACCTTGTGGACAGCCTTCCCAGAAGAGTTGAAGCTGTTATAGCTACAAAGGGTTGGCCAACTCAATATTGAACCCTACGGACTAAGACCGGGATGCCGTTAAAGGCAGGTGTCCCAATACTTTTGGTAATATAGTGTGTGTGTGTGTATATACCGTATATATATATATATATATATATATATACACACACAGCTCTGAGCTCTGGGGTGCAATAGGCTGCACACACCTGTGGAACAAAGGTCAGAAGGAGTGTTGCAGCAACTGATAGTGCTGTTGTTGAACCAAACCTTATTTCTGGGGCACCATCAGTCTGGTCCACCATGACTTGTGAGCATCTGCATGTGAACTGGTTCTATTAAACAAAACCCTATTTTTTCCAGGCTTTGGTAGTCACTGCCATCTGAGAGCTACAACTCACGGAAACCAAATAGCATGCTGTGAATATTAATAAGTGAGACATTGATATTCACGTTCTTCTGACATATTAACGCTGAATTTTGAACAGGAAGGAAGTGTCTCCTAGAGGTTAGCAGTCTATCTTTGTACAGTTCACGAAAACTTTTCATGGGAACACTTTGCACCTGGGCGCTTCTGCACGATCTTTTCTAAGGGATGTATATTTATGGCAGTACAGATGTGCTGGAGCAGAAATAAGGCTTAATTATGGCTATTATAAATGGAAGGATTATAAGCAGATGTTTTAATGGACTTAAAAAGTGAGTCGGAGATTGACTTTTGCTCTTGGTGATATTAGAGGATAATAAATATGGATTGAGGCTCACTGGTGGTCTCTGTAATATTTATGAGATTCAGGAACAAGTGATGGATCCAAAGGAAGCATTTAAAGGGGATTTCCATGTTCGTGTAAAATTATGTTCACCCCTCACAGGTGTTGTGTGTACATCGGTGGTGGTCCCCCAAAACTTCTAACGTTTGTGCCCACATTCTCTAGTGAGACAAAAGACCGGCATAACACAAAGGAAGACATAGGGTTTAACCTACTGCATCTTTTTGCTACAAATATAGAAATTAATATTTTCCCCTTAATATAGCGCCAGCATATTCCATAGCCCTGTACAGAGTACACACAATCACTCAAATTATTCTTTGAGCCATGGAGGATTAAAACTGGATGGGCAATTTGGTAAATACTTATCTTACCCCAGCTGCAAGTCATCAGGGGGCCAGGGAAGGAGAACCGAGCTTTCACAGGGCCCCCCTGCCATTTTGGAGGTTAACTAGGAAGGATCCTTTGAAGCGCTCTACTTCTTCTCTGTTCTGTGCAAATGTTATAGTCAAAGCAAACCAGCCCAATATGGCGCACAATCTTACTTGTGTGTGCTAGCTCATCTTTAAAGCTGAATTCCAGGAATTCAGCTCTTTTGTAAAAAGTAAAGGCACACTATGAGTTAAGTCCAACGAGGTGCATGCCACCTCCTGGACCTATCTCTATTATTTACAGCTGATAAACGTATGGCTCTGCCCAGGATACACTCAGGACTGCGAGAGAAGGCAAGCACACAAATCAACTATGCAGGCCCCTCCCCTCTGCTGCCCAGTCACAGAAGCCTTTGTATTATGTGATTGAGTTTATGTAATACAAAGGCTTTTGTGATTGGATAGGAGGAGGGAAGGGTTGGGCATAGCAGATGAAGCTACTCTAATGTTGAAGGAGCTGAGACTAGAGCATCCAGCACCAGGCAGTTCTATAAAGCTGTCACATTTAAATAATAGAGATATGTCCAAGAGGTGTCATGCACTTCCTTGGACTTAAAGTGGAGTTCCAGCCAAAAATGGAACTTCCGCTTTTCCGGTTCCTCCCCCCTCCGGTGTCACATTTGGCACCTTTCAGGGGGGAGCAGATACCTGTCTAATACTGGTATTTTGCTCCCACTTCCGGGCATAGATACCCGAGCTACCCGTGGGTATCTATGCCACTTCCCGCCGACCCCCCGCTGTCTTCTGGGAAACACACGGGTTCCAGAAAACAGCAGGGACCAGTGGGATAGCGCAGAGCGAGTCGCGCATGCGCAGTAGGGAACCAGGAAGTGAAGCCGCAAGGCTTCACTTCCTGATTCCCTTACCGAGGATGGTGGCGGCAGCACCTGACAGCCAAGGGACAGATCGGCTTTGGGTGCCAACATTGCGGGAACCCTGGACAGGTAAGTATCCATGTTTTAAAAGTCAGCAGCTGCAGTATTTGTAGCTGCTGACTTAAAAAATAAATAAATAAATCGGCGGAACTCCGCTTTAACTCATTGTATGCCTTAACTTTTTACAAAGGAGATGAATTCCTGGAGTTCAGCTTTAAAGTGTATCTAAAGCCAAAACATTTTGTATAGAATCGGGAAGGGCTAAAATCTCTCTATTTTATTTTGCTGTTTTTATCACATCAGGGATAATTACTGTGATGCATCGCCTGGCACCCCATCTGGGTGCTTCCTCTAAGATACAGCTCCCTCCACTCTGGAACCAGGGACCAGGTATTATAGCTGAGCCTTGCACCCAAAATTTAGATGACATTAGCTTTGGTGCAAACTGGTTTATTGTAAACACACACAGAATATATACCACACAAAATCAGGTGAGAGCTTGATCACATTATACTAAACAATGCAAACTGAGAACAGTAATAGCAGTACATCTAATAAACAGCTCACATAAACATAAACTGTGAGCTAATCAAACAGTAATCTAATTAACATAAACATATAACGTATAAAAATGAGGTGAAGTGGACACAATACCAGCAGACAGACAGAAACAATAGGTGACACGATTAAAAATGGGAATTCACACCTAGGAGGCACACAATGGGGAGTTATACCATGAGAGAATGACACCTTAATAAACTATAAGGTTACAGTATAGGAGGAGACCCCAGCATCATTTTGTTTTGAGCTGATTATATTACCATCTATTCTGCGTATAGGAGAAGGGGGGTGAAGCAGTCATTGCTGGTTTGGGCACAGAGGCCCCAAATCTGTATCCAGGTCCTATGCTCCCAGAGTCTGTGTGTTACGGGGAGACACAGACCCGAATCTGAAGAAAACCCACCCCAGGGGTCCCCAGGCACACACCTCCCAAGAATGGAGCCCCCTCAAAAGCCAGGGCCCATAGTCAGTAGGCAAGAGGCTACCCTGCAGTCCCCTCCAAAAGCCCCTGTCCCGGTTGGGTCTGTCACAATTACCATGACTTCCTGTCCTATAAACACAATAGGAAGTTTGAGGAAATGTCTCCAACATTAAGGAAAGCCCCATTTAGACAGCTGTCACCAGAACAAGCACTCCCATCCTAAGATCTTCCCCTATCCCTGTTCCTGTGACAATTAAAATTTTTGGATTTACCCCTTTCTCCACTTTCTATCTCACAGGCAGAATTCCCCGGAATACCTAGAGAGGGTGAATCTCCCAAGCAGTCCTAATGCTATCTAAAAATAAAACTGTTTGCTCTTTAATCAGCTCTATCGCTGGCAATGAACTACAAAAGAAAATACATACATACATCAGTAACTTTTCTTCTTGGTCTTTTACTATGAAATAAAATACCAGTCCACTTGATCTAGCAGTGAAAGACTACAAGACATTCCGACTACACAGGAAAATCAATCTACATGTCAAAACTTTACCTTCTTCCTATGTGGAGTTTAAATGGGTCCAAGAAGGAAAGAATATCAAATAATATAAGGAAACCTGGGCTGAGAGGTACAAGGAAGTGGTCACTGTAGACCTCATTCTGAAAATACCAGCCGCCTGGTCATCATGCCGATCCTTTGGATTTATTGCTTTGAATCGGTGACTAAGAACAAGTATGCATCGATTGAATTTATAACCTCTGACCTGCATATTCCAATGATTTATTACTATGCTATACTATACTATGCATACCATACTATTTTCATTTAACGGGCCATCCTGGATAAAAACAACATTTTTACCACCCCCTCTAAACTACGCTGAGTCTTTTTGGCTCTGAAGCCAGCAATTGTAACTCCCCCATCCAGGTCCCTTACCGCCACTTGTACAGATACAGGGGACCCCCAATCCAGTGCTGTGATGGAGCCCTGAGAACCATCGGACCCCACCGTGATGGAATTGGTGCCCTTCTCTCTCCTGAGAGTACCCTTCCAGGCAGTGGTGTATTTTGGTCTTGTGCTGCCCTAAGCAAGACTAAAATAGGGTGCCCCCCCCCCCTCAATCTAAATTTGTCCCACCCCAGCCGCTTTAAAACTGTGCATGCCCCTGCAAGGGCGACAAATGACATACATTTTTCTATCCATATGTGACACTTTAAAAGCCTTTACAGGTTATCACTTTAGCTTTACAGAGGGAGTCTAGTGCTAGAGATACTGGACATGATCTGACATTCGTGGTGATATCTCACATGTGTGGGACGATCGCTGTTTGTGTGCATTCGGGACCAACATGCACGCTCGCCTTTGTGTGCTTGCATAGGAGGACAGGGGCCACTTTAAATTTTTTTTATTATTATAAATATTGAAATTTTTACACTGTTGCTTTATTTTTAAGGCCCCTTTCAGACGAGGCGGACTCCATTTCTACGGAGCCCGCCTCGGTCCGCCGGCTCAGCGGGAGATCTGTCCGCTGATCTCCGCTGAGCCGGCGGATGACAAGTCCCTCTCTGCTCACTGAGCGGGGAGGGGCTTGTCAGGCTCCGCTGCCGCCTATGGAGGGATCGGACGAAAACAGACAGCGTGTCCGTTTTCGTCAGATCTCACCCGATCCGCCAGCGACGGACCTGGACGTAGAGCCATCCGTCTGCTCTCCAGCGGATCGGACGGGGTCGGATGTCAGCGGACATGTCTCCGCTGACATCCGACGCTCCATAGGCTAACATGGATCGCCCGTTCAGGTCCGCCGTCAAAACTGACAGGCGGACCTGAACGGTCCGATCGTGTGAAAGGGCCTAATTCTTTTTTAGCACATTTATTGTTGTCACAAGGAATGTAAACATCCTTGTGACAGCAATAGGCAGTGACGGGTACTTTTTATGGAGAGATCTGGGGTCTATAAGGGTCCTTTCACACTGGGGCGGTTTGCAGGCGCTATTGCGCTAATAATAGCGCCTGGAAACTGACCCGAAAGTGCCGCTGCTTTCATTCCAGTGTGAAAGCCCCGAGGGCTTTCACACTGGAGCGGTGCGCTGGCAGGATGGGAAAAAAAGTCCTGCTAGCAGCATCTTCGGAGCGGTGAAAGAGCGGAGTGTATACCGCTCCTTCACTGCTCTTGCCCATTGAAGTCAATCATGCAGGCATTGATCCTGAAGTCAGACTTTAAATACACATTATTTCAACATAAAATACATTTATTTTTACATAGAAACTGGCATAAGGGTCTTGATAGTCCCCTACACAGCAGCACTTAGATGGAAAGGTGGGACCAGCCTATTAGGCCAATCAAGCTCTGATGCATGGTACAGTACTGTCCATCTAAAACTGCGGGTGCAAAGCGAAGCATCCCAACCTTGGCGTCATAGATGTGCGCAGCCTAATGCGTTAGGGTGTGCACCCCCAAAGCTCAAACATACACGTGTGTATATATATATATACAATATATATATATATGTAGCGGTGCCCCTGTGATGTCGCTGAGTGTAGTAGTTCCACCTGTCACCCCAAGCAGCCTGGCATTCACTTCCAGTCACACATTCCCAGACAATGAATAGTCCATCGGCCTGTTTTTGTTGTTTTTATTGAGGGGATTTAACTTGGATGGGGAAAAGGGACATGGGATGCCCAGATATTTCTATATCTCGTAAGATGTACAAAGTGTTGAAATCTATATTGGCAGTCTCTAACGCTCTCCTCCAGCACATCACTTATGAGTAAACTCCACTTTCTCTACTGCGCAATCCAAGAATCCCGTCACAGCTAGCACATGGTTAGGCCTCACTCTGAATAAGTCCCACTGTCAGGGCTGGGCTAAGCCCTTTCTTCTCTGAGGTCGCCGCTCAGCTGTCGGCTAATTGCCATCTTCTATCTCTCCACAGTAACTCACCCGTTAATGATATCCTGCTCGTCAGTCCTGCCTACTTAAGTCGTCCAGCCCAGATGATCTCTGCCTTCGCCTTGGTCACATCTCTAGAGACGTTCTCCTGTGTTCCTGTTAAAAACTTGCTTGGCTGACATTCCTTCTGGCTTCAGATCCTGCTTGCTGTTCTACTACGCTCATCTCTGGCTCCCTGACGTTTTGGCTTGTCTGACTATCTGTTGCGGTTCCTACTACGTTTATTCTGTTTACCTTTTTTATTATTATTAAACAAGTTAGATTTAACTGTACTTCTGTCTCAGACTGATTCATGGTTTCTGACACCCAACTGTTCAATATCCGCTTTGTTGGCAGGGGTCTGCGGTCCCCTTTGGTGTAGCAACCCAATAGCGATGAAAAGAGTAGTTTTTGTGCTAACTGAATCTTGGTGGACTACCGGTCCCAGTCAGTCCTGTGCAAGTTCCGCAAACCCCCCAGGTTTGAAGCAACTTGTCTCTAACACCAGCGACATCACAGTCTCTCCCTCTTGCTCTACATCCACTCCTGGCATGTCTCTCCCAGATCTTCTCACTGTGCCTGTCACTGACCGACCCCGCAATGGATCCCTCCTAGTGACCTGCCCGGCAGTGCTCCCCGCTGTCCTCTTCCTGCTCCTGTTCAGGACACCCTGAGATAGGGTTGTATGAAGGGGTTCCTTCCCAGCTCCCAAGCTCCAGGCCCAAGGTCACCCCACCAGAAAAGGGGCTCCCTCCAAGGCCTCAGTTCTTCCACCCAACAACTCCTCCCCCAGCAGGCTGACCCTGAGTATATATAGGAGGCTTGCCCCCTGCCAATCCTAGTTGGGGATTGGTCAGGGCTCCCATATACACTCCATGCCAGTCCATTCCTCTGCGATGCCTCTTTTCCAGAACCTTTTAAAAACAGAGGGAGGCACCAGAGAGATGAAGCCACATTTCAGTCACCTGCTGCTCCTCTAAACCATTCCCTAGCCCACAAAACAAACAGGCCTAGGCCTGCCTAAATTTACCTGCACTGGCTGTAAAAAAAACAAAACAAACAAAACACAACTACATCTTGCAACCTAGCCAAGGTAGAGGGTGCTACATATACACACACACATATTTTATATATTTTTTTAAAACACACAGCCAATATTTTTAAAATAACATTTTTTTATTATTTATTTTACAATTTTTTTAGGAACCCTTTGGGGGCTTTGGAAAAATTACAAGGGTCTGAACAGACTCCTGATGCCTCACTTTTGAGACTGTGCTGGGCTGCTTCCTGTTCATTTACAGTTTACTATGGTTAAATTGTGAATCGACAGATCACAATTGACGGGTTGCCAACCCCTGGATTAGGGTGTGCCCGGGCGCACCCGGCACACCCTGTGCTCACACCTATGCTTGGCATATAAACACCCCCCTTCGCTGCCTACTGCAGCCTAAAGGGAGGCAGTAAAAACACAGCTCAACCACGCATTTTTACTGCACGTCTAAGTCATTTTTATTCCAAACACTATAACGCAAGGAAAACCAATTGATAAAAGTTTGAAATAATTTTAAATGGAATCTCTACCTCTAATGTATAACTCAATTGTAAGGCTCTACAGGGTATTTTGAATATATTTTGGGTGAAAGGGATGTTTGACTTTATTTAATTTTTTTTACCAGAGGCTCCATGCTGGGAAGAATAATTCACATTTATTTAAACCAGTTATGACAGACTGACACGCAAGTAGCAATTGAAAAAAAAAAAGTATCTCACTGGCTCTTTAACGCTAAAGCCCAAATAAACCGAACTGTCTTCTTCTATATAAATAATAACAAAAATATGTGGCTGTGTGGCTTGGTAATAGCATGTCTGGGGTAGGAAAATGTTGTGTGCTTCAGCACTATTCCTGGTAAATGGATTTCTCCTCTCCATAACCATTACTTATAATACGATCTGAAAATTACACAGAGCCGGAGTCTTCCAGGGGAATCGCTCCCTGTTTATGTTATCTGTTATCTATAATGCACTTACTGACCACTGAAAACCCAAGCTGGCTCATCGCGTCAACTGTAGAGTCACCAAACTTCAAGGCCACACATTTACCGGAGTGCTGACTGTGTAGACAGGGTGAGAGCTTCAGGAAACTCAACACATGTAACCAATAAGACATTGTGCAAACATTTATTATGGCAGGGCCCTTTACTCAATGGAGAAGGTCAAGAGATTGTTAGTTTTGGGGATATTGCTCTAAAGAAACATAAACGTGGTAAAAGAAAAAATGTAAAAAAAATAAATAAATAAATACAAAAGTTTTAAAAAAAAGGAGAGTAAAAAAAAAATAAAAAAAATGCATATTTACATTTTCTACTTTGACACAAATAACAAAATGTTGTTATATAATAAAAGCAACAACAATAACAACACCACCAATAACACCACCAATAATAATAACCACAGCAGTATCATACTAATACAAATTTGTGGGTAAAAAAATGTTTTATTCTTTTCAGTTACTTCCATTTCTTAGTAGCAGATAGGGGCAAAAGATAATTGAGAGTAGTCTTAATCCCCCCCCCCCCATAGTTTGGCAAATATCAGAATATTTCTGTGAAATTGTGCCATTTTGGCATAATGCAATTGAGTTTGCAGGGAAGGTGAGACCAAGGTGTTTTGTGTGTTTTTTAGGGATGAATTGGCTTTATCTAGCTCTAAAGAAACATAAACGTGGCAAAAGAAAGAAAAAAATGTAAAAAATAAATACAAAAATGTGAAAAGTAAAAAAAAAAAAACTGCATATTTACTTTGACACAATTAACTAAATTATGTTATATAACAATAATAGCAAAAACAACAACAACACTGCTGAAAATAATAATAATAATAACCACAGCAGTGTCATAAAAATACATATTTGTGGATAAAAAAATATTATTATTATACACGATTTATATAGCGCCAACAGTTTACACAGCACTTTACAATGTAGAGGGGGGACAGCACAATTGCAGTACAGTTCAATACAGAAGGGACAGGAAGGCCTTGCTCGTAGAGCTTACATTCTAAAAAAGGAGGGGGTGGTGGTACAAAAGGTAATAGATACGGGGAATGATTTGATGGGGGTGGCTCGGGGACAGTTGTTAGGTGGGTGTGGGATAGGCTTCCCTGAATAAGCGAGTTTTCAGGGATCTCCTAAAGGTGGACAGGTTAGGGGCTGATCAGATATACTGGGGCAGGCAGTATAAATATATATATTCTTTTCAGTTACGTCCATTTCTTAATAGCAGATAGAGGCAAGGGATAATTGAGAGTCTTAATTTTCCCCAAATTTTGGCAAATACCAGAATATCTCTGTGAACTTGTGCCATTTTGGCAAAATGCAATTGAGTTTGCCGGGAAAGTGAAACTAAGGTATGTGGTTTTTAGGGGTACATTGGCTATATCTAGCTCTCGAGGGCTATGGAAGCTCCTTTCAACTACCCTGGACATGTTCCTTTGCCAAAAATGGCCCCTCATAAGTCTCATTATTGTAAAAAAAAAAGGAGACAGTGAAAAAGAATCTAATAAAATGTATGCAAAAAAATAGAAAAATAAAAATACAAAATAAAAATTATATATATTTTTTAAATAATAAAAAAATACAGAAATAAACAAAAAAGTATACTTAGATACACCAATAACAATCAAGACAAGGTGTACCTAAGTATACTTAGGTACACATATAACAATCAAAACAAGGTGTGTGGTTTTTAGGGGTACATTGGCTATATCTAGCTCTCGAGGGCTATGGAAGCTCCTTTCAACTATCCTGGACATGTTCCTGTGCCAAAAATGGCCCCTAATTAGTCTTATTATTGTATATAGAAAAAAAGCAGACAGTGAAAAAAAAAAACTAATAAAATGTATGCAAAAAAATAAAACTACAAAATAAGAATTATATATATTTTTTAAATAATAAAAACATACAGAAATAAACAAAAAAAGTATACTTAGGTACATATATATAACAATCAAGACAAGGTGTACCTAAGTATACTTAGGTACACAAACAACAATCAAGACAAGGTGTGTGGTTTTTAGGGGTACATTGGCTGTATCTAGCTCTCGAGGCTATGGAAGCTACTTTCAACTATCCTGGACATGTTCCTGTGCCAAAAATGACTCCTAATTAGTCTTATTATTGTATATAGAAAAGAAAAAACAGACAGTGAAAAAAAATCAAATAAAATGTATGCAAAATAAAAATTATACGTATTTTTTAAATAATAAAAAAATACAGAAATAAACAAAAAAGTATACTTAGGTACACAAATAACAGTCAAATACACAAAAAAAGGGAAATAAAAATATTACAATTAACACTAAATAAAGGAAACAAAACTATGCTAAATGCACAAAATAACCCTCTTAATAAAAAAAAAGCGTAGATTTTTTAAGCAGATTAATGAGTGAAATTGACAGTCTCTACCTCAGTAAAAGTTTGCAGTGAAATACATTTGTCAAAAAAATGCTGTGCTCATCCCTAACAGGAAAGAGTTGTACCTACAGACTTGGTGGTCAGACTTGAAAATACACAACCTAACCGACAAAAGACACATATACTTGTATGATATAGAAGACCCTAAACAATGTAGAAAATTACAGAAAAAAAAGCAATAAAATGATATACTAACACATAAACACACACGCTTCTATTGTTTTTTTTCTTTTTGTTTTTCTGTTTTTTGTGCAGTTTTTCTTAGTGGAGAAAAGGTGAAGTGAGGTTGAAGAGGTTAAGACTGAAGGAGATTAGTGACAGAAGGAGATGAGGAAGGAAATATTTGAAAAAATTGTGTTGATTACTTCCACCTTGACCTTGCTGTAATTATCCGGCAACTCAAGGTAGAGAGTGGCACACGAGCGCTGGAGGAAATAAACTGAAGGACAGATAAACTGTTTCAGCAGTGAGCAAGAAAACGACGTCCATGTATTGCTCGATTTCAACAAAGAACATCGACTCAGATGGTCAGTGAAGGCAAACAACGGATCAGCTGTGATGGGACTCCGGGCCTGTTCATACTTCACCGTTTCCTGCAGTAAAAAGGATTTTGTTAACGTAAAACTTTTCACCTCATCTAAAAGCTTCATGTTCCTGCAACTACCTACAATATACTGTACAATGGAAATTGTTCTCCGATAATAATAATACCAGTGATGAAAGACTTGACCTCAACTATTAAGGGCACATCTCACTAATTCTGGAAGACGTCGTTTTATTGGCTGAAGTTTGTCAACTCTACAAAATACAAGCTTTTACTCAATGGCCAATCATAGTTTCTACCAGGTTCCTGGGAGAAAAAGATCAGACACGGTCCTCTTCCTCCACAAATTTTATCAAGAATATGTAATAATTACAAATAACAACACCTTGGTCACTGTGTGGAATCGATGGTGGAGAAAGCATTTTTACATTAACCAGAATTGTGCCCTAGGGATTATTATTATTATTTCATATTTATAGAGTGCTAGGAGTTTGCACAACAGTTTACAAAGTAAAGGGAGACGCAGTAAGCTACAATACAATTCAATCTAAAATGAGAAGAAATACTTTGACAAAACTGAGTTCACCTTAAAATTTTACTAACATGGAAATATTTCATTTTACGCAAATATGCATGGAAAAATGCTTTCATAATTTTTTTCTTTATTTGGTGACCTTCTTTTTTTGTGGTTCTATTTTGGATAGTTTAGTTTAGTTAACTTTATTGAGCCTTTTTTTGAATTTTGGATTTGTACATTTTTATTTATTTATTTTTATTTTGTCTTTTTATTTTTTATTTTTATTTTATTGAGCGTTTTTTGGATTTGATATTTGTACATTTTTATTTATTTATTTTATTTTTTATTGTTATTTTGGTACTGTTAAAAAAATAATATATATATATATATATATATATATATATATATATATATATATATATATTTTTTTTTTTTTTTTTTTCAGAGTTTCACTGTCTGGTTTTCTGTAAAATAAAATTGATATAATCAGGCCAATGAAGGGCCATTTTTTGCCACAAAAACAGGTTCATGATAGTTGAATGTACCATTTCCAGGGCTTTTTTTCAGCGGGAAGGTGGAGGAAGGCAGTTCCGGCACCTCCAGCACTGGATGTATATAATGCCAAGGGGTGCTGGGGGGGATCTATTGCTGCTGGTAGGGGGGATATATATATTGTTGCTTAGGGGGATTTTATGTTGCCGAGGGGGGGGGGGCAGTTGTTGGTGGGAGAGATTTACTGTTGAGGGAAGGGTCTAATAATGCTGGTTTCTGGGAGATCTATTGTTGCTGTTGGGGTCTGTTGTTGCTGGGGTGGATCTACACTATTGTTGCCGGCGGTCTATTTTGTGGGGGGAGGGGTCTATTGTTACTGGGGGCTTCTATTATTGCTGGGAGTTTCTATTGTTGCTGTGGGGGGGGGGGGGGTCTGTTACTGCTGGGGGATCTATTGTTGCTGGGTTGTCTAATGTTGCTGGAGGATCTAATGTTGCTGGGCTAATCTATTGTTGCTGGGGGATCTATTGTTGCTGGGCAGATCTATTGCTGCTGGGATTGGTCTATTGTTGCTGGGGTGATCTATTGTTGCTGGATGGGGGTCTATTGTTGCGGGCTGCAGAGGACCTATTTTACTGCCTTTCATTAGCAAATTCCATACAAACTACTTAGTACCAAAAGATACTTGGTTCTGTATTCTTTAAAAGGGGCGGTACTGGGAGGTGGGTAGGGTGTGGAACCAAGGGACATTGCTAGGAGGTGGGCAGGGGGCGGAGACAAGTGGTGACTCAGAAGGGGGGAGTACCTACACCTATTTTCTAAGACAAAAAGCCCTGAGCATTTCTAACACTCAGGAGTCATTTAAAGCCAATCGCTCCCTTAAAAACCACAAACAAAACCCCCTTATTTCGCCTTCTGTATTTGACTCCAATGCAGTATGCTAAAAGTGCAAAATTCCACCAGGATCTTCCAATTGTTGCTGAAATTTCAGGAAAATTGAACTTTTCAAATTTTCTCATCGATATTGTCCACATGACTGCATGAGATTCTTCACGGGGCCCCGTGCAGCCTACCTGACCCTCTCTCCATCTTCAATTGACCCCCCATACCCTGCAGCAGCCAGCAAGAGGGAGAGGAGAAGAAGTTATTAGTGTTGCCGGAGGAGCACACAGGGCAGCAGGGGGTAGGAGAGACGATTGGTGTGGCGGGGGGGAGGGCATTTACTAAAACAGATCCCCTATAGTTCCCCCCAGCAGCTGCTTAAAGCTGGTGGCAGAGGGAGGAGATCAAGCCAGCCTTCAACTGCTGCAGAGAGTCATAAAGGGGATTGATTCCTGTAATCCCCCCCGGTCGCCCCCTCCTGTCCATGATCCAGTTCATGCTGCTGCCCGGGCCCCCCTGCTAAACTAATGGGGCCTGGGCCCCGTACAGGAGGACTGGTGGTACCCCCCTATCAGTGGCCCTGACGATGGGGCATTATTACTTCCATTGACATCAACAATGGGGCACTATATCTTTAATTGATACTAACAATGGGGCACTATTCCTTCCACTGACACCAACAATGGGATACTATTCCTTCCATTGACACCAACGATGGGGCACTATTCCTTCCACTGACACCAATGATGAGACACTATTCCTTCCATTGATACCAATGATGGGGCACTATTCCTACCACTGGTAACACCGATGGGGCATTAGTACTTCCACTGACACCAACGATGGGACACTGTTCTTCCCACTGACACCAACAATGGGGCACTATTCCTTCCACTGGTACCAACGATGGGGCACTCTTCCTCCTCCTATTGACCACAGGCACCATGTATTTTTTTTTTCTCCTGATGACCACCAAGCCTGAGACATTGTCTATTCCCAATGGCCACATTCTGGCCCTCCTAAAGTCTGAAGAACAATAAAATGGCCCTTTGTTTAGAAAGTTTGGAGACACCTGGTCTGCATGATGGAGAATCCATCAGCATAAATTATTTGGCTTTGTAGCAGCCCCTGGTATAGGTCAGGGGTCAACTGTGAAATCTGGGGCAAATTTCCCACTTTTACCCCTAGAGACATAAGAAGACAGCATAAAATGTAAAGTGTAAGTATTACAAAACTTTTTTTTTGGATGGAGTAGGGGAAGATTACATTCCTGCCAGCTTTTCCCCCATCTCAGAGACCCAACAGGAAATAAGCCGAAGTCTCTACAAAGTGAGGAGAAATCCCCTCTAAAGTTGGCCATATATTCATAGTTAGAAAGAGGCTGAATTAAAACTCTTATGCCCCGTACACACGATCGGAATTTCTGACAACAAAACCGTGGATTTTTTTTGTCCGAAGGATGTTGGCTCAAACTTGTCTTGCATACACACGGTCACACAAATGTCGGAAATTCCGAACGTGAGAACGCGGTGACATACAAGACGTACGACGAGCCGAGAAAAAGGAAGTTCAATAGCCAGTGCGGCTCCTTCTGCTTGATTCCGAGCATGCGTGAGCTTTTGTGTGACGGACTTGTATACACACGATCAGACTTCCAGACAACAAGTGAAGTTGGTGGAAAATTTGAGAACCTGCTCTCAAACATTTGTGGCCGGAAATCTCAACAGCAAATGTTCGATGGAGCCTACACAAGGTCAGACTTTCCGACAACAAGCTCACATCCAACATTTCCCGTCGGAACATCCGACCGTGTATACGCGGCATTAGAGATGCCTCATCATAAACAGTGTGGATGGGCGAATATCCCTTACCAGCTATTGTATTCTGACAGCCGGCACCCACAGCTGTCAGAGTTCCCGAACAGTGAGTGCATATGATTGGCTGCCGTCACTGTTCAGCCAACAATCTTCAGAGAAAAGTGTGTCAAGCCAGGTGGTGCCGGTGGGGTCACCTTTGGACCAAGTTTCGGCCAATTCATCAAGAAATGGACCAGTATTTGATTCCTGTATGGCCAGATTTAGACAACAGTCACAGGCATAGGTGTCCCTGTTGAAAGATTTTTTATTTTTGTTGACTACCTGTTAATCCTGCCAAAAAGACAGTATTCTTGTAATTTCCTGTGAGCTGCATAGAAGTATGTCTTCTTTCCCAGCTATCTTTTGTAAACTATCAATTGGCCTATCCCCCATGTAATGGAGATGAAGAGATATGAACATGTTTGTATTCCATATAATAAGAACAGCCTAGGGCAGTGATGGCGAACCTTGGCACCCCAGATGTTTTGGAACTACATTTCCCATGATGCTCTGGCACTCTGCAGTGTAGTGGAGCATCATGGGAAATGTCGTTCCAAAACATCTGGGGTGCCAAGGTTCGCCATCACTGGCCTAGGGTGACAACCATGACTCCCTCCATAGATACCGTGAAGAAGAGATGCAGCCACCCAGGGGCAGGAAGTGGGTTATTTTCAGGAACACAAGGTGAAAATAAAGCAAAAATAAATAGAAAATGAATGCAGCCATCACATCAAGGACTGGTAAGCTGCAACATATTGCATTTTAGGTTTTGGGTTTAGATACACTTTACCCTTTAACCCAAACTTCATTTTTTTTCTTCTTCTAGATGTCCTCGGTCTGATGGCCAGCATCATTCAACCCACTTTGTCTTGGACCTGCCCCCAGTCTGTGACTGGACAATGAAAGGAGAAGTAGCACAGCGATAAGCTCATCTCTCCATCACTCTACTCTCTCCCCCTAAGAGCACGCTCCTTGCCAGCACATGAAATGATTGGATCCTTGTGCTGATTTTGCTCTCCCACTCCAGCCCTGCTGTAGGGGGACTACTAGAGGCAGATAACAGGTACATTTAATGATATATTCATGGTTACAGGACTGCATTATTGGTGCCCTAGAGTTTAGCCCTAACAAAAAATGAGTTGGTGTTGACCTTATATTTTATATTCCAGTGTGTTAGAAGACAAAAAAAAAAAACAGCCATTTTTAATAGCCGTCTGTTACTATGCGACACAAATCTGAATGAACAATCTGTAATTCTTCCTGATACAGGATAATTATCAGCCCGGAACGTGTGGAACTCGGCCAATCCTCCGGCACTGACAAGGTTTTGAGTTTCGCACCTGTGGCAGTGCCAACCGGTCAAAAAAGCATCTTACAAAACACATTAGCTGACATGACTTGTTAATCACAAATGCTTAGGGATATTTAATACTTGAAGGATTAAGCCTTGGTTTCAAAATAATACATTAACTCATCGCATGCAAACATAGGAAGCAATACAATTCCCATCTGATAGTCGTGTTTAGAGGAACATGAGGTCTACGACGTGCACCCGACGCCAAGAATGTGACAAAACAGTTGTTTTACCCAATGCTTCCCGCTAGTGTTTCTATAAATATTCCTCACGTAACTCTTACAGAGGCTGCAGATGATGCGAAATGTGGGTCCTTAAATACCCCGGATTTCCAGGCAATTAAAGAGGGCTTTTCCCTTCACTTTAAGTTCTACATACCATCATCTAACTATTGATAATTCTGTTTTATTGATTTGATTTATTTATTACAGGTTTTTAGATTTCTCTATTTCTCCCACTGACACCAATGATGGGGAACTGTTCCTTCCACTGACACCAATGATGGGGAACTGTTCCTTCCACTGACACCAATGATGGGGAACTGTTCCTTCCACTGATACCAACGATGGGGCGCTGTTCCTTCCACTGACACCAACGATGGGGAACTGTTCCTTCCACTGAAACCAACGATGGGGCACTGTTCCTTCCACTGAAACCAACGATGGGGCACTGTTCCTTCCACTGACACCAACGATGGGGCACTGTTACTTCAACTGACACTAAAGATAGTACACTGTTACTTCAACTGACACTAAAGATAGTACACTGTTACTTCAACTGACACTAAAGATAGGGCCCTGTTCCTTCCACTGACACCAACGATGGGGTGTTTCGTCACATATGGCGACCCATCACATTTGGCTACCCGCTGGATTGCGTATGCGCGATGCCGCCATATGCGTTCCAACACTGTGGCGATCTGCGCTTGCACAGAATTTTGTGGCCACACTCCTGAGTCCAGGTTCAAGCCCCACCATCCAAGTGGGCATAGAGTTAGATTATAATTATGCTGAGTGAAGCGAGGCCGTGTCCGAAGTGTGGCGAGCGAAGCGAGCCCGCGAGGGGCCCTGTGGCAAAGTGGTGTCTTACAACAGTGTGGAACGCATATGGCGGCATCACGCATGCGCACTCCAGCGGGTAGCAAAATGTGATGGGTAGCTGAATGTGAAGAAACAGGGGCACTGTTCCTTCCACTGACAATAACAATGGGGCACTGTTCCTTCCACTGACACCAACGATAGGGCACTGTTCTTTCCACTGACACTAAAGATGGGGCACTGTTCCTTCTACTGACACCAACGATAGGGCACTGTTCCTTCCACTGACACCAACGATAGGGCACTGTTCTTTCCACTGACACTAAAGATGGGGCACTGTTCCTTCCACTGACACCAACGATGGGGCACTGTTCCTTCCACTGACACCAACGATGGGGCACTGTTCCTTCCACTGACACCAACGATGGGGCACTGTTCCTTCAACTGACACTAAAGATGGGGCGCTATTCCTTCCGCTGTCACCAATGATGGGACACTATTGCCTCCACTGATGTCAGTTCATTGGTGTCAGTCAGTTATTGAGAACAGGGTCCAGTAAAGTTTCTCGAAAACTTCCATGCCTCAACAGTAAAAAAGAAAAAAAATTAATACTCACACAAGAAAAGTATGGGAATACAAAATATGTATTCAAATGTTGGAGGATGCTGGATGCGGCTAGGTGTCACTGTGAGGGATGAGGGTTCTGAAAGGGGTTGGGGGACTCTGAAGCAGACGTGGTGGACCTGTAGGTAGAGGATGAGATTTCTGGGGGGAGCTCAGGGAAACTGTTAGGGGTGTGCTCTCTGAAGGGGTCTGGAAGTTTCTCCAGGAGGCTGGGGCTTTCCAGGGGAACTGTAGAAGACTGGAGTGTACTTCAGGGACTGGGTGGGGCACTGTGGGACATTGTTGAAGGCTGGGGGTACTATGGTGGGGCTGGTGGCTCTGTAGCATAGTAAGAGCACTTCAGTTGACTGGGGGGGCACTTTGGAAGGTTGAGCGGTATTGTGGAGAATGAGGGTTCTTAGGGGACTGAGGGGTACTCGGGAGGTTAAAGGACATTGTGAGGGCAGAGGACTCTCAGGGAGCTGGGGGGCACTGTGGGAGGTTTAGGAGCATTGTGGGGGCTGAGGGTTCTCAGGGTCTTGGGGTAGAGTAGGAAGTTGAAGGGCATTGTGGGGACTGAGGACTCTCAGGGGGCCTTGGGTCACTGTGAGGGGCACTGCAGACCATTATGGGAGGTTGGGTGGCACTATGGGAGCTGGATGGGAGGTTAGGAGATCAGCAACTGGCTGGAGCCCTGGGAGGAGAGAGGCCACAGCCCAGCAATGGACCACAATCATAATGGTTGGGAACCATTGGTCTACACCAGGGGTGTCCAACCTCTGGCACAAAGGCTGCATGCAGCCCCAGATGGCTATGAATGTGTCCCAAAACAAAATTATAAACGTACTTACATATGTTGATTTTTTGTGGAATTTTTAGTAAAAATGCATTTACACTTGGCAAACACATGCAGCCAAAGAAAGTTTTATCTTCCCAAAAAAAAAAAAAAAATCCCCCACTCTTCACAATCACACCTTATTCATGTCATCAGTTTTCGGGATCACCTAAATTTGTGAGCAACTATTTTCAAGGATGAAGCATAAAAAGGGCAAAATTAGAACCAAAATATCTGATGAGCACCTTGAGAATTAATTTACCCGGACAGCCTGGGTTTTGAATCTAGTGTCTGGGTTTTAGGCAGACCGAAACTCAGACACATTATTCAGACTAGGCTGTGGCTCCCCAAGTATCCAAGACAGTGACACAGAAAACTTTTTTCCATCCGGGAGCTGCGGGCGGCGGTCTGGGGGCAGGTTTGACATCACTGGGGGGCAGGGAGATGATGTCAGCAAGAGCAATTTGGCCACACCCATTATTTGCTGTGGCATGCTATGCCCGCCGCATTACTACTCTCTTTGGGGAACCTAAAAGTGTCCCAGGCTGCTAAAGTGTTCAGGTTTGGCTTGAAGAAAAGGTGTCAACCCTACCAGGAAGGTCAAAAGGCTGGAAACCATTGGTGTACACTGTATGCAAACTAAATCTGGGCTCTAGGCAAACAACCAAAAACTGATAAAATACATATAAGGGATCTGGTTTACCTGCCAAAATATTTGCATTTCTGTCCAGCCTGTCCTGAGATTTACAAAGTTCTAGCAAGGGTGGGACCTGATCTTCCCCCCTGCAGTTTCACTTTCACTTACAGGTCTCGTCCCAGCCTTGGAACTAGTCAATGAAAGGAGAAATAGTAAACTGGTGAGCTTATCTGTCTGTCACTCTGCTCTCTCCCCTAATAACATGTTCTGTGCACTACAGCATACTTGATTGGTTCCTTGTGCTGCTTCTCGCTCCCCCCCGTGAGCTGTATAGCTGCTTTACAGCGACGGCACAGACTGATACCAAGTCAAACACAGGTACTTATACTGTAAAAAAAAAAAAAAATGATGATGATTACAGATTATGATTACAGATCTGCATGAATTTGAACCTTTTTATCTGGCTTGAGTTCACCCTTTACAGTGAATGCTAGGTCAATATAAAGCATCATTCAATGCAATAGTGTCTTCCTTTAAACAAATTCAACATATTTTTGCATACAGCTAGCATACTTTCCAGAAATCTCTCTATTTATAAGTTTTCTGTTATCTGGTTTCAGACCAATGGGGGAAGGGGCAGCACTTGTATGTTGTATCCAAACACGCTTTGCAGCATGCACATGTGATCAGAGGTACATGCATTGTAAGGATCTACATCAGTGCTGCATACCTCCCAACTGTCCCTGATTTCGAGGGACTGTCCCTAATTTGGAGCAATGTCCTGCTGTCCCTCTTTCCTCCTCATTTGTCCCTCATTTTGGTCTGATCTATATAGTTGTATATAAAATGCACTTTTTATCTTTCAAAAAGTGTTTCCCAGTCCTAAACCTTTCATCCAATTTCTAAATTGCTGCATTTGTACATTTGAAAAGCCAATATAAAGGAATAGTAGTTGTAAAAAAAAGTCCTTGTGGATTTAATTAACCTTTTTTTTTTGGTTAATTCTCCTTTAAGGGGGCGTGGCAGGGGGCGTGTCCTATGCCTACATACATTTGTTAGTAGGTGTCCCTCATTCCCATCCCAAAATGTTGGGAGGTATGGAGCTGGTCAACGTAATAATCATAGAGGGCCTCAACTGTGGCCCCCTTCACTTCCAGAGAGCTGCGCCATAGCACCTCAATGACCAAAAATGTTGGGCCTACTGCATTTTTGTAGCATATTGCAATGCACTGAAGACGTTTGAATACAAAACCTCCAGGATTGGTGTCAATGGATACAATAATAACCCCAGCATTGGTGTCAGTGGATACAATAATAACCCCAGCATTGGTGTCAGTGGATACAATAATAACCCCCAGCATTGGTGTCAGTAGATGCAATAATAACCCCCCCCCCATTGATGTCAGTGAATACAATAATAACCCCCAGCATTGTTGTCAGTGCGCACAATAATAAGTCCCAGAATTGCTGTCAGTGGACGCAATAATGGGAACCATTAAAGATCAGTGTGACGCCTCTTTCCTGATGGGAATTATCATTAGTTGTGAGCGAGTTTGACCCTTTCAGGGTTTAATGCCCCGTACACACGATCGGAATTTTCGTCGGAAAAACCTTGGATGTTTTTTCCGACGGAATTCCGCTCAAGCTTGCCTTGCATACACACGGTCACACAAAAGTTCTCTGGACTTTCGACCGTCAAGAACACGGTGACGTACAACATGTACGACGGCACTAGAAAAGGGAAGTTCCATACGAAGCGATGATTCTGAGCATGCGTGTTTTTTCGCGCATCGAAATTGCATACAGACGAGCGGAATTTTCGGATAGGAACGTTTTCCGACTGAAAAATAGAGAACCCGCTCTCAATCTTTTGCTGGTGGAAATTCCGCCAGCAAAAGACCGATGGAGCATACACACGGTCGGAATTTCCAACCAAAAGCTCACATCGGTCTTTTGCTGGTGGAATTTCCGATCGTGTGTACGCGGAATTAGAAGGAGGCGAGCAGCCATTTCACCTTGTGAAGGTTGGTTTGAAGGTTGGTTTATCTGTCGGACTTTCCTTCAGAATAGACTCCGACGGTCTTTCCGACAGAGTTTCGCTGAAACGGACTTGCCTACACACGATCAAACCAAAGTCCGATCGTTTAGAACGCAATGACGTACGACGGGACTAGAAAAAGAAAGTTCAATAGCCAGTAGCCAATAGCTGCCCTTGCGTCGTTTTTGGTCCGTCGGACTAGCATACAGATGAGCGGTTTTCCCGAAAGAAAAAGTCCGATGAAGCCCACACACGATTGGAATGTCCGACGGAATGATTCCGTCGGACCTTTTCTGCCGGAAAGTCCAGTCGTGTGTATGCGACATTAGAAGCACTTTTTTCTCACAGTGGATTTTGAAGCACACTCTATATAAGAAGATTTTGTGCTCCAATTAACTTTCATATATATTTGATATTGGACTTTTTCAGCACATGCGTTTATTACACATCAATATTGGATTTATTTACATTTTGTACTTGAGAAGCACTTTTTTTGCTCACAGTGTAATTTGAAACACATTCTATATAAAAAGATTTTCAGTTTCAATCAATTTTTTTATACATTTCCTATTGGATTGTATATTTATTCAGCGCATGCGTTTATTGCATATTATTGGATTTATGTATTATTTGTCAGATTGAAGCAGCGCTATCACATTTTTTAGATAATAATAAACCCCAGCATTGGTGTCAGTATATGCAATAATAACCCCTCCCCCCTATTGATGTAGGTGGATGCAATAATAACCCCCCCATTGGTGCAGGCGGATGCAATAATAACCCCCCCCCCAATGGTGTAGGTGGATGCAATAATAACCCCCCCTATTGGTGTAGGTGGATGCAATAATACCCCCCCCATTGGTGTAGGTGGATGCAATAATAACCCCCCCCCCATTGGTGTAGGTGGATGCAATAATAACCCCCCCCCATTGGTGTAGGTGAATGCAATAATAACCCCCCCCCCCCTATTGGTGTAGGTGGATGCAATAATACTGTAAACCCCCCCCATTGGTGCAGGCGGATGCAATAATAACCCCAGCATTGGTGTTGGCAGATGCAATAATAACCCCCCCATTGGTGTTGGCGGATGCAATAATAACCCCCCCCCATTGGTTTAGGTGGATGCAATAATAATCCCCCCCATTGGTGTTGGCGGATGCAATAATAACCCCCCCCATTGGTGCAGGCGGATGCAATATTAACCCCCCCATTGGTTTAGGTGGATGCAATAATAATCCCCCCCATTGGTGCAGGCGGATGCAATATTAACCCCCCCATTGGTTTAGGTGGATGCAATAATAATCCCCCCCATTGGTGTTGGCGGGTGCAATAATAACCCCCCCATTGGTGCAGGCGGATGCAATAATAACCCTTCCCCCATTGGTTTAGGTGGATGCAATAATAACCCCCCCCATTGGTGTTGGCGGATGCAATAATAACCCCCCCCTATTGGTGTAGGTAGATGCAATAATAACCCCCCCCCCCCACACTGGTGTAGGCGGATGCAATAATAACCCAGCATTTGTTTCAGTGTCTGCAGGAATAACCCCCAGAATTGGTGTCAGTATCTACAATAATTGGTGTTAGTGAACGCAATAACAGCCCCCAACATTGGTGTCAGTACAATGAACCCTCCCTCACATTGGTAGTCACTGTCAGTGAAATTTAAGCCCCCAAATCTCCCCCACTGCATTAGTGGCCAGCGGCAGTGAAAGTTCCTGTGCCAGGCAACCTACTGCTTTCTGTATGGTACCCAACATATTGAGATGGCACACTGATTAGCAAAAGAATAGGACACACCCCCTGCCACGCCCCCTAAAGGAGAATTATACAAGCAAGTGGAGTGCATACCTCCCAACTTTTGGGATGGGAATGAGGGACACCTATCAGCAAAAGCATGCAGGCATAGGACACACCCCTTGCCACGCCCCCTTAAAGGAGAACTGTACACAAAAAGCAAGATTGGTTAAACCCACAAGTGCTTTTTTTTACCACAACTATTCCTTTATATTGGCTTTGAAAATTTACAAAATGCAGAAATTTAGAAATTGGATGAAGGGTTTAGCTCTGGGAAACACTTTTTGAAAGATAAATTTATATATATATATATATATATACACAACTATATAGATCAGACCAAAATAGAGAGGGACAGAGGGACATTGCTCCAGATTAGGGACAGTCCCTCAAAATCAGGGACAGTTGGGAGCTATGTATAGTGAGGACCACTTGAACCCCATAGGCCGCGTGTTGGGCATCACTGATCCACATCCTTCTGAAATGGATTTGGCACTTCTTCGCACTATAGAGTTTTAAAACTGTAAAGTGTAGGTAGTCAGTTAAGCAGTAATGCCCCGTATACACGGTCGGATTTTCCTATGGAAAATGTTCTATAGGACCTTGTTGTCTGAAATTCTGACCGTGTGTAGTCTCCATCGGACATTTTCCATAGGAATTTCCGTCACACAAAATTTGAGAGCTGGATCTCAAATTTTCCAACAACAAAATCCGTTGTCGGAAATTCTGATCGTGTGTACACAATTCTGACGCACAAAAGTTCCACGCATGCTCGGAATCAAGCAGAAGAGCCACACTGGCTATTGAACTTCATTTTTCTCGGCTCGTCGTACGTGTTGTACGTCACCACGTTCTTGACATTCGGAATTTCCGACCAACTTTTGGTGACCGTGTGTATGCAAGACAAGTTTGAGCCAACATCCGTCGGAAAAAAAACATGGATTTTGTTGTCGGAAAATCCTATCGTGTGTACACGGCATAATAGGGTTTCACCACGGAAGGGACTGCACAGAAACTGCAAATCCTTTGCCAGGGAGTTCACATCCACACGTTTCAACTGTGTTTAGCTATATGACTTGAATTCACCCTTATGCCCCGTACACACGATCGGACATTGATCGGACATTCCGACAACAAAATCCATGGATTTTTTCCGACGGATGTTGGCTCAAACTTGTCTTGCATACACACGGTCACACAAAGTTGTTGGAAAATCCGATCGTTCTGAACGCGGTGACATAAAACACGTACGTCGGGACTATAAACGGGGCAGTGGCCAATAGCTTTCATCTCTTTATTTATTCTGAGCATGTGTGGCACTTTGTGCGTCGGATTTGTGTACACACGATTGGAATTTAACCTATCGGATTTTGTTGTTGGAAAATTTTAAAGCCTGCTCTCAAAACTTTGTGTGTCAGAAATTCCGACGGAAAAAGTCCGATGGAGCCCACACAGGATCGGAATTTTCGACAACTAGCTCCGATCGCACATTTTCCGTCGGAAAATCCGACCGTGTGTACAGGGCATTAATCCAGAAAATATTTTTGTGTCAACAAATGGAAGATGTTTCAAAAAAAAAAAGAAAAATGTATATGCACTATTGTGTCAAAGTTTTAGGCAGGTGTGAAGAATTCTGTAAAGTAGAATGCTTTTAGAAATAGAAGTGTTAATAGGTTATGTAGGGTACACACTATAAGAAAATCAAGTGAACGATCGTCCAATTTTCCTCGTGGTTTCACAGCAAAACGGAACTGATGAACGAAAATTTGTACGAAAATCCTCGTACGACAAAAGCTTTTTTTTTGTGTTGTTTATTGTTTCCGATTATGCGCAGTCTTTCTTTTATGATTTTTCTTGTAAGAAAATCGTATGTAAGCGGTACACATTACACAAAAATAGTTTGTTCTGTTCCCGTACGAGAACAATTTTGGAGGTTGTCCCTTCGAGAATTTTCGAGAGAAAAATGGGAGTTTGGGACTTTAAAATGAGGTCCACGGACAACAGGGGGTGAATGAAAAATGGTGTTTATTGATCATGGAACCTGTATCAAACCATATCACAAACATAGACCACATGTAAAAGAAGAACATTGTAATAAATATCATTCAATACACCTAGGCACATATGTATGAGCGCATGCAATAAGGCATCAAGAGTACATCAATATGTCAACTAGAGGCCACATGATAGTCACAGGCGATTGATGGATACATACAATGATAAATACATATATATATACACATAAAAGCAGCATTGGGCGATGGTAGTAAAAATGTGTGAAACCATAATTGATTGAAGAGAGATGTTCTGAGTTGATAGTGAGCATGTATCTGCGTAACAAAATGTCCGACGCGTTTCGTGTGAACCACTCATCAGGGGCACAGTGCTCAAACATATCTATGAAAATGTAATAAAATGAACAATTAATCTATATGCAACCGATTGGAGCCGGGGGAAGCAATTATGCGACCCCTGAGTACTTACATAAAATCAGTGCAGAGGAGGTGTGGTGATGATGGAGCCAAGGCCAAATTAGCAGTCCTTACCGGGAGCTGAGGTGACAGAATTTCGTACGAAAATTCAGCTGTGGAAAGTTGTGTACACACTATACGAAAATTGTATGAAAGTTCTTTAGACGAAAACTCTTGGCCAATTTTCTTATAGCGTGTACGAGACTTTTGTCAATTAACAAAATGGAAAGTAAATGAACAGAAGAACAATCCAGATCCGATCCATATTTGACCACCCTTTGCCTTCAAAACAGCATCAGTTCTTCTCGGTACACGTGCACACAGTTTTTGAATTAACTCGGCAGGTAGATTGTTCCAAACATCTTGGAGAACTAACCACAGATCTTTTGTGGATTAGTATCACTGGTCCTCACAAAGTGTCAGTTAGTGTCAAATTGGCCGCTGCAATGTTTCAGTCCCGCTATAATTATATGGCACACCGTTTTCTTGGTATTACATATATGCTCCTGGCTGCTTCTGCATGTCTTGGTCACCTAAGCTCCCTTGGTGGACATTCATTGCGGTCCTGGTCCTTCAGTCTTGTGCACTTAGCATATGTGAGTATTTTAAGGGACAATTATTTTGCCCTTTATCTATCATAATTTTGTTTCATCTATTACATATAGTATAGACCCTTGGTTATTTATGTTCTCTCTTTTGTTGCAGTATCCCATTGCATCTGCCCCTGAAGAGTTGGTTTTATCCAACGAAACGCGTCGGACTCATTAATAATGCAATCTGCTTATATTTATGGTCTCGTATGCCTTTGTTTCATTTCAAACTAGTATCTACATACCATGTCCTAGGCTAGTTGCTTTTTTGGCCACACCATACATCTGCTTTGTCGCTTGCCTGTTATGTTCATTTGCTTTGCAGCATGTCATATTTCTCCTACATTGGCCATTTATTTAACCTTTATATGTGCCTCATTTAAAGTTCCACCCCCCCCCCCCTTCCTACTTACGTAATACAGGGATGGAAGCAAATATTTTATGTGCCTCATTCAAAGTCCCAAACTCTTTTCTTTTAACAGTCCTGCTATAAGTCACTGATTGTCACTATTACTAGTATATTAAAAAAAATACAAATTCCAGTATACTGTATATCCCATAGTTTGTATACTCTATAACAGGGATCCTCAAACTACGGCCCTCCAGCTGTTGCAGAACTACACATCCCATGAGGCATTGTAAACTCTGACATTCACAGACATGACTAGGCATGATGGGAATTGTAGTTCCTGAACACCTGGAGGGCCGCAGTTTGAAGACCCCTGCTCTATAACCTTTATGCAAACCAATCAATATACACTTATTGGATTTTTTTTTTTATCAAAAACATGTAACGGAATACGTATTGGCCTAAATTTATGAAGTTTTTTTTTTTTTTTTTTTTTTTCATTTCTTATTGGATATGTTTTATAGTAGAAAGTAAAAAATATAGTTTATTTTTAATTTATTTTTTATTGGATATGTTTTATAGTAGAAAGTAAAAAAAATATAGTTTTTTTTTTTTGTTTTTTTTTCTTATTGGATATGTTTTATAATAGAAAGTAAAAAATATATATTTTTTTTTTAAATTTCTTATTGGATATGTTTTATAGTAGAAAGTAAAAAATATAGTTTTTTTTTCTTATTGGATATGTTTTATAGTAGAAAGTAAAAAATATAGTTTTTTTTTAATTATTATCTCTTATTGGATATGTTTTATATTAGAAAGTAAAAAATATATATATATATATATATATATATATATATATATATATATATATATATATATATATATATATATATATATATATATATATATATTTTTTTTTTTTTTCTTATTGGATATGTTTTATAGTAGAAAGTAAAAAATATAGTTTTTTCTTTTCTTATTGGATATGTTTTATAGCAGAAAGTAAAAAATATAATGTATTTTTAATTTATTTTTTATTGGATATGTTTTATAGTAGAAAGTAAAAAAAAAATAGTTTATTTTTTTTGTTTTTTTTTCTTATTGGATATGTTTTATAGTAGAAAGTAAAAAATATAGTTTTTTTATTATTTCTTATTGGATATGTTTTATAGTAGAAAGTAAAAAATATAGTTTTTTTTTTAATTATTATTTCTTATTGGATATGTTTTATATTAGAAAGTAAAAAAAATATATATATTTTTTATTACTTATTGGATATGTTTTATAGTAGAAAGTAAAAAATATAGTTTCATTTTTTTTCTTATTGGATATGTTTTATAGTAGCAAGTAAAAAATATAGTTTTTTTTTTTTTTATTTCTTATTGGATATGTTTTATAGTAGAAAGTAAAAAATATAGTTTCATTTTTTTTTCTTATTGGATATGTTTTATAGTAGAAAGTAAAAAATATTTTTTTTTTATTTGTTATTGGATATGTTTTATAGTGTTATAGTTTTTTTATTTATAGTGTGCATAAAAAAACAAAAAAAAAAACAGAAGTGATCAAATACCACCAAAAGAAAGCTCTATTTGTGGGAATAAAAATTATGTAAATTTAATTTATCCACGCAATTGTCAGTTAAAGTAACGCAGAGCCGTATCGCAAAAAATGGCCTGGTCATGAAGGGGGGTAAATCTTCCGGATGGCGAGTGGATATGGTACTCTAGCTCTTAGCTCTGCCCCCATGTAATGGGAATTTCGCACACCTGCTATAGGTCAGGATTTGGGGTGGGTGCGATCTTTTCAGACACCCCTCTATTAGCAATTTGCTTTTAGTCCATATTTCTGGCCATCACACACATACCTATCTACAACATGGATCTGCCGAGCTGTTCCTTCACATTTCCATTAGGAACGCCGCGCTAATCCTCTGTGCCACAGCAAACCACAATCAGCCTGAATGTTTTTTCCCAGCGTGACCCAAGTGTTTATTAAAGCTCCGATTGCTACAAAACGTTTTCAGTGCTGTGGCTAAATTATCTCCTAATCATCACACAGCCGTACAAATCTGTTGTACATGCCTGTTGCATATGTGCAAAATTCAACTTAGAGTAGATGGAAACCCTAACTCAATGGCATTTAGACCGCTAATGTACTGTGTATTATAAACTATTGCATTTTTTATATATAAGATACTTTTCACCCTATTTTATTATTACTTTTATGGGGTTTTTGTTTGCATCTTAGCGCTGCTGATCTCTGACAGCCTCTTTGCAGCTACTTCTGGTCTGCAAGCTTTGGCTGCATGCCTTCCTCAGGGACGGGTTTCCTGATGGTGACAGCTGGGGATCATGCCTGTGTTGGATAAGTCTACTTGTAGTCTTCATTTGGAGTCTGTATGACTGAGTGACAACTTAGGAATACACTTGGGAGACAGGGATAGAGTGTTGTCACCCTGTAACAGGAAGTGCCTGAACAAGGACCTTTATGGTTGGATTACCAGTTTTTATTTTAGTAAAAGCCGCAGATTTAATGATTGAAGATTACTTTTGAAATTATGTTAACACGTGAAAATTTAGATGAGATTTTAGGGATTGGGTTTGCACACACTATAAAGTACAACTCCAGACAAATAAAAACACCAAAAGACTGCAACTGACTACCAATGTAAGGAGCATTCATCCTACTGACCACCAATGTAAGGAGCATTCATCCTACTGACCACCAATGTAAGGAGCATTCATCCTACTGACCACCAATGTAAGGAGCATTCTTTCTACTGACCACCAATGTAAGGAACATTCTTCCCACTGACCTCCAATGTAAGGAACATTCTTCCCACTGACCTCCAATGTAAGGAGCATTCTTCCCACTGATCACCAATGTAAGGAACATTCTTCCCACTGATCACCAATGTAAGGAACATTCTTCTCACTGACCACCAATGTAAGGAGCATTCTTCCCACTGACCTCCAATGTAAGGAGCATTCTTCCCACTGACCACCAATGTAAGGAACATTCTTCCCACTGACCTCCAATGTAAGGAACATTCTTCCCACTGGCCACCAATGTAAGAAGCTTTCTTTCCACTGATCACCAATGTAGGGAACATTCTTCCCACTGATCACGAATGTAAGAAGATTTTTTCCCACTGAGTATTAGTGTAATGGTGCAATTCTCTCTCTGACAAACAGTGTAAACGGTCCTTATCCCAATGACAAGCAACATAAGGTGGTTCCTATCCAACAATCCTATGACAACCAGTCCAAAGGGACCCTTCTTCACCAACCACCAATGTAAGGGAGAATTTCACTGATCACCAATGTACAGGGGCACCTATCCCCTGACTAATCTTATAAGGGGCATTTCTGTACGAACCACCAGGAGAACAATACAATTGTCTGTATTTCTTTTCTGGTCATTAATTGTAGTTTATTTCATTTAATTATTATTCCTGAAATATAATATTGTTATATACAGTGGGTATCAAATACCCAACAGTGAAGGAAAAAAAGTATTTGCTCCCCTGTTGATTTTGTACATTTACCCACTGACAAAGAAATAATCAGTCTATAATTTTAATGGTCCGTTTATTTTAACAGTGAAAGACAGAGTAACAACAAAAATATCCAGAAAACCGCCTTTCAAAAAAGTTAAAAATTGATTTGCATTTTAATGAGTGAAAAAGGTATTTGAGATCCCCTATCAATCAGCAAGATTTCTGGCTCCCAGGTGTCTTCTATACAGGTAACGAGCTGAGGTTAGGAGCACTCTCTTAAAGGGAGTGCTCCTAATCTTAGCTTGTTACCTGTATAAAAGACATGTGACCACAGAAGCAATTAGTCAATCAGATTCCAATCTCTCCACTATGGCCAAGACCAAAGAGCTGTCCAAGGATATCAGGGACAAGATTGTAGACCTACACAAGGCTGGAATGGGCTACAAGACCATCGCCCAGCAGCTTGGTGAGAGGGTGACAACCGTTGGTGCGATTATTCGCAAATGGAAGAAACACAAAATAACTGTCAATCTCAATCTGGGGCTCCATGCAAGATCTCACCTTGCGGAGTTTCAATGATCATGAGAATGGTGAGGAATCAGCCTACACGGGAGAATCTTGTCAATGATTTCAATAATGACCTGGGAGCTGTAGATGTAGTATTTATTAACTGGGTTCCCTGAGACCTGAAAGTGATTTCAAGCGTTCCTCCATGTTAAACAAGCACTAATGGTTGAGGCAGCAGTGGGGTCAGAGAGGGGCGTGGCTGAGACCAGCACTGGTTTGTATTTTAGCTGACCGGACTTCAGGGGCACAGAGAAGGCACCAGAGTGCAGAAAATTTAAAAAAAAGCGGGATGATATTGGTTGCAATGTATGACACCCCCATCAGGTCCACCCCATCATGATTAGTATTTGTCCAATACTGTATATAAAAAATGTAAAAAATAAATTCAGATTGCTAAGAAAATTATTTAGCTTTGAAACTTTTCAAGGTTTATTACAGTGAATTAAAGGATCTATAATAAAGAGGGAGTTTTTATTCAAATTTGGTTTAAAATATTGTCATTTCAAATTTTTGTTCTTCCATATTTTCCCCATTTTTATTAAATTTAGACATTTTTAGACTAGCCTCTAGAGGGAGCTCTTAGGCTGTGTTCACATGTTGTGATGCATTAATGCATGCACATTGATAGGCATTATGTCGGCCATTAGCTAGTGTTGTGTTAAGCCAGCCTATTCATTTGAATGGGCTGCCTAACACACCAAAAACTCATGGTAGTGCGTTACTGTGCCCATAAAGATACAACCTACCTAGGAAGACCCACTGCTCCCTACAGCCACCCACTGCTTGCATCAGAGCTAAGGGCTCTTAAGATCAGGGGTTACTCTCAATGGTAGGGTGCTGTAATGTTTTCAGGAAGAAATGCCGGCCCCTCCCACCAACCATGATCTGCCTGCATTCATAGGTGTCCGCAGCCTATTGTATTAGGGTGTGCACCTCAAAGCTCCAACACATATGCCTTTGTGACATATTAACCGACCTCTTGACCACTCGCCATCATAAAACAATGGGGGGTAGCAGGGGGACCTGGGCAGCGGAAAGAAAACGAACTGGGACAAGTGGGGTGGCATACTTTGGTACCAATCCCCTGTATTTTTCTCCTGTGGCAGCTGAATATCGGCGAGAGGAAGAGGAGGAGAAGCCTACTTTCAGCTGCTGCAGAAGAAAATACAGATCTGTCCCTTAAGTTCCACTCCAGCCACCTGTCCAGGTTCTGGGGGTCGGCAAGTAAGGATCGCAGCTTACCTGTCACCTGCCCACAATTGATGGATTGCCAACTCCAGGATTAGGGTGTGCCCAGGCACACCTGGCACACCCCTTGCGCACGCCTATGCCTGCATTGCATAGAGAGGCACTGGGTCCTAAATAAGGTATGTAATGAAAATGGAAAGCTTTTATTTAAAAATTCATCAGTATGTTGATAGGGAGGAAGCAAAATATAAGCAGATAGCCAGTAAGGCAGTGAGCAAGAGCGAACGAGAAAATTATTTTCAGCTAAACTATCTAATAGCAGGTCAAAATGAGGACTTTTAGAAAATACATTCCTTAAATAATCATGACCCGTGTTTCAAAATAAAGTAGAATTAATCCACGCAGCTTGCTAATGGGTCTCTCCTCTGATTCATACAACCCCTGAATGACTCTGCCTTTTTCCCGTTCTTCTCCAGGCTGCCTGTTGTCAACACACAATTTTCCCCAATTTATGTTTCCGTTACTTCATCCTCCAATAACGATCTTTACTCAACGAGTTTATAAATAGATGTACATCTTAAAAAACGTCAGAACGTTTAATAAGTGATAGGAAATCTTAACAGAGGATGGACCACCCAATGAGAAGGCATTACTATATTCCAGAATTACAGGGGGTATTGGGGTTAAAGCTGAACTAAAATCTCTCCTCCAACATGAACTATTATTAATTCTTATGCTGTTAGCATTAGTAAACAGATAGGAAGGTCAAGGTATATTATATTTACTTGTTTTAACCTTTTCTTCAGTTACTTCCTGGTTTCTGGGCCTAGGCCAAAATGATGTCATACATCCCAGGAGTCTTCAGGAGGGGGAGGAGGGGCTTTCTCAGCTAAGAACACCCTCCTGCCTGCATGCCTGAGCTAAGGGCAGATGGATTCCAGGGAGTAAATGCAACATGAATCATCTGCCCGTACTCAAGATGGACACGGCTAGAAATGCTAGGGGGGGTGTTCTTCAAAGAGATTTCTCAACAAAATAAAGCATGGAGACATGGATGGATGGGGGAGTTTGCTTTGAATATTAGAAATTATTTAAATAGCATTTTCAGTTTGTGATGCTCAGATATAGTTACGTTTCGCTTTAAAGTATATGTAATGCCAAAACATCATTTTTTATTTGATTGGATGGAATTTGTGCCCAATTTGGGACATTTCACTTCTTGTTCCCGGAGATACAATAGGAAGTGATAGGAAATCTATGCAAAGAAGGGAACACCCCCCCCCCCCCTTAGTTGTCGCTGGAACAAATGTCCTCCGGTGTAAGATTCTTGATTTCTCATCACTTTCTGTCCTGGTGACAGAGGTCACGAGGACTCTTTGTCACCAGGACTCATAGAGAGGGAATTTCCCCAACAGGGACACAGACTGCAATAAAAACCTAGGTTCATGCATAAGAGGTGCTAAATCTCCTGTTGTTAATCCCTTCCTGCCCAGACGTTCCTATAACTGGGCTATTACCCCCAGGAGTGGGAAGGTCTGTCAGATACAAGGTTCCAATAGGACAGAGCCTATGGCTGCGCCAAGTCCAGTAGTTAACCCCCAATGACCATATGGTGCCTTGCCTGATTGGCACTGGGTCCAAAATCATTGTCGTGGAGTATGAGTTCCACGCCCATCGGTTTGGGACCTAGGATGAATTGGACCCTTCCTGGTTGTCCTTGAAAGCCGCCAACAATCTGTCCATCATGGTGGAAGGAGTCACCTGGGCGAAGATACAAATAGATGCCATGTGGTGACCCACAGTCCAGTGATTTGGGCACTGACTATCGTCCTGTGCATAAATCTCCTGAAGGACCTGGGTCCACCCCTTGCTGGCCAAGACTAAACAATCGGACAGGCATGTACGGGGCTGTGGCCTGCAAGCTGTGTGGCTAATTTTGATCTGGGCCTTCGAGGCGTACCAGCAAGCAGCTAGACGACAGACAAAATGGGTGGGATTTGTCCCTAAGCTCCCCAAAACAAAAGCTACTTGTGGCGCCCCTTCAAGAAGCTGCAAGGAGCCATGGTGATCGTGGAGCCCCACGAAAACCTTGGGGTGCCAGGGTAGTGGTTGGCAGCCGGCACCTTGTCCAAGGTCCACAGGGGTAAGGTTCTAGTCCAGCTTATCAACTTGGGAACCTCCCCGATACCACTCCCAAATCACATCACCATTGCAGTCCTCTATGTGGTACCCAGTCACTGCATTTTCAGGGCCCAACCAGGGGTGGAAGCTGTCTGTGCTCAATTGCAAGCTGCCATGAAATCCCTGTATGACAAACAATACACACTGGCCATCCCCTTCCGAGACTACCCTCTACCTCATCAACATCTTCTGCACCAACTACTAGAGAAACACCAGGTTTTTGCGATTAGTCTTGAGGCCTATGGCTGCATTAAAAAAATCGACCCGGGTGATGCCCCACTTATCCAGGAGTAATACAGCCATATTCCCTCGGCCCTCTGCCAGGAGGTCAAGGACTTGATTCTCAATATGCTGCAGAGTGGGGTAAATCCAAGAACTATCCCAGCCCATGGGCTGCTACCGGTCATCCTAGTATGAAAGGAAGATGGCAGCTTGTGGTTCGGCATGGGCTGTCTCAAGCTGAATACCTACTAACCCCCTGGGATGCCTACCCCTTGCCCAGGATGGAGGAATCACCCACGGTGCTGGGCCAGGCCCAATACTTCTCTATGTTCGACCTGGTGAACGGCTACTGAAAAACCCCAGTGAGGGAAGACTTTATTATCCCCTTGGGACTGTTTGAGTTAAATTGTATGCCCTTCAGCTTTAACAACACCCCCAGGACCGTCCAACAGTTGTTTGTAAAGGTGTTTGGGGGACTACAACTTTGAGACTGTATTAATCTATCAATATAATATCATTACTTCTTCCAAGTCATTTGAGGACCACATACAGCACTTGGACCGGGTGTTCACTGGGTTAAAGTTGAAGCCCAGAAAGCTCTGCCTAATGCGACAGCAAATAGAATATCTGGTACACACTGTAAAAGCTGGGGGGGGGGCAAGTTTCCAGGCAGTACAGGTGTGGCTTCCCCCTAAAATCTTAACCAAGCTACTCTCCTTCCTGGGAGTGGTGGGCTACTATCGGTGGTTCATCCCCAATTTTGGGGATCCTCCCCCTCGATCCGGTCCCAGTGACAGGAACCACAACAGCAAGCCTGAAACAAACCTGACATTTTCACCCTTCTTGGCCTACATTGATTACTGAAACCCTTTTTGAGTGTACATGGATGGGAGTTTACAGGGCCTGGGGGCCATCTGGCCAAGGGGCAGAATGGATGAAAAAGAGTGAACTCCTAGGTAAGTTGCAGTCCGTGGCCCACAGAGCGAAACCTGCACAACTACAGCTCCTTTAAACTGGAATTATTAGCTCTGGTGTGGGCCATCACGGTAACGTTTGCGAAGTACCTCACAGGGGCGGAAATCGAGGTCTTCACAGACATTAACTTCCTCCCCTTCCTAGAAACCAAAAGCATTTTATTAAAATAAATTTGATAAAAATAAAAAAAAAGCCAATTTAAATTAGAAAAATCTGATTTAAATCAAAATATACCCTATTTTTTTGATTTTTTTTTAAAAAATCACTGATTTTTATCCACCCTGCTTATAGACATGTGTGGTTCATTTTGTTCCGAATTGAAATTCGGACAAGTTTTTCATTATTTGGATTACATTAGTAAAAAATGTGAAATAACGGATCAAAATTTCAGACGAAATTCGAATTCAAATCCTTTTCGAATCAAATTAGAATTTTCAAAGAGAATGAAATAGAAAAAAAAAAAAAAAGTAAAAATAGAACGCTGGATAGCCGCATTCCAAAAAAGTCCACCTTTATTAAAGAATGAATATCAAAGCATCACAGGGCAATACAGACTAACTGCACAGTTGCTGACGCTTTTCACACCAGATATGTTGCATAGTTGACAAAGCACCATATCTGGTGTGAAACGCGTCAGCAGCTGTGCAGTTAGTCTGTATTGCCCTGTGATGCTTTGATATAAATTTTTTAATAAAGGTGAACTTTTTTGGAGTGCGGCTATCCAGCGTTCTATTTTTCCATTATCTCTGTTGCAAACAGAGCCAGCACCCTGCCTGATTGTGGAGACAGCTGTTCTTAGAAGAGGTGATCACTTTGGAGCGGCGCACTCCCAAGAATAGAAAATAAAAGAATAGAACATAATAGAGTAAAATAGAGCACAATACAAAATAAAATAATAGAAAAAAATTGAATAGAAAAAAGGGATAAAATAGAAAATAAAAGAACAGAATAAAATAGAATAGAAAATAAAGGAATAGAATAGAATAAAAAATTGAATAGAATAAAATAGAAGATAACCATCTTCTGAAATTCGAATTTTGAATAGAATAAATTTGAATTCAAATAGAATAATAAAAATAGAATAAAAAGAATAGAATAGAATAGAAAATATATAAAAAAACACTGCGCTCTATATAAAAAACTAAATGGATCAGCAACAGCATACGTTGTGACAAAAACAATAAGATAAACGTGAAAAATGCAGCGCTAGAAAATTAATAAAGGAAGGAAAACCATAAATCAAGTCCATGGGTGTGGTCTTGGTAGTGGATAATGTGCTAAATAAATCATAAAGTCCAAATATGCAAAAATATGTGTAGATAAAGTGTCTACTCGTGTCCGTACACTGAAGAAAGAACAAAAGTGGATGGTTGAAATCCAAAAAGGACTGATGTACGTGATGTAGATCCGTGGGAGTGAAACAACATCTATGGTGCTCAACATCAAATGAATGGAAGAAGATGGGTACTCTTACCGGATGAGGTGGACTCCCCTGTCAGCGACATGGATTCAGTAAGGCAATAAGCCCCATCGGGCTGAGGAAGGGAAATCCGGAATGCTGGAACTGGCGGGGTGAACTTCAGCTTGCAGAACCTCCAAAGGTCGTTCAGTGGGTCCTCAGGGTAGAGATTCCAGGTGCAGAGCCTCAAAGCCCCAGCCTGGGACAGATCGCCCAGAAAGGATGTTGATCTCGTCCAGGTGTTATGTAAAAGAAAAATTACCGCTTCCGCATGGTGCAGGTAAAACAGGTGGATTTTTATTGCTAAAAAGCTATACAAGTAAAAAGGTGATCACAAAGATAATAACAAGGGCAGCATGGAGAGGGGGTAACCGCCCGACGCGTTTTGACCCAATGGTCTTCAACTGGGGCATGCCATTGGCGATCTGTGCCAGGCTGTGGCTTTGAGGCTCCGCACCTGGAATCTCTACCCTGAGGACCCACTGAACGACCTTTGGAGGTTCTGCCAGCTGAAGTTCACCCCGCCAGTTCCAGCATTCCGGATTTCCCTTCCTCAGCCCGATGGGGCTTATTGCCTTACTGACTCCATGTCGCTGACAGGGGAGTCCACCTCATCCGGTAAGAGTACCCATCTTCTTCCATTCATTTGATGTTGAGCACCATAGATGTTGTTTCACTCCCACGGATCTACATCACGTACATCAGTCCTTTTTGGATTTCAACCATCCACTTTTGTTCTTTCTTCAGTGTACGGACACGAGTAGATACTTTATCTACACATATTTTTGCACATTTGGACTATATGATTTATTTAGCACATTATCCACCACCAAGACCACACCCATGGACTTGATTTATGGTTTTCCTTCCTTTTAGATTAGAATAGAATAGAAAATAAATTAATTGAATAGAAAAGAATAGAGTAGAAAGAATATAAAAATATAACCGTTTTCTGGAATTCAAATTTCGAATGGAACAGAGTTGAATTTGAATAGAACAGAAAATAATAGAATATAATAGAAAATAGAAGAATAGAATAAAAAAAAGAATAGCATTAAAAAAAATAGAATAGAATGCCATAGAAAGAATATAACCATTCAAATTTCCAATAAAATAAATTAAATTCCAATGCAATTCGAATGGAATTTGTTTCAAATTCGAATGGATTGTGAAAAATTTGAATCGATTCGAATTTGAATAAACAAAACGAAGTCTGAAAACAAATTAAACTAATTTATGTAAAAAACGAACCGAAAAGAAATGAAACAAGCACATTTTGTTTCGTTCTGCACATGTCTAATCGCTTATCCGTTTTCTTTTTTGGAGCTACATGAAAGCGCATCAAACTCCTGTGTAACCGGTAAATGACAGATGCAGCGAGGGTAAACATGCCGGGAGCTGTCTTCTCTGAGGATCATTACAGGTAAGACTCAGACCCTCCATTAGATTCTCCCTGAACATACCTGACCACAGTCAGTGTAACGGCGCGGCATGGTTTGTGTAGGGATTTGTCAGTGCTGTCGAGAAGAGTTGTTATTTAATGGAGGATTTGCAGCAATTTGTTATTTAAGGCACCCAGCTATGACATTACTTTCCACATACAAAGAGGATGAAAACTCATTTCAAGAATTCAAAGGGCTGTGAATGTGCTTTTTAATCCTACCTATGATTACAAAAGTAAAAAAAAAAAAAGTTTAGGATAATAAAGAATTCCCCTGTTTTCTATTACCATTTCTCTAAACAAATTTAGCTCATCTCCCAAATCTATAATATTTTTGAGTAGATGCACACTAGCTAAGGGCTGAGATTAGGCTTGCAGTGGGTATGTTATATCCAGGACAGCCATTAGAAATTTTGTGGCTCCTTACACAGCTTAAGGGGATAGATTTATGGCATTTTAATTTATTTTACTAGTAATGGCGGCAATCTGCCATTTTTAGCAGGACTGCGACATTGTGGCGGACAAATCGGACACTTTTGACACTTTTTTTGGGACCATTGACATTTATACAGCGATCAGTGCTATAATTAGCCACTGATTACTGTATAAATGTCACTGGAGTTAACACTAGGGGGCGATCAAAGGGTTAAATGTGTTCACTAGGTGTGTTCTAACTGTAGGGGGATTGGCTGCCAGGGATATGACAGAGATCACTGTTCCCGATTACTGAGAATAGTAGATCTCTGTCAGAACGGGGAATTGTTTACAAAGGCAGCTCCCCGTTCTGCCTCTGTAATAGGCGATTGCAGGTCGCCAGCAGACATCAAGTCTGCCTAAGCCGAGGGTATGCTCCCGCACCGGGCGCATACAGCTACGGCGATTTGCACAGGAGGCTGGTCAGCAAGCTTCTTTTACGAAAATAAAAAAGCTTTCCATTTATTCTACACACGCCTACCTCATTGTCTTCATGGCTGTTTGAAAACACTTAATTACTTCTGCCTTACTTCCTGGACAGACTTTAGGTTATGACACATTAAGGATTTGACCAGCTGACCTCATTAGCCCACACCCTGCATCATCCACCCTCATCTGGTCAACACCTTCCTGTGTCATGACCTAAAGTCTGTCCAGGAAGTAAGGCAGAAGTAATGGAGTTATGTTTTCAAACAGCTATGAAGACAGTGAGCATAGTTGCCAACATTGCAAACAAAAAATTCGGGACACTTTTTTGCATGTAGGCGGAGCCTTGCTATAATTAGGGGGTGGGGCATTCATTTGTAGGCGGGGCATACCTAACAGAAAAATGCGGCACACTCTGGGCCCCCTGCGAAAAATGGGCGTGGTTTGCACGGAATAGTGGGCATGTCTTAAATGGGCATGGCTTGGAAGGGGTGTGGAATGAGATGAATGAGGAATGGAGGGAGAAAGAAAGAAAGAAAGAAAGAAAGAAAGAAAGAAAGAAAGAAAGAAAGAAAGAAAGAGGGAGAGAAAGAAAGAAAGAAAGAAAGAAAGAAAGAAAGAAAGAAAGAAAGAGGGAGAGAAAGAAAAAGAAAGAGGGAGAGAAATATGTGTATTCCAGAAAGTTTAACAATCAGCAGATAAAGATACTCCAAACACCTGGTGTTAGCGCTTCAATCATCCCGGCAACATGGTTGTTATGGTGTCAGGATGATTGAAGTGCATTATTTATATTATTACATTGTAATATAGAATGAAATTATTCAACTCACCATAATGCAGAATTAGTGGAAGCCCTGAGCGTGTCACCTGCCACGTCGCCTGCCACCAGATGCCATCAGGTGTCCCCAGCAGAATCCCTCCTTACATCAGGCATTCCCAGCGGAGTCCCCCCTTACATCAGGCATTGCCAGCTGAGTCCTCCCTTACATCAGGCATTGCCAGATGACTCCCCCCTTACATCAGGCATTGCCAGCGGATTCCCTGCTTACATCAGGCATTGCCAGCGGAGCCCCTCCTTACATCAGACATCCCCCAATGGAGCCCCCCTTTCCTTACATCAGGCATTCCCAGCAGTGGAGACTCTCTCCGCCGCCATTACTAAACAGAATGGGACAAAATAGCCGGGTGGCTGCCAATAGCAATTGAGCTGCGGCGCTGCCCACCCCCGCCCCTTCCCACATCAGGTCACAGACAGATGGCAGCGGGGCGGGAGGTGGGCAGTACCACAGCTCAAATTCTATTGGCAGCCACCCATCCATTACTAAACAGTAATTGTTTGTTGTGGTCTTTGGGAAAATGGCGGCCGGAGGAGACATTGTCTCTGTTGGCCACGGACCTCTAGCTGCGACGGTGGCAGCGGGAAAAAAAAAATCAGGAAAATAAGAATTTCCCAGGACATTTTACGGGAATGCCAAAATCCGGGAAAAGGGTCTAAATCCCGGGAATGTCCCAGGAAATTCGGGACAGTTGGTAAGTATGAGTGAGGTAAGCCTGTGTAGAATAAATGGAAAGCGTTTTTATTTTTGCAAAATAAGTACATTAATGCTATATTGAAACATAGGGGATCTGGAATATCCTTTAAGGGCTCATGCACACTGCATCTCAAAGAAGCTGAAAGAAGCTGTTCATACAGGCTTTTTGCTTTTTTAAGCTCTCTTTTTTTCTGCCTGGAAACTCCCCTCAATGTTAGCCAATGTGTCATGCACACACTTATTTTCAGGAGTTTAGAGGCATATGAGCTTATAGGCAGAAAAAACCCCACCAAACTTGCATTTTTGAGAAAAGTTTTCGAGCAGAAAACATGCCTAAGTACCCAAAAACGTGCAAAAAAGCGTGAAAAAGCACCAAAAAATGGAAAAATTATCTGATGGGAGGGTTTGCGAAATAGAACACTAATGCTCCTGTAGCACCCTCTAGGTTGCTAGAGTATTGTATATGGTTTTTTGGCAGTCAGGCTTGTTTGTTTTGATCTGGGCTGGGAGTGGCTCAGGGTAATGCTGGGTGACTCACAGTCAGAATCACCAGGACCTCCTACTTCTTTCCAGAACATTCTGGTGTTTTCTGGAAAGAGAGGTGGAGAGGGGAGGTTTAGCTGCCTTGGGTATTCTGAGGAGCCATGACCAATCCCCATGACCAAGTGGCAGGGGAGAAGGCCTCCCTAAATACCCAGGGTCAGGAGTTGTTCGGGAAGAAGTTGGAGATGGAGTGCTAGGCTGTTGGTGGCCTTGAAGGGAGCCTCCCAGTCTGGGGGGGGGTGACCTTGGGCCTGGGCTCGGGTCCGGACGGGACCCTCCTACCACACACAGAGGTGTCCTGGCCAAGAGGAGCAAGGAGAGGACAGCGGGAGACAGCACTGCCAGGCAAGTCTCCAAGGAAGAACAACAGGTCGCAGCCAGGAAGGCTGGTGATTGAAGCACAGTTGAGAGGACTGGGGAGACACGCCTGAGAAGACTGATAGAGAGGAGTCTGAGATGGGTGTAGAACCAGAAGAGAGGACTGGGGAGACACGCCTGAGAGGACTGGGAGATTGCAGTCTGAGATATGTGCAGAACCAGGTGAGAGAATTGTGGAAACATGGGCAGTGGAGAATGGCAACTGCAGCCATAAGGGCTGGCAGGGCCTGAAGATGTGGTACTGGGCTCAGTAGCCACGCAAACAGCTAGTACTAAAGAACTACCTTATTTTTGTTCCTACACTAAAATGGGCCCATGGTCTCTGCCTGCAAAAGGCATCTACCTTAGGCCTGGTTGAGTCAGTTCCGGCCTACAAATCAGTGCTAGTTGATCCTGGAAATATATGCAAGTGAAGTGCTGGAGGTATTGAGGACTAATAGTCTGCAAGCAAGTGCTGTGCTAGAGTGAAGACTGGAGTTTATATACAAAGAATGTATATAGTTTGTCCCATGTAAATTTTCTTCAATCAACTGGGCATCCCATATACTCTTACCCTATCCAAGTTAATTCCCCTCAATAAAAATACAAAACAAAATGCATGGACTGTTTTCTGTCTAAAGAGTGACTGGAAATCGTGTGCTGGGCGGGATGACATGTGGACTACAATACTTAGCAGCGCTCACAAGGGTACTGCTACACTTGAATAAGCTTGAAAAAGCTAAAAAAAAATCATAAATGTGCAATAAAAATGTGCAAAAGAGCACAAAAAAGCACACGTTTCCTCCAGCTTTTAGGCATAGATCTACAAGCTCAAATGCCTGGAAAAGAAGCTTTTTTTCACCGAACTCCGAATGACACGGCCGTGTGGGCAGAGCTTCAAAAAGTGACAGCTGGTACGGGGAACGTCTCCCTGTACTGCTGTCACACAGAGGCAGAGGATTGCTGAGCCGCTGCAGGAACATGTTACATGTTCCACCCTAAGGATGGATGGAACATGTAACATGTTCCCGAAGGTGAACTTCTCCTTTAACACTGCTTTTTTAATATCAAGTTGTACTTTGTACATTTTGATACCCATTCAGAACTAATCACTGGGATGACTACAAAAAACTCCTGTTGAAGTCTTTTGTACATTTTCATAGTTCTTAAGCTTGTCATACTTGGATCAAATTTCGACTGATTTCTGCTGAATTGGCTGAAATTTGCTCTGTGGGTACGGTTGCCACCTGTCCGAAGATTCACCTGGACAGTCCGGGTTTTGAATCATGTGTTCAGGTTTCAGGTGGACTGAAACCCGGACACATTATTCAGACTGGGCTGTGGCTACCCAAGTAACCAAGATAGTCACACACAAATCTGTTGCCACCAGGGAGCTGTCTGGGGGCAGGTTTGGCATCACTTGGGGGGCAGGGCGATGATGTCAGCAAGAGCAATTTGGCCACACCCACTGTTCACTGCAGCATGCTATGCGCACCGCATTGCTACTCTCCTTGGGGCACTCAAAGGTGTCCCAGGTTGCTAAAGTGTTCAGGTTTGGCTTGAAGAAAAGGTGGTAACCCTATCTGTGGGTGGTCTTGCCAGCAAACCCCAGCTTGACAAAAGTTGATTTTTTTTCAACCCACTTTTTTCGAAGGAGCCAGGCAGAAAGTTTTGTAGCCGAGCAGCACCTGCACCTTACTGGTATTGCAGAATCATCCACCTACACTATTTACTGTGAATGAGTGATTTCTCTTTGGTTAGCCTCACCTAACAGGTACGGCCAGCTTTACTGTAAAGAATTGTCTAGGTGCATAGAATGACTCATATCTTTTGCAAAGATCTCAAAGTTAGCAACTGTGCACTAATTATCACCCCCCCCCCTTTTCTCATAGAAGATTAAGTTCACTTTAGTTAATCAGTAATTCTGGTCTACCAGTCCAGCAATTTACACAGCCCTGCCAGACAGCACAGCCAAGTCCTTGGCTTCTACTGGCTTGTAAGCAATACAGTGTGCTCAATTACCTCTATTCGAATTTCATCTGTGTCTTTCGTTTCTTGATAGGAGTTCAATTTTAATTGTCCAGGTTTGCAACATTTGTACATGCTTTCTTTGTATTTGTATTTGTTTCCTGTGGTTGGTTGTTCTTAATAAGGAACTCTCCACGCTGTGTCCAAAATAAGGCAGGCAGAGGGAAAATGAACTGGTCACCAGTATTGTCTGTGGTCCCCCCCACCCCACCCCAGCTGATTTCCCCCCTGATTTACCAAACTTTGTTCTGCACTGTGTCTTTAGATGGGGGCGTCTGTCCTGGTAGAGGCAGGGCTTTGTTTTCTCATGTCAGAGCCTCCAGCAAGGAGAACAGGAAGCAGCAAAGTAGTGACATCACCAAATCTTTCTCCAAATCTCCAGGGGCAGCAGTGCCTTAGGTCTTGCACTGCAGATGTACAGCTATGAGGCTGGAGGCACAGGAGTGCCTAGGCACACTCACATACCAGGAATTACACTCCTATTTTTCACGAGTATTCAGGACAAATAGTGGATTTGTCAGGAATTATGTTTAGGCGCAATTAATATTTTAGTTACCTATTGCAAAACAAAACATTATGCTATAGAAAAATGGCAATTGATTGCACATAGGACGTCAACTGTGACCTATACCAGGTAATGTAAGATGGCTTTAGATCTGCTCTCCACTAGGGATGAGCTGAACACCCCCCGGTTCGGTTCGCACCAGAACCTGCGACCGGACCGAAAATGCGCACGAACGTTAGAACCCCATTGAAGTCTATGGGACGTGAACGTCCGAAATCAAAAGTGCTAATTTTAAAGGCTAATTTGCATGGTATTGTCCTAAAAAGGGATTAATGCAAAAAAAAAAGTTTTAAAAACGGCTGTTTTTTCGGGAGCAGTGATTTTAATGATGCTTAAAGTGAAAAAAAGTGAAATATTCCTTTAAATATCGTACCTGGGGATGTGTCTATAGTATGCCTGTAAAGTGGCGTGTGTTTCCCGTGCTTAGAACAGTCCCTGCAAAAAATGACATTTTTAAAGTAATAAAAGTCATTTAAAACTGCTTACGGCTTTAATGTAATGTCCGGTCCCGGTAATATGGATGGAAATCAGTGAGACAAACAGCATGGGTACCCCCCAGTCCATTACCAGGCCCTTTGGGTCTTGTATGGATATTAAGGGGAACCCCGCACCCAAATTAAAAAAAGGAAAGGCGTGGGGCCCCAGGCCCTCTGAACAGCAGTATACAGGTGGTGCAAACAAGACAGGGACTGTAGGTTTGTTGTTAAGTAGAATCTGTTTGTAATTTTGAACTGGTACATTTTTAAAGTCTTTAGCTCCAGCCAAAAAATCTATTTGTAAGCTTTTTGGAAAACATAGGGAAGGGTTATCACCCCTGTGACATTTGTTTTGCTGTCTGTGCCCCTGTTCAGAAGATTTCACCTCACTTTCTGTCCCAATGACAAATGTTTTTTGACAATTTGGGGTTTTTAGTGAAACAAGGATTGGTGATAAAGCATCAGTGGAAAGGAGAAACGTTTTTCCCATATTAACTCTTACAGGAGAGAATTTCCCTTCCTAGCGGTAGATTTCATCTCACTTCCTGTTGTCTCCTTCCGTTTGCAAGTAGGAGTCGTTTGTAAGTTAGATGTTTGAAAGTAGGGGCCTGCCCTCTATACTTTACAGAAATTGGGGCCTTAGATGTTGGTGTTGCCACAACTCTGTAAGCCCTCACAGTTACTCTTGGTGGGCGCAGGAATGGGCCCTGCTGTGAAATATTAGATCAAGAATTGTAATTACATGTCCCTGTTGAACAGGGGCAGAAAAATTGGGCCTTAGGCACTGGTGCCACAACACTGCAACCCCTCACAGATACTCTAGTTGGAGCACAAGAACAAGCCCTGCTGCAAAGTATTGCATCAAAAATTGTAATTACACGCCCCTGTTAAACGGGGACTGAAAAATTAAGCCTTAGGCACTGGTGCTGGTGCCACAACACTGCAACCCCTCACAAATACTCTAGTTGAGTGCAGCAACGAACCCTCCTTGCAAAATTTTGCATCAAAAATTGTAATTATACGCTCCTGTTAAACAGGGGCTGAAAAATTGGGCCTTAGCCTGGTGGCGGCGCTCAGAACCAAAAATATTCTTACAAGCTATCAGCATGATCATTGAGGAGGAAGATAGTCACTCAGCATAACAGGATAGTCACTCAGCATCAGCATAAGCAGTCTTGAAGGGATCTGACACTTCAAAAAAAATTATTCGGTTACATCAGCATCAGGTGCTTGGTAGCTGGTGGTGATCCAAGACTGATTCATTTTTATGAAGGTCAGTCGATCGACCGAGTTGGTGGACAGGCGCACCCTGTGATTGGTTACAAAGCCTCCAGCAGCACTGAATGTGCGTTCCGAAAGAACGCTGGATGCAGGACAGGCCAGTAGCTCAATTGCATACTGTGCAAGCTCTGGCCAGTGATCCATCCTCAAGACCCAGTAACCCAGAGGATTTTCGGTGGGAAAGGCGTCCAAGTCAGATCTTGCCCCTAGGTATTCCTGCACCATGTAAAACAGACGCTGGCGATGGTTGCTGGAACCCATCATACCTTCTCCACTGCTCCTTCTTTGACTGACTGAAGCCTCAGCAACACGTTGTCCAGGAACAGGAGTTTGTAACCTCCCAGTCTCTGGGAACGTGTTGCACAGACCTTTCTGCAAGGCCTCCCGAAGATGTTTCATCCTCTGCTCCCTCTGCGACGGCAAGATAAGGTCCGCAACCTTACCCTTGTAATGTGGATCAAGGAGGGTTGCCAGCCAGTATTGATCCCTCTCCTTGATACCACAAATACGAGGATCCTTCCGCAGGCTTTGCAGGATCAGGGAGGCCATGCACCGTAGGTTTGCTGAGGCATTCGGTCCGGAGGCCTCTGGGTCACTAAGGACAACATGATATGCAGCCACCTCCTCCCAGCCACGTACAAGTCCATGGGTTTCTTGGGACTGTAAATGATCCCTTCAAGACTGCTGCTGATGCTGAGTGCCAGGCTCCACCTCCTTGCTGACACAATCCTCCTCTTCCTCCTCCTCCTTCTCCTTGTCCTCTTCCTGTATGATCGGCGGGCACGCAGGAACACTGTCTGGATAAAGGTGGCCTTGAGAGCTAAGGAAGTCCTCCTTTTCCTGCCTCTGTTCTGCCTCAAGTGACCTGTCCATTATTCCTCGCGTGTGCTTCAACAGGTGGACAAGGGGGACAGTGTCACTGATGTATGCACTGTCACTGCTCACCATCCTCGTGGCCTCCTCAAATGGTGACAGGACAGTGCATGCATCCCTGATTATGGCCCACTGGCGTGGGGAAAAAAAACAAGCTCCCCTGACCCTGTCCTGGTGCCATAGTCACACAGGTACTCATTGATGGCCCTCTGCTGTGTGTGCAGCCGCTGCAGTATGGCCAACGTTGAGTTCCACCTGGTGGGCATGTCACAGATTAGGCGGTTCTTGGGCAGGTTAAATTCCTTTTGGAGGTCAGCCAGCTGAGCACTGGCATTATATGACCTGTGGAAATGCACACAGACTTTCCTGGCCTGCCTCAGGACATCCTGTAAGCCCGGGTACCTGCCCAAGAACCGCTGCACCACCAAGTTAAGGATGTGAGCCAAACAGGGCACATGGGTCAGTTGTCCCTGTCGGAGGGTGGAGAGGAGGTTGGTGCCATTGTTGCAAACCACCATACCTGCCTTAAGCTGACATGGCATCAACCACCTCTGAACCTGCCCCTGCAGAGCTGACAGAATCTCTGCCCCAGTGTGGCTCCTGTCCCCCAAGCACACTAGCTCAAGCACCACATGGCATCTTTTGGCCTGCGTGCTTGCGTAGCCCCTTGAATGCCTACGGAGCACCGCTGGTTACGAAGTCAAATCAGCACAGGAAGAGGCCATGAAGGAAGAAGAGGAGGGGGTGGAGGAGAGGGGTGTGGCAGAATCCCCACTAGTAGTATTTTGGAGGCGTGGTGGCAGAACAACCCCCAACACTACTGCACCCTGTCCTGCATCCTTCCCAGCTGCCAGAAGAGTCACCCAGTGCGCGGTGAAAGATAGGTAACATCCCTGTCCATGCCTGCTGGACCATCAGTCAGCGGTAATATGCACCTTACCGCTGACCGCCCTGTCCAGCAAGGCCAAGACATTGCCTTCCACATGCCGGTAGAGAGCCGGAATCGCCTTCCGTGAGAAAAAATGGCGTTTGGGAACCTGCCACTGAGGAACCGCACATTCCACAAACTCACGGAAGGGGGCAGAGTCTACCAACTGAAAAGGCAGTAGTTGAAGTGCTAGCAATTTAGCCAAGCTAGCATTCAACCGCTGGGCATGTGGATGGCTGGGAGCAAACTTCTTTTTGCGGTGCAGCAGCTGGGGCAGGGAAATTTGCCTGGTACTATCTGACGTCGGTGTACCGATAGCAGATTGCCCCCAAGTACTTGGCTGTGACACACCTAATTCTACACCTTCATTCCTCTCAGTGCAGATCTCAGAGAGGACTGAAGGTATAGTGGGGTTGGAGATCCCAGCTGATGAGGAGCAAGGAGAGGTCCTTTTTGTTCTTTGGTGTGGGTCTTTTAGGTACGCTTGCCAATGAACTGCATGGCAGGTCAACATATGTCTGGTCAAGCATGTGGTGCCCAAGCGGGAGATGTTTTGGCCACGAGAGATACGCTTGAGACATATGTTGTAAATAGCAGTGGTGGGATCTGATGCACTCATCTCAAAAAAGGCCCACACCAAAGAACTTTTGGAATAATGCGCAGAGACAGCAGCGCCCTGCACATGCGGAGCTCTGCGGTGTGATGCAGTCAGTATGCTGCTCTTAAGCTGGCCCCTAGAGGGCATCCTGCCTCGTTGGTGATGTGCCTCCTCCTCCTCTTCTCTCCTATCAGGCACCCACGTGGAGTCAGTGACCTCATCATCCCCTCCCTCCTCATCACTGGAGCAAAGCTGGCAGTATGCTGCAGCTGGGGGAACATGACTGCCAGATTGCTGTCCTTCTTGGGCACCCCCTCTCTCTGGGCTCACATTACTGCCTTCCTCTAGCTGGGTACCAACATCGGAGCCTTCAAAACGCTGGGCATCCTCCTGAAGCATGTACCCAACACTGTGTTCAAACAGTTCGGGGGACTCCTGAGGAGGACATGGTGGGGCTAGGGATGGAGTGACTGATGCCATTGAGCCGAGGGAAGAGGCCGCGTTGGCAGCTGCTTTGCCAGACAAAGTTCCCTGAGCCTGGGTGAGAGAGGATGAGGAGGATGAGGACGGCTTGGTCATCCACTCTTCCAAGTCTTCTGCATGTTGCGGCTCAACGCGGCCAGCTGCCGAAAAAAAGGACAAGCGTGTCCCACGGCCACGTGCTGATGAGGATGCACCGTCTTCACGACCAGCACTGTTGCCTCTAGACACAGAGCCTGCTTGCCCTCTTTTATTGGCTTGTGACTGTCTGCCTCTCCTTGTTGGCCTTCCAGACATACTAATGGCCTGCAGTGAGATGTAGCTGCACAAAGCTGGGATGTATATATATACTGATGCTGCAGCTAGCAGAATCAACTGCCTGCAGTATTATTAGTATGAGAACACCAGCAATTGTCTTCAGGTAGCTTTAGGTGCACACTGTGCTGAGAACGCAGTACACTAACTGTAAATACTGTAACTGCCTGCCTGTGGTATTAATAGGAGCAGAACAACAGCAATTGTCTTCAGGTAGCTTTAGGTGCACACTGTGCAGAGGACGCACTACACTAACTGTAAATGTTGTAGCTGCCTGCCTGTGGTATTATTAGGATCAGAAGAACACCACCAATTTTATTCAGGTAGCTTTAGGTGCACATTGTGCAGAGGACACAGTACACTAACTGTATATATTGTAGCTGCCTGTCTGTGGTATTAATAGGATCAGAAGAACATCACCAATTTTATTCAGGTAGCTTTAGGTGCTCACTGTGCAGAGGACACAGTACACTAACTGTAAATACTGTAGCTGCCTGTCTATGGTATTAATAGGATCAGAAGAACACCACCAATTGTCTCCAGGTAGCTTTAGGTGCACACTGTGCAGAGGACGCACTACACTAACTGTAAATACTGTAGCTGCCTGCCTGTGGTATTACTAGGATAAGAAGAACACCACTAATTTTCTTCAGGTAGCTTTAGGTGCACACTGTGCAGAGGACACAGTACAGTAACTGTAAATACTGTAGCTGCCTGCCTGTGGTATTAATAGGATCAGAAGAACACCACTAATTTTATTCAGGTAGCTTTAGGTGCACACTGTGCAGAGGACACAGTGCACTAACTGTAAATACTGTAGCTGCCTGCCTGTGGTATTAATAGGAGCAGAACAACAGCCATTGTCTCCAGGTAGCTTTAGTAGCACACTGTGCAGAGGACGCACTACACTAACTGTAAATACTGTAGCTGCCTGCCTGTGGTATTAATAGGATTAGAAGAACACCACTAATTTTATTCAGGTAGCTTTAGGTGCACACTGTGCAGAGGACACAGTGCACTAACTGTAAATACTGTAGCTGCCTGCCTGTGGTATTAATAGGAGCAGAATAACAGCAATTGTCTCCAGGTAGCTTTAGGTGCACACTGTGCAGAGGACGCACTACACTAACTGTAAATGCTGTAGCTGCCTGCCTGTGGTATTAATAGGAGCAGAACAACAGCAATTGTCTCCAGGTAGCTTTAGGTGCACACTGTGTAGAGGACGCACTACGCTAACTGTAAATGCTGTAGCTGCCTGCCTGTGGTATTAATAGGATCAGAAGAACACCACTAATTTTCTTCAGGTAGCTTTAGGTGCACACTGTGCAGAGGACACAGTACACTAACTGTAAATACTGTAGCTGCCTGCCTGTGGTATTAATAGGATCAGAACGACCGCAATTTACTCCAGGTAGCTTTAGGTGCACACTGTGCAGAGGACGCACTACACTAACTGTAAATACTGTAGCTGCCTACCTGTGGTATTAGTAGGATCAGAAGAACACCACTAATTTTCTTCAGGTAGCTTTAGGTGCACACTGTGCAGGGGACGCACTACACTAAACTGTAAATACTGCAGCTGTCTGCGGTACTGTACTAATAGGATCAGAGGAACACCACTCATTTTCTTCAGGTAGCTTTAGGTGCACACTGTGCAGAGGACGCACTACACTAACTTGTAAATACTGCAGCTGCCTGCGGTACTGTACTAATAGGATCAGAAGAACACCACTAATTTTCTTCAGGTTACTTTAGGTGCACACTGTGCAGAGAATGCACTACACTAACTTGTAAATACTGCAGTTGCCTGCGTTACTGTACTAATAGGATCAGAAGAACACCACTAACTTTGTTTAGGTAGCTTTAGGTGCACACTGTGCAGGGGACGCACTACACTAAACTGTAAATACTGCAGCTGTCTGCGGTACTGTACTAATAGGATCAGAAGAACACCACTAATTTTCTTCAGGTAGCTTTAGGTGCACACTGTGCAGAGGACGTACTACACAAACATGTAAATAATACAGCTGCCTGTGGTACTGTACTAATAGGATAAGAAGAACACTACTAATTTTCTTCAGGTAGCTTTAGGTGCACACTGTGCAGAGGACGCACTACACTAACTTGTAAATATTGCAGCTGCCTGCGGTACTGTACTAATAGGAACAGAAGAACACCACTAATTTTCTTCAGGTAGCTTTAGGTGCACACTGTGCAGAGGACGCACTACACTAACTATAAATACTGTAGCTAATAGGACTAATAGGATCAGAAGAACACCAGCAATTTTCTTCAGGTAGCTGTAAATACTGTAAAAACACCTGCCTGCCTATCAGTAGTAGGAAGAGAATAACAAGAACGGATCTAACTAAACTGAATACAGTGTATATATATATATATATATATATATATATATATATATATATATATATATATAAAACACCTAGGATATATATATATATATATATACAAAATACACTGTAAGTGCAGCTAACTGACTCGCCTGTATCTAACTTAAATCAAATGACACTGTCTCTCTGTCTATCTATCTCTCTCTCAACGCCGGAACACACTACACAGGGCCTTATACAGTGTGGGGCGTGTACTAAACCCCCTGAGCCATAACTGGCCAAAGCCACCCTGGCTTTGGCCAATTACGGCTCTCTGTACAGACGGCGCTGTGATCGCCCAAGCGTGCGGGTCATAGTGCATGCTTGGCCAATCATCAGCCAGCAATGCACTTCAATGCCGCAGTAAATTATGGGCCGTGACGCGCCACTCAAATTTGGCACGAACGGCCCATATCGATCAGAATTCGGTGAACGACCGAACAGGCAATGTTCGATTCGAACATGAAGCTCATCCCTACTCTCCACCCACAGGAGAGGTCCCCCAATGCATTTCACCTCCTAGTGGGCTTAAAGCGAAACCTCACTTTTTCATTTTAGGTCCAGTTAAAAGTAGGGCCGGGAAAATTAAAGATTAATTCCTTGATTAATCGTTAATTTTTTTGATGGATCAAAATTCTTTTGATCGGTACTCACCTCTCCAGCAGCTTCCGGGTCTTCAGGGAGTTCAGTCGGAGATCTGGTAACATCACGGATATCGACGTCACCGGACTCCTCCACCCTTTCCCAAGTGCCTCCGTCTGCTAACGAAGGGAAGGGGGGAGGAGTCCGGTGACGTCGATGTTTGTGAAATAATAAATTGAGGAAGACAGATCCTAACGATTTGATTGATCTCACTGGTCAAAGTATTCTTGTATTCATGTATTCAGTATTATGTAAATCCTGGACTTGGCTATGAAAATTAACATATCTGAGGGCTTTCTTGGCTGTAAGTCAGTTTGACGATGAACTGACATTTATTGGTTATCCAGCAATCAAGAAACATTTATGATGAGGGCACTTTTTTCCAAAGAGCTGACACTTTGCTGTCTCAGCAGGTGATGGATGTCTCTGGCTCTCCATCGGTCCCCCTGATGCACAAGGGTGCTATTTAAATAGACTAAGGGGACGCCGTAGCCTCGCCCCGCTGAGGAAGTTCTGAGGAAGTTCTGATTGAACGTAACGCGTATGGGGGGGGGGAGGAGCTACGCATGATGTCAGCTAAAAGTAGTTGGATCTGTATGTAGTTGGATTAAAGTGATGCTGTCCTTAGTATACATGTATCCTAGTGACAGTATCAATTTTAGATACATACTGTATACTGTTTGTTTATTAGTACCACCACTGTTACATGAAAAATCCACTTCTAGGTGCTACTAGGATATTCAGTTACTCCAGAAGAACCTTTAAAATGACTTTCAGGTCTTGGGGGAACACTTGCTAAATGTAATTGATTGGGGACCAGTGAGAAAATGTGCCCTTACAATGGAGGTTAGGTTACCACTCTTGCAGACAGATAAAAAGATCATTGGTGTTGTGCCGTTGACTACCAAGTGGCATTGAGCCTGCAAGTAGGCAGGCGCCATCAAATGGGAAGTCAATCATTCACAACTTAAGGAACCCCTACCAACCTCTGGAGGGACCTTAGGGTTCCACACCAGGTATCTCTAGAATGGGTCCATATGATTTTATTCCGCAATCACATCATATTTACAGAAGTAACGTTTCGGAGACTTACAGGACTCCTTCAGGCAAATATGATGTGATCACTGAATAAAACTTTGGACCCATTCTTTAGATACCTGGTGAGCTAGTGACATATCTTTTGCTTTGAATGTCGACAATTTCCAGCCGGTGGTTGCAGCACACACTGACATCTACAGACATTTCTCAAGAATGTGTGCGTTAGGACTATTGTGTTAGGGTTCCACAGAGTCATAGTTGAGAATGGCAGCCCTATACATATGTGACATATGTACTTTTTAAAGGGACCTAGTGTCTGTGTAATTTACCTTGATAAAGTCCATGACATCATACCTTTGAATTAAACTGTAGATTTGCCTGGGCACCTGGAGACAGTATTAATGCAGTGCTGATGTCACTTCCTGCCTCTGTGCAGAACCACAAGAACGTACCACAATTTCCATAATGTGATGGGAATTCTAGCTAACAATGGGTGTTAATGTGGGGGGGGGGGGGGGGACAATGGGCATGAGTGTGGGCGGGATTGTAAGTGGGTTTTTGGCCAAACCTTAGTAATGGTGGGTGGGACAGACCAGGAGTCTCATGGCTTGTCAATCAAACAATGTGGGTGGGTCAGTCTGAGTTGTCTGAGTTGCCTACTATGTTCAGCGGTGCATTACTTTGCTGCTCGCCGTACAAGGAATTACACAGGGGAAGACCAGTGGCCAGGTGAAAGAGTGGGCATAACGGCCACCAAATAAAAAAAAATAATGAAAATAAAAGGAAATAATGAAAAAGTGCCCACATTCTGCAGAATTAAAGTTGAAATTTATCAGTGAGTGGATAATTGCATTGAAAAAAAGAACATATTTCTTAACCCCTTCACCCCTAAGGCTAAAACAAATCTAAATGCCTAAGCACAATTTTGCAAGTTTGACATGTGTTAGTAAAACTGTACATATCATTACAACTACTGTGAGCATCCAGGTGGATTATACTGCATTTTTTCAGGACAAATTGAGCTTTTATTTGGTGGTAAATGGTAATGGATGTCTCATGATTTTTTTTTTTGCATTATCAAAGGAAAACTGAAACAAATTAGTAAAATATTTTTTTTTTTTAAATGTAGCTGTATATTTCTTGCTACTACCATAACCTTCCACCAAAGAACAACCCAAATTAAATTCTCCTGCTCCTGACGATCGCAGCGATACCACATATGTGTATGTTAGTTGTAATGTACAGTAGTGCAAAACAATAGTGGGCATCTTCCTTTTTTTTAATCCTACCTAAAACACACTGACACTAACTAACGCTGATACAAACTTTAACAAAATAAAAACTACTGACCCTGATCTTTGACCCTGCCCGTGCTCTAGGTACTTTTTTGTATTTTTGTATTTTATTTTTTATTTATTTATTTTTTCTCTGCAGGGAGAGAGAGATACTAAGTATTTCTCTCCTTCATGTACAGAGAAGGAAAACACGGGGTCGAGCTTCACAAGGACTGATTACTGTGATAGCCAATCAGAGGCTATCACAGCGATCAGGTGACCAGGTCTCGATTGTTAGTATGGGGTCCGGGGCTCCAGCTGAGAGCCAGCGCGCTCCCAGCTCAGACGGAGATACGCAACTATGCGGCTCCATGAAAAAAAAGCCCAGTCCAGTGGGGTCGCCTATTTGCGTACGGTCGGCGTCAAGGGGTTAAAGACAAGAAATGACTTTTCCAAATATGAGAAAAAAGTTCTGCCCAAAGTTCAGCTTCCAGCACTGGGCATTTCTGGGTGCATCGCATGGCTGCATCTGCCCCTGTGGTCCCACCCAGCTGTTACGTCACTAGCATTATGTACCTGTAGTTCTGAAAGCGCACGCTACTGATGTTGCGCCCAGCAGGTGGAGCCACAGCACACAGTTGGAGATGCAGGCACCTGACACACCCAGAAATGTTGAATTCTGAAGATTCTGGAACTCTGGGAAGGACATAGAATACCCTACAACCAGGGATTTTTTCAGCGGGAACGGAGGGGAATGCAGTTCCAGCTCTGAATGTATGCAATTGCAAGGGGTGCTGGGGTGAGATGGAGGGTCTACTGATGCTGGCTGCTTTGGGATCTATTGTTGCTGGAGTGAATCTATTTCTTCATGGTGGTCTTTTGTTTCTGGGGAGGTTTGGTGGTTTGGTGTAGCATATATATTGTTGCTGGGGGGGGGGGGGGGGGTCAATTGTTGCTGGAAGGGATCAACTGTTGAAGGAGGAGTCTATTATTAATGGCTGCTGAAGAGTCTATTGATGCTGACTGCTGGGGAGATTTGTTGTTGCTGCCATTGATCTATTGTTGCTGGGGTGGTATTTTTTTGCGGAGGTTCATTGTTGCTGGGGGGAGGGGTCTATTGCTGCTGGCTGCAGGGGATCTATTTTATTATTATTATTATTTTTATATTATTATTATTTTATTTATCTATTTTATTATTTTCTTGTTCTCATTACCAAGTTCTATACAAATTACTTAGCACCACAAAATGATACCACGCTTTGTATTCTCTAAAATGCCTGGTACTGGGAGTAGGGTAGGGGGTGGAACCAAGAGTCAGTGCTCGGAGGTGGGTAGGGGGCGGAACCAAGAGCAGTGGCGGCCCGTCCATAGGGGGCGCCTGGGCGCCGCCCCCCCCACCTCCAGGCAGCAAAAAAAAAAAAAAACAAAAAAAAAAAAAAAAGTCAAAAAAAAAAAAAAAAAATTTTTTTAATACCGGCCCTTTAAAAAAAAAAAAAAAGGAAAAAAAAGGTCCTTAAGTGCACTGTGTTCGGACGCCGGATACAGTGCGACGCCGGACACAGTGCACTTATAGGAAGCGCCACGTCTATGCAATCACGAGATTGCAGACGTGGCGCTGCATTTGCGAGCGTTTAGCCCGCCTTGGGGCGTTTTCTGAAGCGCCGAGAAGCTTCCGCTCGGCCATAGCAATACATACTACAGGCGCCGGGCGGAAGCTACTTGGCACTTCAGATTTGATTGACATCTGCCCTGAGGCAGATGTCACTTCCTGGTTCTCTCTCTCATTGCGCCCGAGAGAGGAAGCAGGAAGAATGCTGCTGCCAGTGTGAGGAGGAGGACACCGCAGGAGACTGAAGGTAAGTACCGTTGTGTGGAGAATCGGGGGGACACCTGCTGAGGGGGGGCTCTGGTGGGGGGCTCTGATGGGGACACCCGCTGTGGGGGGGGGACTCTGATGGGGGACACCCTGCTGGGGGGGGACTCTGATGGGGGACACCCTGCTGTGGGGGGGGACTCTGATGGGGGACACCCTGCTGGGGGGGGGACTCTGATGGGGGACACCCTGCTGTGGGGGGGGACTCTGATGGGGGACACCCTGCTGTGGGGGGGGGGACTCTGATGGGGGACACCCTGCTGTGGGGGGGGGACTCTGATGGGGGACACCCTGCTGGGGGGGGGACTCTGATGGGGGACACCCTGCTGTGGGGGGGGGACTCTGATGGGGGACACCCTGCTGGGGGGGGGGACTCTGATGGGGGACACCCTGCTGGGGGGGGGGGGGACTCTGATGGGGGACACCCTGCTGTGGGGGGGGGACTCTGATGGGGGACACCCTGCTGGGGGGGGGGGGACTCTGATGGGGGACACCCTGCTGGGGGGGGGGACTCTGATGGGGGACACCCTGCTGTGGGGGGGGGACTCTGATGGGGGACACCCTGCTGGGGGGGGACTCTGATGGGGGACACCCTGCTGGGGGGGGGACTCTGATGGGGGACACCCTGCTGGGGGGGGGGACTCTGATGGGGGACACCCTGCTGGGGGGGGGACTCTGATGGGTGACACCCTGCTGTGGGGGGGGTAACTCTGATGGGGGACACCCTGCTGTGGGGGGGGGGACTCTGATGGGGGACACCCTGCTGTGGGGGGGGGGACTCTGATGGGGGACACCCTGCTGTGGGGGGGGGACTCTGATGGGGGACACCCTGCGTGGGGGGGGACTCTGATGGGGGACACCCTGCTGTGGGGGGGGGACTCTGATGGGGGACACCCTGCTGTGGGGGGGGGACTCTGATGGGGGACACCCTGCTGTGGGGGGGGGGACTCTGATGGGGGACACCCTGCTGTGGGGGGGGGACTCTGATGGGGGACACCCTGCTGTGGGGGGGGACTCTGATGGGGGACACCCTGCTGGGGGGGGGACTCTGATGGGGGACACCCTGCTGGGGGGGGACTCTGATGGGGGACACCCTGCTGGGGGGGGACTCTGATGGGGGACACCCTGCTGTGGGGGGGGACTCTGATGGGGGACACCCTGCGTGGGGGGGGACTCTGATGGGGGACACCCTGCGTGGGGGGGGACTCTGATGGGGGACACCCTGCTGTGGGGGGGGGGACTCTGATGGGGGACACCCTGCTGTGGGGGGGGGGGGACTCTGATGGGGGACACCCTGCTGTGGGGGGGGACTCTGATGGGGGACACCCTGCTGTGGGGGGGGACTCTGATGGGGGACACCTGCTGTGGGGGGGACTCTGATGGGGACACCTGCTGTGGGGGGACTCTGATGGAGACACCTGCTGTGGGGGACACCTGCTGTGGGGGGCTCTGATGGGGGACACCTGCTGTGGGGGGACTCTGATGGAGACACCTGCTGTGGGGGGACTCTGATTGAGACACCTGCTGTGGGGGACACCTGCTGTGGGGGGCTCTGATGGGGGACACCTGCTGTGGGGGGCTCTGATGGGGGACACCTGCTGTGGGGGGCTCTGATGGAGACACCTGCTGTGGGGGGACTCTGATTGAGACACCTGCTGTGGGGGGCTCTGATGGGGGAAACCTGCTGTGGGGGGACTCTGATGGGGACACCTGCTGTGGGGGGACTCTGATGGAGACACCTGCTGTGGGGGGACTCTGATGGGGACACCTGCTGTGGGGGGACTCTGATGGAGACACCTGCTGTGGGGGGACTCTGATGGAGACACCTGCTGTGGGGGGACTCTGATGGAGACACCTGCTGTGGGGGGACTCTGATGGAGACACCTGCTGTGGGGGGACTCTGATGGAGACACCTTACTATGGGGGGACTCTGATGGAGACACCTTACTATGGGGGGACTCTGATGGAGACACCTTACTATGGGGGGACTCTGATTGAGACACCTGCTGTGGGGGACACCTGCTGTGGGGGGCTCTGATGGGGGACACCTGCTGTGGGGGGACTCTGATGGGGGACACCTGCTGTGGGGGGACTCTGATGGGGACACCTGCTGTGGGGGGACTCTGATGGAGACACCTGCTGTGGGGGGACTCTGATGGAGACACCTGCTGTGGGGGGACTCTGATGGGGACACCTGCTGTGGGGGGACTCTGATGGAGACACCTGCTGTGGAGGGACTCTGATGGAGACACCTGCTGTGGGGGGACTCTGATGGAGACACCTGCTGTGGGGGGACTCTGATGGAGACACCTGCTGTGGGGGGACTCTGATGGAGACACCTGCTGTGGGGGGACTCTGATTGAGACACCTGCTGTGGGGGACACCTGCTGTGGGGGGCTCTGATGGGGGACACCTGCTGTGGGGGGGGCTCTGATGGGGGACACCTGCTGTGGGGGGACTCTGATGGAGACACCTGCTGTGGGGGGGGACTCTGATGGAGGACACCTGCTGTGGGGGGGGACTCTGATGGAGGACACCTGCTGTGGGGGGGGGACTCTGATGGAGGACACCTGCTGTGGGGGGACTCTGATGGAGGACACCTGCTGTGGGGGGACTCTGATGGAGACACCTGCTGTGGGGGACACCTGCTGTGGGGGGCTCTGATGGAGACACCTGCTGTGGGGGGACTCTGATGGGGACACCTGCTGTGGGGGACACCTGCTGTGGGGGGCTCTGATAGGGACACCTGCTGTGGGGGACACCTGCTGTGGGGGGCTCTGATGGGGACACATGCTGTGGGGGGACACTGATGGCAACTCTGATGTAAGGGGACAGAGGCTGCATTTGATGTGACACAGGCTGCATGTAAGAAGGGACTCCGCTGGGGACACCTGATGGCATCTGGTGACAGGCGACGTGGCAAGTGACACACTCGGGGCTCCCACTGATTCTGCATTATGGTGAGTTGAACGATTTCATTTTTTATTACAATGTAATAATAGTAATAATGAGCTTCAATCATCCTGACACCATAACAACCATGGTGCCGGGATGATTGAAGTGCTAACACCAGGTGTTTGGAGTATCTTTATCTGCTGATTGTTAAACTTAGCAGAATACACATTTCTTTTGTTGTGTAGGATCTAGGCCTGCTGTCCCTCTCTCCCTCGCCCTCTCCCTCCATCCCTCGTTCATCTCAGACGCTAACCACACCACCTTAGAGCCACGCCCACTATTTCGCTGAAACCACGCCCATTTCCACCAAGTGGGAGGGGTCAAAAAAGGGCGGGGTCTGGCGCCCCCCCATCCTAAAACTTCACCAGCCGCCACTGACCAAGAGTCGGTGCTCAAGGGTGGGTAGGGGGCGGAGACATGAAGTAACTGAGAAGAGGAGGAATTCCTTTACCTGATCTATGAGATAAAAAGCTGTGCCTACAACAGAGGCGGTAATGATAGGTATAGAAGATGTATTTTAAAGAGACAATTTCATTAGGATCCATTCACGACAGTGTCTCTTTAAAGTGTCCTTTAAATGACCCTTTGTGCCCATTTCTGTAATATACTTAAACATTTAACATAAACACCAAAGAAATGCATGAAAAATTCCAGGAAGACATTTAAGGTTGTGAACTGCTGCGGACACATCCGATGGGAAGATGACACAATAGAACATTCTGACTCGTCAGCAAATGAACATTTGTTTTGAGTTTGAGGATAAAACATAAGTAATGCATCCCGCAAAAAAGCCTCCGCTGACTTTGTGTCCCCCACCCCCCCTCTTTTCATCGTCCTCTCCCCTCATCGCTTCGTTCAGCCCCAGAAAAAAAAAAAAATACATCCACATGTTGCGAAAAGCTGAAAACGCCCAACGCTCCAGGCGTGTGCCATTGTGTAGACAACCAAGCTGAAAGGCGGCATTGACTGCCCCGGCTCGACAAAGGACCGGCACAAACACGAGTGCCCCTCTAATGCAAACAGTCCGAGCTATAAAAGACTTGAAGGGGCATTGTCGGTCTTCCTCTTCCGTTGATGGAAACTTCCTTTTGGACCAAGCTTTTAGCCTTGGCAGTGATATAATGGGAGCAAGACATGTAGGACAACAAGGACAAGTCTACTTTGGTCAAAAACTTTGAAAGTTTTCTTTTTTCTTTTTCTGTTTTTTTTTTTTTTTTGCAAAGCACATCTCAACATTTTTTTCCCCCTCCTCTATAAATAAACTCTGGCAAGCAGAAACAACCTTGATTGCAGGAGATGAATCTGAACTAGCAGCAGGCACTAGAGTCGAATAAATGGCATTGTGCCAAGGGCCTCATCAAGTCTGTAATGGCTCCCACTTGACAATCAGTAAAGTGCCTCTTCTCCCGTGGATTTAGCGCTTAATGATGATTAGAGAGGATGGGCCCTAAAAATTTCTCCACCAGAAATGACCTCTTATTTATTTCTTTTGCTGGAAAGGCTGCATTATAAAATGGCTTTTGTAGCTAAAGCCTTAAAGAAACGCCATAAGCATGGAAAAGAATACTCTACAACTAGCAAAGTGGTAAATGGTCATCGATCAAATAACTTTGTCTTTTTTATTTCTTCTCACACTTTGTTTTTTTTTTTTTAAAGGGACAACAAAATGTACAAAACCGGTCAGTTCCTAAAAAAGAGTTACTTTTTTATGAAAATATTGGCACGATTTCCAGAAGCTGATCAGAGTTTAACCCCCTCTAAGGGGAATTTAAAGGCCTCCTGATCATTGGATCACTGTGATTGGCTGTCACAGTGGTCACGAGATTGGAGGCCTGCCTTTCTCTTTTTGTAAACACTGACCAGGAGCTGTTGGTGACAGTGCAGTCACAGTGCATTATCTGCATTTTCAAAAATCATTATCTGCCATCAGCATTAATTACAATACGTACATGAAGCTAAATTAATGTGCTAGTACTTGCAAAGTTAAAGCCTAAGCTACGCTATTATGATTTTTTTTCAAACTTTTCTTCCAACCTCTACCCCCACCCCCCACCATCAATAAAATTTCCCTGATAGTTTTTTTTTTTTCATTTTCCTAGAGTACAGCTTTAACCCCTTCATGCCTAAGCCTTTTTCTGACACTTGTTGCTTACAAGTTAAAATCAGTATTTTTGCTAGAAAACTACTTAGAACCCCCAAACATTATATATATATATATATATATACACACACACATTATATATATACTGTATACATATATATATATATACACATATATATATATATATATATATATATATATATATATATATATATATATATATATATACACACACACACACATACATACATACATATATATATATATATATATATATATATATATATATATATATATATATATACACACACACACACACATATATATATATTTATTTTTTTATTTTATATATATTTTTTTTTTTTTTTTAGCAGAGACCCTACAGAATAGAATGGCGATCGTTGCAATATTATATGTCACACTGTATTTGCGCAGCGATCAATCAAATGCAATTTTTTTTTTGGAAGAAATACATTTTCATAAATTAAATAAACAAAGCAGTAAATTTAGCCCAATTTTTTTGTATAATGTGAAAGATGATGTTACGCCAAATAAATAGACACCTAACATGTCATGCTTTAAAATTGCACACGCTCGTGGAATGGCGACAAACTATGGTACTTAAAAATCTCCATAGGCGATGCTTTAAAAATTACAGGTTACCTGTTTAGAGTTACAGGGGAGGTCTTGCACTAGAATTATTGCTCTCGCTCTAACGATCACGGTGATACCTCACATGTGTGGTTTGAACACTGTTTACATTTGTGGGCGCAACTTACGTATGCGTAAGACGTGCCAGCTGGTCACTCGGGCCTCCTGGTGGAATGAGCGAGCCGCGGAGGGGGAGGACATCCCCCCCCCCCGCTGCTTGTAATAACAGCCGAGCGGCTGATTAGCTGCATCAGTTGTTATTACAAGAAAGCCGACTGCTGGCTCTAAAAAACGGTACCAGGGTGATGCCTGCAGCTGCAGGCATCAGCCCGGTACAACCCCTTAAAGCCTGAAGGACGCATATTTGCATTACGTCAGCGTCAAGGGGTTAAAGCTTATATGGGCTTTCATCTACTGTACTTAAAGATAAGTCTTTCCTAACTGAAATAGTGAGGTTGCCACGGCCATGCTAGGTTTATGTCAATCTGGTTCAGTCCACACAGATATTTAAAGCCAATGGGTAATTTATGGGCAACTCTACCTAAAATTGAATTTTTTATTTTGCAAGGGTGCTGACAAGTTGAGTCACATGTTGGCTTTTCTTATTCCTCCCACCAGAATTCTTTGTTCTTTCAATACACAGATGATGATATCACTGTACACCATGGATTTTCTACAATGTAGAACAGTGGTCTCCAAACTGTGAGCTGTGGGCCCAGGGCCGGGACAAGGGGTGGGCAGGAGGGGCGGCTGCCCTGGGCACTGTGGTATCATGTGAGGAGGAGTGCCACAAGGAGATTGGGGGGGGATTTGTGTTAGAAGGGGGAATTTGGGGGGATGGACGGGGTAAGTATTCTTCTAGGAGGGGACATTTGGGGGAGGTGCTAAGAGTGGTGATTTTTAGGGGGATTTGTGTAGGGAGGGGGAAGAGGGAAGAAGAAATGTGCTAGGTAGGGGGATCTGGGCTCCATTTGTGCTGGGAGGGGGGATTTGAAGTGTGTGGAGTGGGAGATGTGTACTAGGAGGGGAAAACTTAGGGTTTCTCCCACAAACACCAACAATGAGGCACTATTCCTCCCACTAATACCAATGATGGGGCACTATTCCTACTCCTATTGACCACAGGCATTATGTAATATTTTTACTCCCTCCGACCACCTCCCTGAGGCATTGTTTACTCCCACTGGCCACACTCCAGCCCCTCTGGAGTCTGAAGGACAGTAAACTGGACCTTTGTTTGGAAAGTTTTGGAGCACTCGCCCCCTGAGGGGCCACTAACAATATGCCCAGGTCTCAGAGGCTGCCTGCCACATATACAGTTCTATCACACCGACAATACAGGCTCAGGCTAGGGGATGTATTTTTATGACTTTTATTGCAGCAAGCAACAGAAGAGAAGGATAGGGGAGCAGGATACTCCGAACAATATCAGAAATCAACAGGAGAACAGACTTCTTAGCAGAGTCCTTATAGCAGCAGGCATACATGCAAGTCCAAAAAACAGGTCTTTTACTTTTACAATGCCTACGAGCTGTTTGCCACCCAGCTTGCAGATGACACTCTTCAGTGAGGGAGATAAAAAATACCTTCTCCAGACCAGGACTCCAGGATGGTGCCCTCCAGAAAGAAAATCCTTTAGTAATATTCTGCAAACTGCATTTTCCCGAATTCACTTTCACTAGCCATCTCCCAGGGAAAGCAGCCCCAGGAGAACTGGAGCTCTCTCTGGAGAGGAAGAACACTTTGGAAGGCCTCCCAGAAATTTACCACCTCCCTCAGCCACCTTCTGGGTGCCCCGTCCCAGGGATTGGCTGAGGTCTGATAAATATTAATAAATTTGTGGTTGACCCTCCTCTTCTACTCTCTTCTAGAAACAGACAGGATCATTCAGTCACTGAACTTAGGAAAACCTGGCTAGGACCGGGCATTACAGTTTGGAGACCCCTGGTGTAATTCTACTGGTTTTATTATAGCCAATAACTGAGAAGTCCAATTGTGAGAGAATATGACACTTTCTTTATAGCTTTCTAGCAAAGAAAACGGTCACAGATTTGTGCAAGGAAATTTTTTCATTGGAGTCTCTGAAAGACAATGGCAGAATGAGTCCACCATCAGCCACCCAAATCAAAATTATCGATTTTATTGTAAATGGCCCATTAAAAGTCCCAGCATGCTCTGCCATCAATCCCACTTTCTCCTACACCTCTTTCTGGTCTATGCTATCACAATACTGAGGCTTGAGCTTTGTATCCCTTAGGAGAATAATACATTTTATTTCTCAAGAAGAAACCTCAAAAGCGTCGCAAACACGTTGACTTTCCCATTCATGCAGATCCCATTGACAAACTTGCCCAAACACAAGCCAAAAGCAAATATTCCACACAAGGATAAAATAATTCCATCATAAGGAGTCAAGGAACAAAAATAAGAAAAAAGGTTATTTATTACAGCGTGCGGCGCGGGGCAAGCCCGTGGAAGGTTTCTAGCTCATGCATGGTGCATTTTTTGGCTAAGCTCACACAAAACGCTTAAAATAACAGAGTGTGTGTTCTGGGGCCCCCACGCATGTTGTTTTAACAGCAATAAAACGGCATGTTTAGTAGTCCCTGCTCCCTCCATGCATAACCTCTTTCACACTGTATGCACACACTCGCTACATGCCACTCCATCAGTGTCAGGAGACCACGCTAAAATGGCTCCAGTGTCGGGCCAGGCCCCTAAAGACATTAACGCTGATATGTGATGACAGCTCGTCTTCCAACGTACTTTCAACAAGTTTACAATTTTCTTTTCCTCCCAAAAAAGAGATTCTTTTACTACCGTGAAACTAATCTTTTAGGTTGTACAAGAAAATCCATCAGATTTACAGCAATTAGTCTCCGTTCATCGTGGTTTCTATTCATCGTATGTGTTCCATGTCTGTCCTACCGCAGAATAGTAAGTGGTCGGTGAACCGTCACATCGGCACAAAGACATGAAACCTCTGCTATCTCCTTCTGAATGGATACCTTGTGTTGGCTTTCCAATGCCTTGCTGTGGTTTTTAATGAAGTGAAAGCCGTGTTATGAATTTTTGCTCTGTGTATACATTTACGTTAACTGGTGGACGGTATTATAACCTGTGCATGGTGAAGGTGGTAGGAGAAGTACTCCGAAGAACGGAGGGTAAAGAAACAGAAGGGGGGAAGGGAGAAAACCTTATGCACTTGTTTAAGGTTAGCCCTCTGGGCATATAAGAGGAAACTTTTGTTAAAAAATGTGGCAACTCAAAATATATGACAATAAAAGCATGTAATCCACCAAGTGAGGTGGGATGTTCGGTCTGCAGGGTGCCTTCATGAGCCAGGGTGCTAATTCTGCTGTCAAATGGGACTTCTGGTTTCAGAAATGAAACCAAAACTCCCAGAGCCACCATGGAGCACATAAACTGTGCAGGACTGAAAGTGACGTCAGACCTAAGAAGGCCGCAACCTGGGGGCGTGGCTACGCATTTCTGAGTGTAACTGCTCCTTTCTGAAGCCTGTTATGGTGCCTCCTCACTGGCTGTTTTATCCCCCTAAACTCCACATGACCGTGTCGCAACCACCTGCATTGCATTTGGGTAGTTGGTTGGTGCGGCCTCATTCAGTTGAATCGGTCACATCCGGCAGTCAGTACCACCTGCTGAATGCAATAGAGGGGATAGGTTTAGCTGTGCCACAATGCAAAGGAGCTTAAAGAGGAGTGGTTGGCAGGCAGCAAAAACATAACTCAACCTCCTGTTTTTAGCGCCCTCCAACTGCGAGCATAAATGAGGCTCATCATGGTGGTAAAGGTGTATGAGATACCACGATGGCCGCTATGGATCAAATCTAACCTGTGAGGGAAAGGTGGAAGATAGATTCTTAGAGGAGTCAGTGGGCTCTTTATAGTTATGTAGCACGACCCCCTAAGTGAATGCTTGGAATTACCTGCTCATCTGCACTGTCATGATCTGATGAAAATTCCAACCCACCTGACACTCTGGGTTCCAACATTCTTGCCCCACCTTAAAGTAATAAGTCAGACAACTCTGTGTATTTATGTTCTGATAATATTTACTAGAACAGTTCAAAAGAGATATTGTAAAATTTTAGGCAACTCAGCAAAGGAATTTCTCCGAATAACAGGATAAGATATTTGCAGGTAAACAGTCTATTATATACAGTTACACAATGAAGTACTGCTAGCACCTGTAAGGATGAACACAGCTAACTGATTATACTAACAAATGTCTAAAGGGGGAAACCTTGGCCAGCCTATTAACTGTTATGCCCCGTACACACAATCGCACATTCCGACAACAAAATCCATCCGATTTTTTCCAACGGATGTTGACTCAAACTTGTCTTGCATATGCACGGTCACACAAAGTTGGTCGGAAATTCCAAACGTCAAGAACTTGGTGATATACAACATGTACGATGAGCCGAGAAAAATGTTCAATAGCCAGTGCTGCTCTTCTGCTTGATTCCGAGCATGCGTGGCACTTTGTGTGTCGGAATTCGTTTACACGCGATCGGAATTTAGGCGAACAGATTTTGTTGTCGGACAATTTTAGAGCCAGCTCTCAAACTTTGTTTGTCGGAAATTCCGATGGAAAAAGTCCGATGGAGCCCGCACACAGTCGGAATTTCCGACAACAAGCTCCGATCGCACATTTTCCGTCGGAAAGTCTGATCATGTGTACAGTGCATTACCCTAATGAGAGGTAAGACTTAATGGTAGTGGTATAAGGGCCCTTATAGCAGTAATGACAGCAATGTCCCCATTGCAGATCTGATGGTCTTCACCGGCATGTAGGAGCTTGTTAACTTTATCCAATAAGGTGTAGTAGAAAGCAATGAGGTTTCTTGTAATGATGGAAGCTAAAGGTGTCTATGCACAGTGTTCAAAATAGGTTTAGTAAAGTGTTCCCAAGGTAAAGATGTCTGTGCAAAGTGTCCCAGTAAAACTGTGAGACAGGATTTGTAAAGGTGGGCAATTGCCCTCTCCTGAACGACCAGGCCGATTTAATGCCTTCCGGACAGCAGCTCATGTAGCGACACTCGTGCAGCGGATCCACCGTATCGATCTCCCGATGTGAAGCTCAGAATACTGGTTGGCAGGCGACTGAAGTGGTGCTGGATGGATGTAGGACGAACAGCAAACAGAGCTAGGTCCCTCTCATCCGGGTTGGAACGTGGTACACCACGTGGTAGGCTGCGACTTCTCTCTCCATGCACTGAGAGGGCCGTCTCACTTCAGGCCCGGGAGGAAGAGAGCTCTGCATGGGCTTTTGCTTCTTTCATAGCTACTCCCAGCAGTCTCACTGATGGTAGCAAAGATCCCTGGGATATGTAGTCCAGATGCATAGTCACGCAAAGCAATTATCATTCTGAGGAACTACTCCTCCCATTTTCCTCTTTGGCTCACAATGTCAATTGATAACACTGGGCACTAGAGAGACATGCGTTGCATAGAGATACCGGAGGGTCAGTGCACTTTGCAGTTGTAGTCCATATTGCTACAGTTAAAGTATAACTAAAAGCAAAATTTTTTCTTGTTTTGGATAAAAAGGAGAGGGATTAGAACATGTGTCAGTTCTTATTTCTGTCTGTGCCAGACAGTAGATTCACCCTCTCTATTAGTCCTGTTTATCATTATCACTGAAAGTGAAAGTAAAGGAAAATCACAAATTTTGTGTTGTCCCCAGAAAAGTAATAGAGAGAAAATCTTTCAAAGGGGACAGTAGTTCTGGTGACCTGGGGGTCCCCAAGGGATTTTCTTAATTTGCATGGATTTCTTCCCACTTCCTGTTTGGCTATGGGACAGGAAGCGAAGGAAAATCTCTGCAATGGGACAAAGATGGCGAAAATAAACCTTACAGGGGTTATAACCCTCCCTTGCTCTATCCAAAATGAAAAAAAATGTTTTGGCTATAGTTCTACTTTAAGGAAATATTAAACTGTATGTATCCCCAATCACTATAATCTATTATAAGCATTAACATATTCATGTCATTTCTAAAATCATTTTCAATCCTTCTAAATCTGCACCTTTCATTTAAAAAATACCTGGTATTTATACTGCCATAAAGATTGTTGCCCAGAAACCTGCTGTTATAGGGTGACAACTGTCTCCTAATTGTGCTCCTGCATTGTCACACAGGCTTCTGATGAAGACTAGAAATGGCCATTTCAACACAGATTACATAAACATGGTCTACCATCAGAAAACTCACCCTGGGATTTCCATGCAGCCATCACTGGAGTACATATAGACAGGAATTAGCTGCAAAGAAGGTGAAGGAGATCAGCATTGTTGATATGCATCAAAAGATGAAAAAAGTTGAAAACAAGTATTTTCTTGTAAAACATGGCAATTAATGGACAGAAACAGGTGGGGTTTACATCTAGTTTAAACTGCACTCTTGTTCTGCAGTCAGCATTAGTTTTGTTAAAATAGTCACATAACACAAGAGAAAGAGTTTGTAGATAGCTCCCAACTTTTGGAACCAAATCCCTCTGTCCCTCTTTGCTCCTCAATTGATGACCAAATCGATCATTGTTTATTTATTTTTCTTTATTATTTAGGTTTTTTTTTGTAAAGGTCTATACATTAGACCAGCCATTCTCAACCATGGTTTCCTGGAGCTCCATGGCTCCATTTGAGGTACCAAGGAGTTCCTTGAGCTGTGCCATATTGCTCCTCCATCTACAATGACAACCACCAATGCAAGGAGGCAGTTTTCCGCTGACCACCAAAGTATTGGTTCTTTCTCCATGGACCATTAGTGTTGGGGGACATCACCACTAATGTTAGAGGATACAATTTCCACTATCTGCATTTATGTTCTGCTATTATTGGGTGTGCCGAGGCACTAATGTAAATACAGTAGGGTGACCAATTGTCTCAGGTTTCTGGGGACAGTACCTGATTTCGGATTATCCGCAAGAAAAAAAATGTCCCCAATTTTGTCCCTGGTTAAAAGAATGTGTCCTTGATTTCTTTCAGGTTTTAAAAATGGCGTTAACAAAACATAAGCGTCCAATAGAGTAACCCCGCTTGTGGAAAGAAATATAATGAAAAAGCTGCTAGCACAGTATGAGATATTCTTCACTTTGCATACAAACAAAATGAAGTGGCCAGGATTCCCCTCAACATCCATACCAGTCACTTATCCTCGATGAGGGTCTGCCATGGATTGTAAAGGGAGACCCCATGAGAAAAACAACTTACATCTCCATAGCTCAGTGATGGTGAACCTTGGCACCCCAGATGTTTTGGAACTACATTTCCCATGATGCTCAACTACACTGCAGAGTACATGAGCATCATGGGAAATGTAGTTCCAAAACATCTGGGGTGCCAAGGTTCACCATCACTGCCATAGCTGTATACCTAAAGTACGAGGTCTAGGGCACTGCTGCCTCTGACTGCTAAAAGATTAACTGGCCACTAAATGACATTTCCCAGCCACTTTATTCTGTTTGTAAGCAAAGCGGCTGGGATTCCCCTCAACATCCATACCAGACACTTATCTTAGAGGAGGGTCTGCTATGGATTGCAAGGAGAAGACCCCATGAGCAAAAAAAAATAAATAAAAAAAAAACCTTCATGGGGTTTGTAGATGACTTTATCCCAATAGTCAAACTGCTGACATGGAATTACGAGCCATTGAAGTGTCTTGTTCCAGCAGCAGAGCTCATATCGTTCATATGATCCCAAAATTAGAGTGTGGTCGGGAAAATATCTCAGCATTAAAATACTGAAAATTAAAAGGAAGGAAAAAACACTTTGGGGGTTTTTCTACTTTATAATAGAGAATACAATCAGAACAGCGACTGGGGATTACTTATACATCTTAAGTGTTTAATTCAAGTACTTCCTATAATAATCCCGGCATTAAGGGCCTTATACTACAAGGAGTTAAGGGGATCTAGCTGTGTTCTGCTATTAACTCCAACAGATTTGAATAGTACATCTGCCTAAGAGGGAGAAACTTGAAGAAAACTGGAGCAAAATAGTACTGCAAACTTTTGTCTGTCAAAATAAGTGATCTTCTTTTTTAGATTACTTAAGGCAGAACTCCAGCCAAAAATAAGATAAAAATGAATAAGCCAATTAACAGATAAAATAACAAAACCAGCTTTTGCTGCATTATTAAAATTCAATTCAGAGATTCCCCCCCGCAGTACAGTTTTGCGTTCATTTGTGTATTTTATACTTCCACGGAGTTCAGTTTTAAATGACAATTCCAAGTCAAGGGTACTTTCTAGTACTGTAGTACATTCAGTGGTGGCCCATAATGCAGGGGCCTATCCATGTGTCCGTCCCACTAATCTACATGTGGGGCGCCGGACGCATGGATTCCAAAGAGGTTTTTTTTTTTTTTAAGCACAAGATTACAGCCAGAGGCTCTAATAGGCTTCAAAAAAGGGTGGGCTCAGGGTGCAGAGGATAGCGCCCTGAGCCCACCCAGTTGTGTGACAATAGCAAATTAATATTTGCTATTGTCAAACTGATTCTCCTCCCGGCCAAATCAGGAAGCGGGTCTTGACTATAGGCCAGGCGGGGTCTTCGTCATTCCGGGTGGACGTCATACGATATCCTCCCAGAATGCGCTTTGTCACCGGCTGTGTCCTGATCAGTTTACCAGCCGCTGCCAGTACCATGACCAATCACAGTAGATCACATGACAATTATAAATGATGGATGGCTTCCTTTCATGCCATTCATTGTGTACAATTGTGTTGTGGCTGTGATTGGTCAAAGCGATCACATGGTACTGACGGGTCCAACCACAGCTAATCACAACAATACACGCTGAATGAATCAATTTCATTCACTAAAAATGGTTGCTTATAACAGTGAAATTCACTGGTATAATGTGTAAAAAAAATGTACACACTGTATTGCTCTGGTTACAGTATGTTAAAAAAAAATGTTAAAGAAAAAGATGTGATAAAAAAGAAAATTAAAAAAAAAATTGAAAAAAAATATTTTTTTTACAAACTTTCACCAGTCAGTGTCCCTGATCACTGCCAAACCAGCTATGATGATGCTGTAATGCACTGGTGACAGTTTTTTTTTTTTTCTTAATTTTCCAAAAAAATTGTGTCAACAAAATTACAACTTCAAAAAACTCACCATGCCTCTTACTAAATACCTTGGACTGTCTATTCTTTAAAAAGGGGTAATTTGGGGGATATTTGTACTGTCCTGGCATTTTCAGGGCTTAAGAAATTAGTCCGTCAGGTTTGATCAATTTTCATATATACAGTATCTCACAAAAGTGAGTACACCCCTCACATTTTTGTAAATGTTATATATTTTCATGTGACAACACTGAAGAAATTACACTTTGCTACAATGTAAAGTAGTGTGTACAGCTTGTATAACAGTGTAAATTTGCTGTCCCCTCAAAATAACTCAACACACAGCCATTAATGTCTAAACCGCTGGCAACAAAAGTGAGTACACCCCTAAGTGAAAATGTCCAAATTGGGCCCAAAGTGTCAATATTTTGTGTGGCCACCATTATTTTCCAGCACTGCCTTAACCCTCTTGGGCATGGGGTTCACCAGAGCTTCACAGGTTGCCACTGGAGTCCTCTTCCACTCCTCCATGACGACAAAATGGAGCTGGTGGATGTTAGAGACCTTGCACTCCTCCACCTTCCATTTGAGGATGCCCCACAGATGCTCAATAGGGTTTAGGTCTGGAGATATGCTTGGCCAGTCCATCACCTTTACCCTCAGCTTCTTTAGCAAGGCAGTGGTCGTCTCTGAAGTGTGTTTGGGGTCGTTATCATGTTGAAATACTGCCCTGTGGCCCAGTCTCTGAAGGGAGGGGATCCTGCTCTGCTTCAGTATGTCACAGTACATGTTGGCATTCATGGTTCTCTCAATGAACTGTAGTTCATGTAGACCATGACACTCCCACCACCATGCTTGACTGTAAACAAGACACACTTATCTTTGTTCTCCTCATCTGGTTGCCGCCACACACGCTTGACACCATCTGAACCAAATAAGTTTATCTTGGTCTCATCAGACCACAGGACATGGTTCCAGTAATCCACGTCCTTAGTCTGCTTGTCTTCAGCAAACGGTTTGTGGGCTTTCTTGTGCATCATCTTTAGAAGAGGCTTCCCTCTGGAATGGCAGCCATGCAGATCAATTTGATGCAGTGTGTGGCGTATGGTCTAAGCATTGATAGGCTGACCCCCCACCCCTTCATCCTCTTCAGCAATGCTGGCAGCACTCATAGGTCTAATTTCCCAAAGACAACCTCTGGATATGAGGCTGAGCATGTGCACTCAACTTCTTTGGTCGACCATGGTGAGGCCTGTTTTGAGTGGAACCTGTCCTGTTAAACCGCTGTATGGTCTTGGCCACCGTGCTGCAGCTCAGTTTCAGGGTCTTGGCAATCTTATTGTAGCCTAGGCCATCTTTATGTAGAGCAACAATTCTTTTTTTCAGAACCTCAGAGAGTTCTTTGCGATGAGGTGCCATGTTGAACTTCCAGTGACCAGTATGAGAGAGTGAGAGCGATAACACCAAATTTAACACACCTGCTCCCCATTCACACCTGAGACCTTGTAATACTAACGAGTCACATGACACCGAGAAGGGAAAATGGCTAATTGGGCACAATTTGGATTTCACTTAGGGGTGTACTCACTTGTGTTGCCAACAGTTTAGACATTAATGACTGTGTGTTGAGTTATTTTGAGGGGACAGCAAATTTACACTGTTATACAAGCTGTACACTCACTACTTTACATTGTAGCAAAGTGTCATTTCTTCAGTGTTGTCACATGAAAAGATAGAATAAAATATTTACAAAAATGTGAGGGGTGTACTCACTTTTGTGAGATACTGTATATCCCATAATTTGTGAACTCTATAACTTACAGGCTAAATAATATACACTGATTTGGCTTATTTTCACCAAATAAATTTAGCAGAATACAGTTTGGCCTAAATTTATGAAGAACAGATATTTGTTTGCAAAGATTTATAACAGAAACAAAGAACAATTTGTTCTTTCCAAAATGTCTGTCTTTATTTTGTTTATTTAGCAAAAAACTGGTGGTGATTAAAGTGGTTGCAAAGGCTCAAGGTATTTTCTACCTTTATGTATTCTACCCTGTTTCCCCGAAAATAAGACCTAGCGTGATTGTCGGCGATGGCTGCAATATAAGCCCTACCCCCACAAATAAGCCCTAGTTAAAGTCCTTGTAGGTCTTATTTTCCGGGTAGGGCTTATTTTCGCGGAAACAGGGTAGGGCTTATTTGGGGGGTAGGGCTTATATTGCAGTCATCACTGACAATCACGCTAGGTCTTATTTTCAGGGAAACAGGGTATGCATCAAGGCAAAAAACTTTCTCTGTGCAGAAGCCCCCCTAATACTTACCTGAGCCTCATCTCGATCCAGAAATGTGCATGAGAGCCTCAGCTCTCCGGGGGCTCTCCCTCCTCATTGGCTGGGACATGGCTCCTACTGCTGTCAGTCACAGCCAGTGAGCCAATGAGAAGAGAGAGGGGGCGAGGCCAAGCCACGGCTCTGTGTGTGAATGGATACACAGAGCCGCAGCGCGGAAATGAGACTGCTTGGGTGCCCCCATTGCAAGCTGTTTGCTCAAGGGGCACTCTGCAGGAGGGAGTGGCCAGTAGAGCCAGTGAGGGACCCAAGAAGAGGGGGATCGGGGCTGTTCTGTGCAAAACCAACTGCAGAGAGCAGGTAAGTATAACATGTTTGTTATTTAAAGAAAAAAAAAAAAAGAAAGCCTTTAATATCACTTTAAATACCACCAAAAGAAAGCTCAATTTTCTAGTTGCAAATTGGCCCGGGCAGGACAGGGGTAAAAGGAGCCCCTCCCACCAATCATAAATGGTACCAGCTTAGTGAGTGTGCTAGGAGCACGCAGTGATCGTATGCAGGGCTGCTGTTAGAAATCATGGGGCCCCATACAGACGTTTTGCAGCGTTTACATGCCGCGTTTGCGTTTAAAAGCGTTTGAAAACATTTTTTTTTTCAATCAAAATAGCCAAAAATGAAAAACGCCTGTAAACAAAACGCGGCTAAACGCGGTAACTTGCGTTTGGCGTCTGAAACGTCGGAAAATTCTGAGCCTGAACTCATTTTTTTGCCTTCAAAGAAAAGTCTATAAACGCAACTGCCTAAAAACGACATTAAAGGAACCTGTGTACACATAAGATAACATTGGATGAGTTCAGGGGCATCCAACTACCTCTGAACGTCCGTTTACCAGCAGCAGTGTACACGAGGCCTTAGACGGTCGGCAAGCGGTTAAGCATAGAATATTCCAGTAACTGACGAGGCAGAAATTATAACGATCTCCATATTGTTTTCAAAGTGTTTATTATGACAAAGTTTATCGTGTTTCCAATAAACGATCAGTCGGGGTAAATATTTTTCTAAGCAGTCTGAGTATCATTCGTGACATCGCAATAACTGCATTTCATGTATACAAGCCACGTACGCCATCCACGCAGCGCAGAGATTGGACGCCCAGAACGGTTTACTTGGCTGCCGTGTAGCTATTGAGTGAGAAGAAAATAAACAATTTGGATCATTACTTTTTCTTTTTTTTTTCTCTGGTTGAAACTTTTACATTTTCTACATCAGATTCCTTCTCTGTGATTGACGGGAATGTGTAGCGTGGGTTCTATGAGTGCACAATCTGAGATATTACTGTTGCGGCTTGTTCATATGTGCAGCTAACATAGCCAATCCACTTCAGATTGCAGATTGCTTTTCAGAGGGCATTTGACAGGTGGTGATGAGGCTTCTCACAACCTGTCTGTCTAACCACTTCCCAACCAGCGGCCCTCAATGTACTGCAGATGGATGGCCAGTGTAGGCAATGATTAAGGACCTGCTGATCGGCTGTGTCCAATCACAGCCCAGAGCTCTGTGTTGACAACCAGAGAGAACGATCTCTGTTTCTCTTCCCTGCATTGCAGGGATGAGAAACTTAGAGATCTATTAGTAAATTGCCACACTGTACACACATTACACAGTGTTAGGCACACATTTAACCCTTTGATTGCCCCCTAGATGTTAACCCCTTCCCAGCCAGTGTCATTAGCACAGTGACAGTGCATATTTTTACTGATCGCTGTATCAATGTCACTGCTGATCTCAAAAGCAGTTAGTCAGTCCCCCCCCTCCCCCAGCGTCACTTAGTGTCAGATTGCCTGCCCCATTATCGCAGTCCCAATATAAGGCACTGATCACCACCATTACTAGGATACAAAAAAATACATTCCAATATACAGTATCTCACCAAGTGTGAGTACACGCCTCACATTTTTGTAAATATGTTATTATATGTTTTCATGTGACAACACTGAAGAAATTACACTTTGCTACAATGTAAAGTAGTGAGTGTTCAGCGTGTATAACAGTGTAAATTTGCTGTCCCCTCAAAATAACTCAACACACAGCCATTAATGTCTAAACTGCTGGCAACAAAAGTGAGTACACCCCTAAGTGAAAATGTCCAAATTGGGCCCAAAGTGTCAATATTTTTTGTGGCCATCATTATTTTGCAGCACTGCCTTAACCCTCTTGGGCATGGAGGTCACCAGAGCTTCACAGGTTGTCACTGAAGTCCTCTTCCACTCCTCCATGACAACATCACAGAGCTGGTGGATGTTAGAGACCTTGCGCTCCTCCACCTTCCATTTGAGGAAGCCCCACAGATGCTCAATAGGGTTTAGGTCTAGGACCTAATGGACTGGACATGCTTGGCCAGTTAATTACCTTCACCCTCAGCTTCTTTGGCAAGGCAGCGGTCGTCTTGGAGGTGTGTTTGGGGTCATTATGTTGGAATACTGCCCTGCGGCCCAGTCTATGAAGGGAGGGGATCGTGCTCTGCTTCAGTATGTCACAGTACATGTTGGCATTCATGGTTCCCTCAATGAACTGTAGCTTTCCAGTGTCGGCAGCACTCATGCAGCCCCAGACCATGACACCCCCACCACCATACTTGACTGTAGGGAAGACACACTTGTCTTTGTACTCCTCACCTGGTTGCCGCCACACACGCTTGACACCATCTGAACCAAATAAGTTTATCTTGGTCTCATCAGACCACAGGACATGGTTCCGGTAATCCATGTCCTTAGTCTGCTTGTCTTCAGCAAACTGTTTGTGGGCTTTCTTGTGCATCATCTTTAGAAGAGGCTTCCTTCTGGGACGACAGCCATGCAGACCAATTTGATGCAGTGTGTGGCATATGGTCTGAGCACTGACAGGCTGACCCCCCCACCCCTTCAACCTCTGCAGCAATGCTGGCAGCACTCATATGTCTATTTCCCAAAGACAACCTCTGGATATGACGCTGAGCACGTGCACTCAACTTCTTTGGTCAACCATGGTGAGGCCTGTTCTGAGTGTAACCTGTCCTATTAAACCGCTGTATGGTCTTGTCCACGGTGCTGCAGCTCAGTTTCAGAGTCTTGGCAATCTTCTTATAGCCTAGGCCACCTTTATGTAGAGCAAAAATTCTTTGCAATGAGGTGACCAGTATGAGAGAGTGAGAGCGTTAACAGCAAGTTTTACACACTTGCTCCCCATTCACACCTGAGACCTTGTAACACTAAGGTTTGGGGTGGGGGGGCGCAGAGCCCCCCTGCCCCAAAGTACCCTCCCCCGCTTGTTGAGGGCATGCGGCCTGGTATGGTTCAGGAGGGGGGGGGCGCTTGCTCGTCCCTTCCCTTTCCTGACCTGCCGGGCGGCATGCTTGGATAAGGGTCTAGTATGAATTTTAGGGGGACCCTACGCCTTTTTTAATTTTATTTTGGCGTGGGGGCCTAACTTTTTCATAGGCAATGCTTTAAAAGCCCCTACAGGTCATCAGTTTAGATTTACCCAGGAATAATAGCCCTGGAATTGTTGCTCTATACATGCAAGCTACACACATGTAACATCTTTTAGACCTCTGATGTCTCACCTGCCCTTTATTGATGATAAGGCCCCATTCACACCTCAGCGTTTTGTAGCTTGAAGCTCCAAAAAGCTGAAGGAGAAAGATTTTGGTGTGTGCGGAAGTGTTGCAGTGTTGCATGCCCATAAGGTTAGTTAATATTTTTTTCAGGGAGAGAATTCAACAATTACAAATGTGTTTGTTACAGTTTAGATTAGACATCAAGATTTCACTCTTGTCCTTCATATATTTCACTCACTCTGGTCGAAACCGATTGTCTGATCATCATCATCCCCTATAACTCTTAGATAATTGAACAATCGTTCTGAAAAGGACAATTTTCTAACGAAATTCTACAGGTGTAAGGCCAGCTTTAATATGGATAGCTTTTTTCTTGGGGGTTAGAGCCCTTTTCGGGTTTTTTTCTGCTATTTGGAGCCCCATTAAAAAGCTGATGGACTGCATTCAATCTTTAAATGAGAAAAGAAAAAAGTGTGGGACTTTATATGAGGCACGTGACATAAGTGGGTAAATGGTCAATTCATAGTAACGTATTTACTTGCAGACGAGCTGCAATATGTACATACATGAGTATTAGGCAATTAGGTATATACACACATCAAAATGCATATAAAAGTTGGATACAGGTACTCCTCACTTAATGACTAGGTTCCGTTCCAATGACCAGGTCATTAAACAAATTGGTCGTTAAACGAGGAGCCACAAGTAATCAAAATTTTAAGGATTCTTAACTATTGTACTGTACTGTATTGTGAAAAAAAGGTCTAAACAGTGGCGGCCCATCTATTAAGGACGCACGGACGGCGCCCCCTCTATTCACGCCACCCCCTATATGGTTAATGGATAAATTCATGCATAGCATGAATCTATCCGCGGCCAACCCCTATTCATGCGTCCGGCCCCTTACAGAGGCGGGGGTGTTTTTTTGAAGCCCCTGATAAGAGCCATAGGCTCTATTAGGCTTCAAAATAGGGTGGGCTCAGAGAGCAGAGCATTGCTCTCGGAGCCCACCCAGGTGTGTTAGAAAAGCAAATAAATATTCGCTTTTCTAACACTGAATCTCCTCTCTGATAATCAGGAAGTGCAGGTCCGATATCCGTTTCCTGATTGGCTGAAAGGTCAGGAGATCCTATTGGATGCCTAGGAGAAGGGGAGGAGACGCACGGCAGAAGCCGCCGTGATCTCAGAAGAGATCTCAGAAGATATGAGGACACAGGAAACGCTGACAGATACCCGTCACAGCCTTATCACCTGCCCAATGTGCCCGCCAATCCCCAATGCTGTGTGCCCACCGATCCCCGCCGCCGATGGGGTAAGTGCCGGTTGACCAGCAGACAGCGGGGGTGGGGGGTTTGAGGTGGTTGTTTGCCGCCCCCCCAACAAAAAAAAACACCAGCTGCCACTGGGTCTAAACACAAAACTCCAGCTCAATAGCGTTGTTTTAATTTGCATAAGTACAGAACACAAACTAAAAAATTCTGTACTGTACTGTACAATACAATGATGTATAGCACGTTGTTCAGGTGGGGAGAGCTAGTTGTAAGTCAAAGTGGTCGTTAAACAGGTGAGTCGTTAAACGAGGAGTATCTGCATTGAATAATGTGATATAAATGAAATCAACCATATCTTGAAAGTATAGCTGCATCAAGTAATCTCTACGTGTTTCGTGGATTCTCTCCACTTCCTCAGGAGCAGATGCATACCATATCTGCAAAAAAAGAAGTACCGTATTTATCGGCGTATAACACGCACCCCAAGTTTAGGAGGGCATTTTAAGGAAAAAAACTTTTAGGAGGGAAGTTTAAGGAAAAAAAACTTACATTTAAATGCCCATCATTGCAGCCTCATCAGTGTTCATCTGTAGCCTTGTCAGTCATTGCAGAATGATCAGTGTCCATTTGCAGCTTGCCCAGTGCCGTTTGCAGCCTTGCTAAGTGTCATTTTCAGCCTTGCCCTTAGTCATATGCAGCCTTGCCCAGTGCAGTCTTGCCCAGTGCAGTCTTGCCCAATGCAGCCTTGCCCAGTGCAGCCTTGCCCAATGCCGTGTGCCGTTTGCGCCATTTAAATCTGCCGCTCGTCACGCCGCCCCGCCTCCCTGCTGAGGATGAGCAGCGAGCGCTTCCGAAAAAGACCGAGCCGAGTATCTCGAGGCAATAAGCGTATATTGATTGGTTTGCACAAAAGTTATAGCATCTATAAGATAGGGGATAGATTTATAGCATTTTTATTATTATTATTTTTTTACTAGTAATGCCGGCGATCTGCGATTTTTATCAGGACTGCGACATTATGGCAGACACATCAGACACTTTTGACACATTTTTGGGACCACTGGCATTTATACAGCGATCAGTGCTATAAAAATGCACTGCTTACTGTATAAATGTAACTGTCAGGGAAGGGGTTAACACTAGGGGGGGCGATCAAGGAGTTAACTGTGTTCCCTGGGAGGTGATTCAAACTGTAGGGGGAGGGGACTGACTAGAGGAAGTGACAGACGTGCTTCCTAGCTAATAGGAAGTCACAATCTGTCACACCTCTCAGAACAGAACAGGGATTTGTGTGTTTACACACACACACACTTCCATGTTCTGTCTCTGGTGCTCGCGATCGCTCGTGGCCATCGGTCATCGCGACCGGCAGCCACGAGCTTCGGCAGCCCCGCTGTGCAGCAGGCGCGTGCGGGCGCCTCCAGTGGCGCATGCGCACCTGCTATCCCGATCCCGCGAGCCGACGTATAGCTACGACGGTTCACGGGATCGTGCTGACCCGCTGCAGTAAAATGATGGTCGGCAAGCAGTTAAAGGCACGTATGTAGATTTTTTTTAACAAAATTAATTTGTTAATATACATATATAACACAATACATATATATATAGCGCTAAAGATAAAAGTTGGACTACTTGTGGTTCCCCTAATATACGGACTAGATATCGTTTCCTGTGTGACAATACTGAAGATGCGTCCACACAAAGATATCCTCTTAGTTGGGGTTCCACTTTTCCATTTATAGATTAAAAACATTTCTGCTCTACATGTATACTGACTATACCCATCGCTTCTTCAGGAGCTTGAAATTTTTTGCGCCATAGGTACCAGACAGCAAGGACACCCCCCCCCCCCCCCAAAAAAAAAACAAGGGAAACAACCACCAGGGCCTCCAAAGCCAGGAAGTAGCCGCAGTTAGCATATATGTCAGGGTGTGGGGGACATACAAGGTAATTATAAACCACACTTGGCTTGTTTGATTAAAGAAGACTTTTATGGCAGATTTATATAAGGCTTTGCGGGTCTTGAAACCATTGCTGGTATTGTGAAACAAAATCTGATGCTGACAGACAACACAGTGCCAAATAAATACCGCTGGTATTCCCTGAATGATGAATTCTTCCCAAAATATGTCCTGGGTAAAGCTAGAGGAGCGGGGGACGTCCGTCTCCCTCGAGGCGCCTTTGTGCATAGTTGAGTCACTTAGCCTTGTTTCCATGTCGGGCGGATGGCTTTTTGGCCACAATTCTTCCATGAAGACCACTTCTGGCCAGACCTGTCAGGACAGTAGATGGGTGTACCTGGGTCCCACTAATTTCTGCCAGTTCTGTGCTGGACATCTTCTGAGGTCAAGGGAAGTATGCATGATGTGTGGAGTTGCCACCTCATCCCTTTAAACCCGAACACGTATGAATTACACATGGTCTGAGGCTAATTTATCGCAGATAAGGCACCAAGTGGGTTTAATTACCACCTTAATCAGCCAGAGAACCTGTGTAATTAATATATGTTCGTCTTTAATGGGATGAGGTGGCAACCCTAATGATGTGTCTTTCTTCTGCTGCAATAAGTTTCCTTGGCCAACCACTGCGTCTACGGTCTTCAACGTTGCCCTATCAATGGTGTCCTCAACACTGGGAAATACAGGCAGATACTTATCCATCATCCCATACTATCAGGGAGGCGTGAGATTGGCCCCAAATGTATTCTGCAGCAGGACAATGACCCCAAACACACAGCCAATGTCATTAAGAACTATCTTCAGTGTGAAGAAGAACAAGGAGTCCTGGAAGTGATGGTTTGCCCCCCACAGAGCCCTGATTTCACTATCATGGAGTCTGTCTGGGATTACATGAGAAGACAAAAGGATTTGAGTCAGCCGACATCCACAGGAGATCTGTGCTTACTTCTCCAAGATGTTTGGAACAACCTGCCTGCCGAGTTCCTTCAAAAACTGTGTGCAAGTCTACCTAGAAGAATTGATGCTGTTTTGAAGCCAAAGTGTGGTCACCCCAAATATTGAGAGGATTTGGATTTTTCTTCTGTTTGCTCACTTTTCATTTTGTAAATTGATAAAAATAAACAATTAAAATGTATATTTTTGAAAGCATTCTTACTTTTCAGCATTTCTTCACACCTGCCTAAAACGTCGGCACAGTGTTGTATGTAAAAGAAAAATAAATAAATAATAATGACATGTCCGTTAAAGAGAAAAAAAAAATGTTTTGTATTTTCTTTGCAAAACTAATAAAAATAATAATAAAAAAAATTAAAAAAAGAGAAAAAAAAGCATATATTCCAAATGTTGCAACTTTAAAAGACTCAAGAGAAAAAAAAAATTGCCCACATTGTGAAATAAAAGATGCCTATTTCTGTCCATGTTACCTAACTTCCTGTTGTCAGCAGGAGAGGAAGCGAGGGTTAATCTCTCCAGTGTAGCTGTATAAACCTGACAGGGGTTCTAATCCTTCCCCACTCTAACCAATACACTTTAAAGTTGAACTCTGGGCACAAAAATGTCCCTCTTCCGTCTCCTTTCCCCTCCCTTTTCTATACTATATGGTTATTAGGGATTGGGAGATCTGTCTGAAATATCCCCTGGCCATAGTCCAACCACTCATATTTTTCAAGTCCCTCTAAATAAATTCCTCAATAAAAAGGATAAAAATCCACTCTGTGTACATCATACCCAGATATTAACTTGTAAATGTTGGAGTGACATCATCACTGTGCTGTAAAGAACCTGTGCAGAGAGCAGAGCTGTGGGAGGGGCCCAGAAGCTCCACCCACTACAGGTTTCCTGCATAAAACTACAGGAGGGGGCGGAGACCAGACCGGTCACCCTGCACAAGGGGAGAGAGCAGCAGTGAGTGGTCTTTATTACAGGAAGTCTCACAATGGATTACTGCACTGATCTGGAAGAAATACACAAAGCTCACCAAGATTCAAGGAGGAACTCATAGGACTCTTGTATTTAGGCAATATTGGCTTTTTCCAGAATTCAGCATTAGCCTAAGTTCCTACTTGTATTGCTGCTGCATTATGCGTTTTGGAGTGTGTTTTTGTGTCTTTTTGAGGCCTTTTCATACTTCATGCATTTTTTTTTGGAGGAGACCCAATTTTATACACAAAACTCTGTGCATGCATTTTACGTGTGTTTTCTGTGCATTCTCACTGAAGTCTATAAGGGGAAACGTGCTGCACTGTACCTTATCAGAAAACACACTGCGCTGCATTAAAGCAGTATAAACCCGAAAAGAATATATTTATTATATTGCAGCTTACCAATTCTTAGATGTGCTGCATTTGTTTTCTTTTTTAGGCTTTTTTGTCCTCCTATTTTCATCTGGTGATCCAGCCAGTAAGTCTGCTGCTTTTCAAGAGCACAAGCTCTCCAGCAGAATGTATCTGTTTACATGGATGAGACAAACCATTTAACACTAGCAGGGGTGATTAAAATGATCATATTTTATTTATTCATGTCAAACCTTTATCCCAAAAGGAAAAAAAAAATGATGTAACTGAAGTCTGAGCTGTAGTTTGGCTTCAATTTGTATATTTAAATCTGCTAATACATTTATCACTACCCTCCCCCCAGACTAACAATGCTGCTGTCTGCTGTGCCCCCTGTGCACATTCCTCCAGGGTTGTGTCTCATTAATACAGGAGGTGTGTTACTGGACATATCACCAGGTAAACCAGGGAAAAAAGCCAAAGAATATAGTATTAATGATGCCCCTGCATCTAATGATTGCTAAGCTGCAATATATTACACTTTTGGTTTTGGGTTTAACAACTTGCCGACTTTATAACTTACAGTGCCTTGAAAAAGTATTCATACCACTTGACATTTTCCACATTTTCTCACGTTACAACCAAAAACGTAAATGTATTTTATTGGGATTTTATGTGATAGACCAACACAAAGTGGCACATACGGTAATTGTGAAGTGGAAGGAAAATGATAAATGCTTTTCATAATTTTTTTACAAATAAATATGTGAAAAGTGTGGCGCGCATTTGTATTCAGCCCCCTTTACTCTGATACCCCTAACTAAAATCTAGTGGAACCAATTGCCTTCAGAAGTCACCTGATTAGTAAATAGAGTCCACCTGTGTGTAATGTAATCTCAGTATAAATACAGCTATTCTTTGAAGCCCTCAGAGGTTTGTTAGAGAACTTAGTGAACAAACAGCATCATGAAGGCCAAGGAACACACCAGACAGGTCAGGGATAAATAAATTGTGGAGACATTTAAAGCAGGGTTAGGTTATAAAAAAAAAATATCCCAAGCTTTGAATATCTCACGGAGCTCTGTTTAATCCATCATCTGAAAATGGAAAGAGTATGGCACAACTGCAAACCTACCAAGACATGGCCGTCCACCTAAACTGACAGGCCGGGCAAGGAGAGCATTTTTTTAGAGAAGCGGCCAAGAGGCCCATGGTAACTCTGGAGGAGCTGCAGAGATCCACAGCACAGGTGGGAGAATCTGTCCACAGGACAAATATTAGTTGTGTTGTCCACAAATCTGACCTTTATGGAAGAGTAACAAGAAGAAAGTCATTGTTGAAAAAAAGCCATGAGAAGTCCTGTTTGCAGTTTGTGAGAAGCCATGTGGGGGACACAACAAACATGTGGAAGAAGGTGTTCTGGTCAGATGAGACCAAAATTGAGCTTTTTGGCCTAAAAGCAAAACACTATGTGTGGCGGAAAACTAGCACTGCACATCACCCTGAACACACCATCCCCACCGTGAAACATGGTGGTGGCAGCATCGTGTGGGGATTCTTTTCCTCAGCAGGGACAGGGAAGCTGGTCAGAGTTGATGGGAAGATGGATGGAGCCAAATACAGGGCAATCTTAGAAGAAAACCTGTTAGAGTCTGCAAAAGACTTGAGACTGGGGCGGAGGTTAACCTTCCATCAGGACAACGACCCTAAACATACAGCCAGAGCTACAATGGAATGGTTTAGATCAGGGGTAGGCAACCTCGGCCCTCCAGCTGTGGTAAAACTACAAGTCCCATGAGGCATTGCAAGACCCTGACAATCACAGGCATGTTTAGATCAAAGCATGTTCATGTGTTAGAATGGCCCAAAGCCCGGGCCTAAATCCAATTGAAAATCTGTGGCAAGACTTGAAAATTGCTGTTCACAGACGCTCTCTATCCAGTCTGACAGAGCTTGAGCTAATTTGCAAAGAAGAATGGGCAAAAATGTCCCTCTCTAGATGTGCAAAGCTGCTAGAGACATCCCCCAAAAGACTTGCAGCTGTAATTGCAGTGAAAGACGGTTTTACAAAGTATTGACTCCGGGGGGCTGAATACAAATGTACCCCACACTTTTCACATAATTATTTGTAAAAAAAAATGTGAAAACCATTTATCATTTACCTTCCACTTCACAAACATGTGCCACTTTGTGTTGGTCTATCACATAAAATCCCAATAAAATACATTTTTGTTTGTAACCTGACAAAATGTGGAAAATGTCAAGGGGTATGAATACTATTTCAAGGCACTGTATACTACGCAAGCCACTCCAACTTTAGAAAAGGTTCCTGGACTACTTTGGTCAGACTTGGGTGTGATTTCAGCCCTTGTACAGGCTTCTAAATCATATCCAAGTCAGATCAAGTCGGAAAGAAGTCGCAGGACAAAGTCCCAGGCAAAGTCGTATGACTTCACCATCGCAGCAGTTTGAACCAAGCCTTAAGGTGAACAGGTACCATAGAAAATAAAGTGATTTGCACTGTCCTGCATGCCAGTGCAACAGCAAACGCAGGAGAAAATGCACTAGTGTGAATAGGGGCTTAGGGCTCCATTCACACCCTGCAGATGCAACGTTTCTGTGCATCACGTGTAGGGCAGTCCATTAATTTCAATGGTCTGCCCTACATGTGAAAAACGCTCAAAAGAAGTCCTTGACCCATTTGAGAAAATGCATCAAACTGAAAGACATAGTGTCCTGCGGCACCATGCACAATGGCATTCACAAAAAAGTACATGTTCACAGATGTGTGACGGCGTCATTCAGAATTAACGTCACCCAAAAATGGTAGAATGCTGGCAAACCTTGTAGAGGATTCCCGGCGTCTGACGGTTGTTTCCGAACTGCTTTCCGACACTGGAGATTCTATAACCAACACCCCCCGACATATTAAATGAGTTTCAACGTTTTTTTCAAGCCTTATATCGCCCTTCCCCAGATCTCTCATCTCTACTGGACACTCTGCGCACTCTCTCCTTGTCGACCCCTGTCTGATGAGGAGGCTGCTTCAGTTAACTCATCTCCCCCTAATAAAACTCCTGGACCTGGCGGGCTACCCGGAGATTGGTATAAATTACAAATTGAACATCTAGCTCCCAGGCTATGCAAGGTTTTCTCGGAAAGCTAGGAATCCCAGTCCCTGCCCCCATCCAGGCACATATTATACTCATACCCAAGCCAGAGAAAGACCCCAAGTACTGTGCTTCTTAAAGGCCAATTTCCCTTTTAAATTACGATCATAAAGTACTGACTAAAGTGCTTGCAACAAGATTGACCAAAATCTTACCATCCTTGATCAGTATTGATCAAACCAGCTTTATCCCCGAGAAATCAACTGACATTAATCTACGCAGAGTCCTGACTCACTTGCAGCTTCCACCTGATGAACCAGCCTCCAGAGTTCTAGTTATGCTTGACATAGAGAAGGCTTTTGATTCGATAGATTGGGACTACATGTGGGCCGTGTTGGATGTCTTGGGTTTTGGTCCATGTTTTTGTAACTGGATTAAGATCCAATACAAAGCCCCTATGGCACAAATTAAATTGGGAGGAGAGTTATCGGGAGAGTTTACCATTGGCAGAGGGACTAGATAGGGGTGCCCGTTGTCCCTGGCGCTCTTTGCGCTTGTAATGGAACCCATAGTGCAGGCCATACGTAATTCGACCCTAATTGAAGGCATTCAAGTAGGCACCATCACAGAGAAAGTAGCGATTTATGCCGAAGACATGGTCCTCTTCTTAAAAGGCCCTGGACCTTCCCTTAAAGAGGCTCTGGCGTTGCTCTCCTTTTATTCTCCCCTAACAGGGTTAAAGGTCAACTGGGAAAAATCTCTGATCCTACCCATAGATAGGGGGGCTGATGCCAGGGCCGACCCAAATATAACCCTTAAGTGGACTGCCTCTGCCAAATACTTGGGGGTAGTGATTTCCCCAAAAGCATCTGACTATGTGGCCCTAAATCTTCTACCGCTATTGAATCTGACAAAACAACGTCTATCAGCGTGGTCCCACCTCCCCCTTTCACTAGTGGGAAGGATTCATCTTTTCAAAATGAAGCTACTACCCTCTATACTGTATATCCTCTGCCATGCCCCAGTGTGGATCCCTAAAAAATACTTTAGGCAGTTTGAGTCTGCAATGACCTCATTCTTTTGGGGAACTCAAAGGCCTAGGTTTTCGGCTGACGGTCTTGCAAAGGCCATGGACCGAGGGTGGATTAGCAAGTCCGAATTTATTTAAATATTACCTTGCAGCTCTGCTCACCCAGGCCCACAACTGGTTGCTAGCTGTTGAGACTAGAGCTGCCATGGTGCTGGAGGCTGCACTGCTTGGCTCTTATGAAGCACTACGCAATATACTTTCCAGGGGTTGTTTGCATCGCTCCCTCTCACCCAATCAATGACCGCCATCATTAAGGCATGGCAGCTTCAACATCCCGGGCTCTCATTTACTTACTCACCACATACACCTCTATGGCATAACCCTTCCCTGAAGCAATTTTTCTTGATTCCTGACCCCACTGTGTGGGCCTCTAAAGGGATAAAATATCTTAGCCAAATCTGTGAGGGGGGTGTACTCCAGACATTCGACTCCCTTAAAGAGAAATACGCCCTCTCCAATTCATACCTGTTTAGGTTCCTTCAGTTGAGACATGCCTTTCAGAAGCAATTTGGCAATCAGCCCGTAACCTTAACCCTCTCCAGAACTGAATCTATGCTACGAGGGGATAGTCTGGGTAAACCACTCTCTACAATATACAAGTCTCTTCAACCCTCCATCCATGATGGCCTTGACAAACTATTATCACGATGGCAAGAGGAATCCCAGAGTTAGATTCCGAAGACTGGGAGGATGTTTGGGACTACCCTATGCAAAGCTTAGTATCAGCGAGAGATAGATTAATCCAATTTAAGATTCTCCATAGAGTATATCTCACACCTCAACGGTTAAAGAAGATTTATCCCTCACACTCTTCACAATGTTGGAGCTGTACGGCCGACCCTGCCACTTTCCGGCATGTGTTTTGGGAATGTCCTGGCATAAAATTATTCTGGACAGCGGTTTCCGGATGCATTCGCACAGTCACCAAAATTGCAATACCACTATCAATTGATGTTTGCATTTTAGGTCTCGTTCACCTACTAGCTACCTCTCGATCTATGAGAACTTTGATAGGCCTCCTATTGTTTTATGCACATAAGACTATACTCCTTAAATGGAAATCCACTAAGCCCCCCACCTTAGATTATTGGAAGAATATAGTCAATAAAGCGGTCCCACTGTATAAATTTACATATGAATCTAGAGGATGTTCAAAAAAATTCTCCAAAGTATAGGATATTTGGACCGAGTCCAGAGATACTGTCGGATCCTCGGCAACCCATTCTTAGGATACTCTGTTTTGTTTCTATTTACTGCTTAGATGTGGACTGTATACAGGGAATGTACCACCCGACCCTTTTAACTTGGCACACCCCAGATACCTCGCTTCCAATTTCCTAAGCCTTGGTTACCAACCACCTTACCTTTTGTTGTTTTTCTTTTAATGTGTGTGTTTTTACCTAAGCCTGGGTATGCCCAGTAGGCTTTGTTTTGTATTTAAATTTATATTCTTATTATAAAAAGAATAAAAAAAAAAATTAATGTCACCCATGTATGCCTGCAAAAGGGCTGCATGTTTCTGTGCATTGGGGGAAAATGCTTGATTTTTGCGTATTCCCACAACGCAGAAGTGTCAGTGAAACCTTTGATTAGTGTACTGGAGAGCTTATGTATAAATTATTTAACTGAAGACTAGTGTTCCCTTTCTAGCAACCAATCAGTGTCTCCCTTATACTGTATGTCCTAAAAATAGAAAAAAGGTAAGCTGTTAGAAAGAAATCTTTTATACATTGGGGTCTCCATGTACTACATTTGCAATATAAAACTAGAGCTGCATTTTTGTTTTTTAACCACTTGCCTACTGGGCACTTTTACCCCCTTCCTGCCCAGGCCAATTTTCAGCTTTCAACGCTGTCGCACTGTGAATGACAATTGCGCTGTCATGCTACACTGTAACCATGTGACATTTTTATCATTTTTTTCACACAAATAGAGCTTTCTTTTGGTGGTATTTAATTACTAAACAAATGAAAAAAGACTGAAAATTTTGAAAACAAACCCACATTTTTCATAGTTTGTTATAAAACTTTGCAAACAGGTAATTTTTCTCCTTCACTGATGGGCACTGATAGATGGCACTGATGGGCATTGATAGGTGGCACTGATGGGCACTGATGAGCGCCACTGATGGTCACTGATATGGGGCACTGTTGGGCACTGATGGGCTCTGAAAGGTGGCACTGATGGGCTCTGATAGGCAGCACTGATAGGTGGCACTCATGGGCACTGATGAGGCGACACTGGTGGGCACTGATGAGGAGGCACTGATGAGGCTGCACTAATAGGTGGCACTGATGGGCACTGCTAGGTGGCACTGATGGGCTTTGATAGGCGGCACTGATAGGTGGCACTCATGGGCATTGATGGGTGGCACTGATAAGTGCCACTGATGGGCACTGATCAGGAGGCACTGATGAGGCTGCACTGATAGGTGGCACTGATAGGCTCTGATAGGTGGCACTCATGGGCACTCATGAGGCAGCACTGGTGGGCACTGATGAGGAGGCACTGATAAGTGGCAGTGGTAGGCAGCATTGATGGGCACTGATAGGCAGCTCTTATAAGTGACACTGAGGCACTGATTGGCAGCACTGGTGGGCACTTTTGGGACTGCACTGATAATCAAGACACTGATAATCAGTGCCCTGATTATCAGTGCCAATGTCCCTTTAACACAAGCCTGTTATCGGCTCTATTTTTCTCTCCTCGGGCTTACTGTGTTTACTTCCGTGATCAGCTGTTATTGGACACAGCTGATCACGTGGTGAAGGGCCGCTGTGATTGGCCCTTTACTCCAATCTGTGATCAGCTAAGTATGAAGGACTCAGTAATCACAGAGCGTGCCACCTGCGTGCTGCAGGGGGTGTGTGGGCAGTGCGATCACGGTAAGGACGTCCATTTAGGCCCTCCAGGCATTTTAAGCCCACGCTGTAGCCGTCTTTTGGCTATAGTGCGGGTGGGAAGGGGGTAATTACAAAACAGTTGCTGGTCATATGGCTCTAGAACCATTAAAGCAAATTTTGAAAGATTTCAGCAAGTGCTTTAAAATGGCCTGCATCAGTATCTACAGGAGGGAAGGAAGAAGGTATGCATTAGCAAATAAGTTTGCTAAAATCATTGCAATATCTACAGCTGACCCGGGGAGACTTTTTTTTTGCTTTTTAATTTTTATATTTTTTTCAGCAAAATAGGAGTTTGCATTTACATTTCCCATGTCAGAATGGCGGACTTGCACAGAGAAGTTCATGCCTGGTGCTAATTCAATAGACCATCCTTCTGTTCATATCTCAACTGAGATTGTAATTAACTCCTTTGGTGTTCGGGGGCAGAGAAAAGTAATGATATGGTAATGTGCCATGGCAATCAGACTACACATGTCAGAGGCAGCTGACAAAATAAGAGATTGCATGGCATTGGTTACAGGGGAGCAAAGGTCGCCGCAGACAAATGCGCACAATACAGTCAGGGCCATATTTGGCACGGCAATTAATGCCGATTCCAGCAGTTCACATAAGCGGCCACTTGAAACTAATGGTCCAAGCATCTTATTATCTCCCCGGGGGGAAGTCACTAGGTGCATTCATTCAGATCCTCGCTAGCAGGTGGACACATAAAAGAAATTAAAAAATCATTCTTAACCAACACCTATTTGGCTGTCGAAAAAGGAGATTGAGGAGCCCAAAATGATCCCTTTTCTAACCGCAGCACCGGGGAGGGTGCAGGGGGAGCGAAGATAACTGAATTTCTCACACACCGCTGTTCACTTCGCTGTGGAGTCAGAGATTAATGTGGGAGCGCCGCCAATATCAACTCTTCATAGAGACAGAAGTCAGAGGAAGCCTGAAAAATAGAAAGGAATAAATTCATTTAATGTGCTATTCTGATTATATTTATCATCAAATAGATAATCCAACATAGATAGATAGATAGATAGATAGATAGATAGATAGATAGATAGATAGATAGATAGATAGATAGATAGATAGATAGATAGATAGATAGATAGATAGATAGATAGATAGATAGATAGATAGATAGATAGATAGATAGATGCTTATACAATGTGTGAATTTTAGGGCCTCCACGTTCACTGACAACGTTGCTGCTTATAGAAAAGTTAGTGACTTAGTGTTGTCATCCTGCAACAGGAAGTGCTATTATTAGCAGGATTTCAAATTAGGTAACTGTCCTCTGCCTGCCCTGACCTCTGGTTTTGTTTTCTGGTTATCTGTGTCCACTGCCTGCCCTGACCTCTAGTTAGTATCCTAGTTATCTGTGTCCGTTGCCTGCCTTGACCTCCAGCTAGTATCCTGGTTATCTGTGTCCTCTGCCTGCCCTGACCTCTAGCTAGTATCCTAGTTATCTGTGTCCGTTGCCTACCTTGACCTCCAGCTAGTATCCTGGTTATGTGTGTCCTCTGCCTGCCCTAACCTCTAGCTAGTATCTTGGTTATCTGCGTCCATTGCCTGCCTTGACCTCCAGCTAGTATCCTGGTTATCTGTCTTCTCTGCCTGCCCTGACCTCTAGCTAGCATCCTGGTTATCTGTGTCCGTTGCCTGCCTTGACCTCCAGCTAGTATCCTAGTTATCTGTGTCTATTGCCTGCCCTAACCTCTAGCTAGTGTCCCGGTTATCTGTGTCCATTGCCTGTCTTCGTCCTCAGCTAGTATCCTGGTTATCTGTGTTCATTGACTGTCTTGACCCCCCCCAGCTAGTATCCGGGTCATCTGTGTCCTGCATTGACCCTCAGCTAGTAACCTGGTTATCTGTGTTTGTTGCCTGCCCTATTCTCCAGCTAGTATCCTGGTTATCTTTGTCCGTTGCCTGCCTTGACCCTCAGCTAGTATCCTGGTTATCTGTGTTCGTTGCCTGCCTTGACCCCCCAGCTAGTATCCTGGTCATCTGTGTCTGTTGCCTGCCTTGACCCTCAGCTAGTAGCCTGGTTATCTATGTCCATTGCCTGCCTTGACCTCCAGCTAGTATCCTGGTCATCTGTGTTCGATGCCTGCCTTGACCCCCCAGCTAGTAGCCTGGTTATCTGATTTTGATGCCTGCCTTGACCCCCCAGCTAGTATCCTGGTTATCTGTGTTAGTTGCCTGCCCTATTCTCCAGTTAGTGTCCTGGTTATCTTTGTCCGTTGCCTGCCTTGACCCTCAGCTAGTATCCTGGTTATCTGTGTTCGTTGCCTGCCTTAACCCCCCAGCTAGTATCCTGGTCATCTGTGTCCCTTGCCTGCCTTGACCCTCAGCTAGTAACCTGGTTATTTATGTCCATTACCTGCCTTGACCTCCAGCTAGTTTTCTGGTTATCTGTGTCCATTGCCTGCCCTGACCTCTGGCTAATATCCTGTTTACTATGTCCACATCCAACCATGACCTCTGGATTGTTCCTTGTTAATCATTCCCCTCCACAGCTATCCACAGTACACCAGCCTGCTCCAGTCCTACTCTGTGGTACCTACCTGAGTCATGCTCTGTAGTGCTAGAGCAGGTTGCAGCTAAGTACAAATCTCTGTGAGGGGGACCCTGGTGAATATTGGCTGACTCCACACCCTGGGGGATCCAGTGACACCTGCCCTTAGGTGGGCCCCCACCCTCACTTTTTGGTAAGTCATGGTCCTACTCCTTGTTCTCATCCATTCATAGTCTTACATCCTCCAGTATGATCCAGCTTGGTTCCTGCTGCACAGATCCAGTTCTCAGCTCTACATAACCCATGGTGCTTTGTCCTACCAAAAATCTGCTGTTGTCCTACACTTCTCAGGCATGCGCACTTCCTCTCCTGAGCTAACTTTATATGGCAGCTGGGGGGGGGGGGGGGGGTCCATGTAGCCCTCCTGACATATACATAATGAAAAATAGATTTAGGCCTTATTTAGACAGGCAGTTGGGGGCGGTAAAAATGCGCTTTGCCACCTCTCAACTACCCCCCCCCCCTAAAGCTGCAATAGGCAACAAATGGGGGTCTTTACATGCCACAGCGATGGTGCTTCACTTTGTGCCCGTGGCAAAATCTACCCAACATGTGATGCACGCGGCTGCAGAGCATTTGTCAACAAAAATGTCGTTAAACAGGTGGTGAGGAGGCAACACATCGCCTCCTCACCACCTGACAATTGCTTCTGAAGCACAATCTGAACTCGGACTGGGCTTCAGAGGAAAGATAGGTTTTTTTTTAACAAGAAAAGGAAAAATAGGTTTAGACACACATTTAAATCTACCCTTACGGCCGGTTCAGGCCACAATTTCGGGTGCGTTTCTGCATGCGTGTTTTTGATGCGTTCCAGTGCGTTTTTTCCCCTTCTTTTTTCCTTTATCTCAATTGAAGACAGGTGCGTTCCGGTGCATTTTTTACCTAGGTTCACATCTCTGCGTGTTTGCAGGCCGTGTTTGCGCAGGCACAGCAGCCCATTTATTTCAATGGGCTGTCGTGCCTGCGTTTCCGCAAAAAAAAAAGTGCATGTACCTTTTCAAAAGCACATGCAGAAGTGTGAACCTGTCAGGGCTGGGCTCAGCCCTTCCTTCTCTGAGCTGACCACTCAGCTGTCGGCTAATTGCCAGCTCCCATCTCTCTCCACAGTTACTCAGCTGTTGATGATATCCTGCTCATCAGTCATGCCTACTTAAGCGGTCCAGTCGAGAGGATCTCTGCCTTCGCCTTTGTCAACATCACAGAGACGATCGCCTGCGTTCCTGTTTAAAGACTTACTTTGCTGACATCCCTTCTGACTCCAGATCCTGCTTGCTGTTTCACTACATTGATCCCTGACTTCTGGCTTGGCTGACTATCTATTTCGGTAACTGAACTTTGGCTATGTTTTGACTACGTTTGTTCTTTTTACGTTTATTATTAAACAAGTGTGATTTAACTGTACTTCTGTCTCGGTCTGATTTCATGGTTTCTGACAGAACCTAGGGTTACTGCATTTTTCTGCATTTCAGATGCGTTCCATTCAGAAAAAATTCAACATGTTCTACTTTTGTTGACTGCACTGGTGTGAAGTAGGGCCATTGGAATCCATGTTAAACATGCCATGCGTTTTTGATGCAGAATAAAAATGCACAGGACTGCATCTGGTGGGAACCAGCCTTTAGAGTTTATATACACATTAATAATTCAGTTATAACAAATGTTTGGATTTTATATATAAAAACACATCAATAGGCTGTATACATATAGCATCTACTGTATATCGGGATTAATCGCTTGCCGACTAGCTGCCGTCATCATACTGCAGCAGGTCAGCTCGATCCCGAAAATCACTGTAGCTGTAGGGTTGGTCCCTTTAAAAGGTATAGCAGGCGTGCGTGCACATCCGCTGCACGGTGGGGAAGCTGTTGCGTGTGGCTGTTGGCTTCAATGTCTGCCGGCCACCCGCCATCGCTCCACAGATCCAGAACGGGGATCTGTCAATGTAAACAAACAGATCCCCGTTCTGTCTGGGGAGTAGAGAGTGATCGTCTGTTCCTAATGATTAGGAACAGCGATCTCTCTGTACTCCCAGTCAGTCCCCTCCCCCCACAGTTAGAAACACCTCCCAGGGAACACATTTACCCCCTTGATCGCCCCCTAGCATTAACCCCTTCCCCTGCCAGGGTCATTTATACAGTAATCAGTGCATTTTTATAGCACTGATCGTGTCAATGGTCCCAAAAAAAAGTGTCAAAATTGTCTGGTCTGTCCGCCGCAATGTTGTAGTCCCGCTAAAAATCGCTGATTGCCGCCATTACTAGTAAAAAAAAAAAGAAAAAATTAATAATAAAAATGACATAAATATATCCCCTATTTTGTAGACGCTATAACTTTTGCGCAAACCAGTAAATGTACGCTTATTGCGATTTTATTTACTACAAATATGTAGAAGAATATATATCGGCCTAAACTGATGAAGAAATTTGTTTTTGGGGGGGATATTTATTATATCAAAAAGTTAAAAATATTGTTTTTTTTTCCGAAGTTGTCGGTCTTTATAGCGCAACAAATAAAAGCTGCAGAGGTGATCAAATACCACCAAAAGAAAACTCTATTTGTGGGAAAAAAAGGACATAAATTTTGTTTGGGTGCAGCGTCACACGCAATTGTCAGTTAAAGCGACGCTGTGCCTTATCGCAAAAAAAAGGGGGTAAATCTTCCGGGGCTGAAGTGGTAAATATACCGCACTGATATACACAATTCCATGTACAATACTACCTTTACATTCAAATATATTTAATAAATCTGATTTTCATTTAATGCTAAAGATTCTGTACATCAAAGAAGTGAACCTTGTGAGGCTGAACACAAAGATTTCATTAATAAATTGGTCGGAATTGTTGTCTTGATGTCTTGGGTAAAGCGGCGGCCTCACACAAATAGCGCGGTAACAAACTGTTTTCTTCCTCGGATAATAGCGCAGGTCACAGGCTTTTAAAGTAAAATGGGTTGAATTATCTGCGGCAATGGCTGGGATTTTTGGTAACAATGGGGTACATTTAAGGCAGCTATTACCGCATTAATGATATGTTACTATTCTGAAAGGCCTGCCAGCATTGTCCACAATGGGCCAATTTCAGTAATTACCGTTCAATTTCCATGTTTGTATAATGGTAATAGAAAGACATTTTCACCCGGTAATCCTGCCGGACCTGCATCTGGAAGGCTCGCCATACACAAAAAAAAAAAAAAAAAAAAATAGTAATTAATGTCAACCAAAAGACGTTAAACAGTAATTAATGATCAACATCTATAGAACTGGAAAATAGCAAATAGACAGCTGACTTCAGGTTTATATTATAGGAGAGCTAAAGAAACCACTAAACTCTGATAGAAGCTGGATCATGGTAATGCTATTTTAACATTTGTTTTTGATCTTTTTAAAAGCGGACCTTCAGTAATTTTTTCATCTTTCCATCTATTAAATCTTCTGCCCCTTGTTATTTTAATTTTGGATAGTAAAACATTTTTTTTCCTGCCAGTAAATCCCTTATACAGCCCACTTTCTGTTTCCTGTCTGGTCATTAGCCTAGGCTTATGACATCATGCACAGCTCTCTCTCTCATGAGATTTTGCCAGGAAGGGAGGGGGAATGAGTCATAAGAGGGCCAATGAGAGCTGCAGAGATGGAGGTGTGCCTCTGTGTAAATCCAAGAGAACAGGAAGCAGCTTCTGCTGCCCGCAGTTAAAATGGATGCAGCCAGTCTCAGTGGAGGGAGATTTCTGCAGCATATTTGGCAAGTACACTATCACAGTATAAATAAAACAATATGCAAAGTGGTTGGAGGGAAGCTTCAGAATGGCAAAGATGTTTTTATCACAAATTATGTGAGTAGACAGCAGTTCCTCTTTAAGACTGTGGTTTTCATAAAATAATAGCCGGTGGTCCTGCCATGAAGGAGTTTGTTTCAGGTAGTTTTTGTTGTGAGGTGACAACTGTCTCCCAGTTGTACTCCTGTGTTGTCACCCTGGCCATGCGTCCCTGGTGGAGACTACAAGAGGCAACGTGCACATGCAAGGTCCACTATTGTCATTATCTAGAAGCCGGACCAGAGCAATGATGTGTAACCAACGTTGGAGTGACTGCATTGGAAGTGGCTGAGAGTCGCTGGAGGAGATCAGCAATGCTGAGATGGAAAAAAGGGATAAATAGAGGTGAAAACAGTATTTTATGAAAAACAAACATGGCAATTGCTTAGATATATGTAGCACAACCCCCTAGAGGACTGCTTAGTATTACCTGCTCATCTGCATGGCATGGCCATGACCAGGTGAACATTCCAACCCACCTGACACTCTGGGTTCAGACATCCTTGTATCACTGTAAGGCAATAATCAGACAACTCAAGGTATTTAGATTCTATAAATAATTTACTTGAACCAATAAAAGGGGAAGATGTCACAAAGAGGAGGTAACAAATCTGCTGAGTTCTAGGCAACAGCGCCAACTCAGCAAAAGAATTCCTCTGAAATGCACAAGACAATATTTTAACAATGACAATACTATACATATATGTACACTTCCTTTAGAAAAAAGGTTGCTCCCCCACACAGATAGTTCAGCTAACTGCTTATACTGCCACTCTGTAAAACATGGAACCTGGCCAGCCTATAACGCTATCCTAAGAAGGTCTGGGGAAGAGTATTATGAGGGCCTTTCTACAAGTAATGGCAATAAAGTCTATGTTGCAGATCTGATGTTCTTCACCGGCTAGTCAGAGCTCGTTAACTGTAATCCGATTGGGTGTAGTGGGACAGTAAATTCCTTGTAATGGAGAAAGCTAAAGATGTCTAAGCACAGTGTTCAAATGATGCAGTAGAGTATCCTTGAGGTAAAGATGTCTGTGACAAGTGTGACTGGCAGGCGACCGGAGTGGTGCTGGAAAGGATGTCCGACAGCGAATGGCACAGCTAAGCCCCTCAGGCCACGGGTTGGAAAGTCATACTCTGCGTGGTATGCTCCAACCTCTCTCTCCCTGTTGCACAGAGAGGTCCATCTTGTGTCAGGCCCAGGAGGAAGAGAGCTCCGCGTGGGCTTCTGCTGCTTTTATAGCTACTCCCAGCAATCTGTAGATGGCAGCAAAGAGCCCTGGGATATGTAGTCCTGGCACACAATCGTGCAAAAAATGATCTGTCGAGAGGACTATTTATCCCACAATCCTTCAGTTCTTCAAAAAGTTTCTGCACTTTTCTTACCAAGTTATATATAAAAAAGTGCGGAAACGTTTGAGACTTTTTGAAGACCCCTCGTATATATATATATATATATACACACACACAGTATCTCACAGTGTAAATTTGCTGTCCCCTCAAAATAACTCAACACATCCATTAATGTCTAAACCGCTGGTAACAAAAGTGAGTACAAACCTAAGGCCCCTTTCACACTGCTGCAACTTATAAGACACACGATTTTAAAGCGATTTCGACGCGATTTTAGGGAATGCCTGTGTAAACTTGAGGTTTATGGACCTCAACTAGCATGAAAGTCGTACCAAAGTAGTACAGGGGCTAATTTGAAGTTGGCACGACTTGAAGTCGCACATATATGAGTGGTTATCGTTGGAAATCATGGGGAAGGACTTGTCATGTGACTTTGCAGTCCCAAGTCGCAGGACAAGTCGCACAAGTGTGAAAGGGGCCTTAGTGAAAATGTGCAAAATGGGCCCAAAGTGTCAATATTTTGTGTGGCCACCATTATTTTCCAGCACTGCCTTAACCCTCTTGGGCATGAAGTTCACTACATCTTCACAGGTTGCCATGGGAGTCCTCTTCCACTCCTCCATGATGACATCACAGAGCTGGTGGATGTTAGAGACCTTGTGCTCCTCCACCTTCCATTTGAGGATGCCCCACAGATGCTCAATAGGGTTTAGGTCTGGAGACATGCTTGGCCAGTCCATCACCTTTACCCTCAGCTTCTTTAGCAAGGCAATGATCGTCTTGGAGGTGTGTTTGGGGTCATTATCATGATAGAATACTGCCCTGTGGCCCAGTCTCTGAAGGGAAGAGATCATGCTCTGCTTCAGTATGTCACAGTACATGTTGGCATTCATGGTTCCCTCAATGAACTGTAGCTCCCCAGTTTCGGCAGCACTCATGCAGCCCCAGACCATGACACTACCACCACCATGCTTGGCTGTAGGCAAGACACATTTGTCTTTGTACTCCTCACCTGGTTGCCGCCACACACGCCTGACACCATCTGAACCAAATAAGTTTATCTTGGTCTCATCAGATCACAGGACATGGTTCCAGTAATCCATGTCATTAATCTGCTTGTCTTCAGCAAACTGTTTGCAGGCTTTCTTGTACATCATCTTTAGAAGAGGTTTCCTTCTGGGAGGACAGCCATGCAGACCAATTTGATGCAGTGTGTGGCGTATAGTCTGAGCACTGACAGGCTAACCCCCCACCCCTTCAACCTCTGCAAAATGCTGGCAGCACTCATGCGTCTATTTCCCAAAGACAAGACTCTGGATATGACGCTGAGCATGTGCACTCAACTTCTTTGTTCGACCATGGCGAGGCCTGTTCTGAGTGGAACCTGTCCTGTTAAACCACTGTATGGTCTTGGCCACCATGCTGCAGCTCAGTTTCAGGGTATTGGCAACCTTCTTATAGCCTAGGCCATCTTTATGTAGAGAAACAATTCTTTTTTTCAGATCATCAGAAAGTTCTTTGCCGTGAGGCGCCATGTTGAACTTCCAGTGAAAAGTATGAGAGAGTGAGAGCGATAACGCCAAGTTTAACACACCTGCTCCCCATTCACACCTGAGACCTTGTAATACTAACGAGTCACATGACACCAAGGAGGGAAAATGGCTAATTGGGCCCAATTTGGACATCCTCTTTAACGTGTCCTCAAGAGTTTTTATCTTCTACACTCTCTGTGGGGCGGGGATGAGTTCTGAGACCTTCCCCTTATAACGGTGGTCAAGGAGGGTTGCCATCCAGTAATTATCCTTCTCCTTTATGCCGCGTATTCTTAGGTCCTTCCGCAGGCTTTGAAGCATGAGGTTGCCCATGCACCTCAAATTTGCAGAGGCTTGAGAAGCAGACTCCTCTGGGTCACTCAGGATGACAGCATCTGGAACTTCCTCTTCCTAGCCACATACTACTCCCAAGGGTCCTGGGGTTGGAAAGCCATCGCTTACAGTTTGACGCATGTCTTCCTCTTCTTCAAGGCCTATGAAAGTGCCAGAATCCTCCTCCTCAACCTCCTCGACTCTCTCCTCCTGTGTGTTCTGTGACATAGGTGACATGGCATGACATGGTGTCTGGATAAAGTGGGCCTTGAGAGGAAAGAAAGTCCTCCTCTTCCTCCTGCTGCTCTGCCTCCAGTGCCCTGTCCATAATGCCACGCAGAGTCTGCTCCAGCAGGAACATCACAGGGATTGTGTCACTAATGCATGCACTGTCACGGCTCACCATCCTTGTGGCCTCCTCAAATGAAGACAATACAGTGCATGCATCCTTAATGATCAGCTATTGGCGTGTGGTAAACAGAGGCGGCCTGAGCCTGTCGTTGTGCCATACTGGCACAGGTACTCGTTGACGGCCCTCTGCTGCATGTATAGCCGCTGCAGCATTCCCAAAGTTGAGTTCCACCTGGTGGGCATGTCACAAATCAGGCGGGTTACGGGCAGGTGGAATTCCCACTGAAATTCAGCCAACCGACCACTGGCTACAGACTACTCTGGCCCGTTTTAGTACATCTTGCAACCCTGGGTACATACTTAGGAAACGCTGCACCACCAAATTGAGGACATGTGCCAGACATGGCACATGTGTGAACTTTCCCTGTCTAAGGGCGGACATTATCCATTATCGGACACCACCATTCCTGGCTCCAGTTGGCGTGGTGTGAACCACCTTTGGGCCTGTCCCTGCAGAGCTGCAAGAATATCTGCTCTGATGTGGTTCCTGTCCCCTAAACGCACCAGCTAAAGCACTGCATGGCACCTTTTAGCCTGACTCTGGGAATAGCCCTTTGAACGCTTAGGGGGCACCTGATGTTCATAGGACAATTCTGCATGAAGGTGGCAGAGGAGGAGGAGGAGGAGGAGGGGGTAGAGCTCACAGGTCTGGCATCATCACACCAGCTGTATGGAGACATGGGGGCACAACAAGCTGCAGCACCAAGCCCTGTCCTGCATCCTTTCGAGTTGCAAGCAGCGTTACCCAGTATGCTGTGAACAAAATATATCGTCCTGGCCCATGCTTGCTGGACCATGTGTCAGCAGTAAGGTGAATTTTTACGGCTGACTGCCTTCCCCAACGATGCCAAAACATTCCCTTCCACGTGATGGTAGAAAGATGGAAACGGCCTTACATGAAAAGTAGTAGCAACTTGGAACCTGCCATTGTGGTACAGTACATTGTGCAAATTCACAGAAGGGGGCAGAATCCACCAGGCTGAAAGGCAGAAGTTGGAGAGCCAACAGCTTTGACATGCTTTCATTTAGACACTGGGCATGTGGGTGGCAGGGACTGTATTTTTTTTTCTGAATACAGTCTACAGCTGGTGGTGTGCTGCTAGGACCTGGGACACCCTGTGCTATACCATCATCCCTGTCAGTGGAGGCTGCTGAGAGGTAATGACTTGGTATCCCAGGGGCAGACTGAAGTGGGTAAGGAGGAAGAGGAGGGACAGATTTTTGCCCCTTTTGTGTGGCTTTTAGGTGCTCTTGCCAACGGGCTGAGTGGTTGGACGTTAAATGCCTTGTTAAGCATGTGGTACCCAAAGGGTGGGGGTTTTTGCCACGTTTGATGTGCCTGAGACACAGTTTGCAGATAGCAACAGTGCGATCTGCTGCAGATGTGCTGAAAAAGGTCCAGGCAGCTGAGCTTTGGGGAGTGGGCCAGGAGATAACAGCCGCAGAATGTGATGGAATAGAGTGGCCGCTCTCTACTCTTTCTTGATGTCGGCCTCCTTGGGGTTGTGCCGCCTCACCTTCAGTTTCCTCCTCTGCTCTATCTGGCACCCAAGTCGCATCAGCGACCTCATCATCATCATCATCTCCATCTCCATCATTACCACTGGAGACAACTTGGCAATACGCTGCGGCTTGGGGAACAGGAATGCCAATTTGTCTACCAGTGTTCCTCCCTATCTCTAGGCTCATGTTCCTGTCATCCTCAACCTCAGAACCAACATCTGAATCCAGTAATGGCTGGGCATCATAAAGGAGCAAGTGGCTGACGCTGTGGTCAAATAACTCAGCTGACTCCTCAATGGTCGATGTTGGGGCTATGGCAGGAATAGATGTGAACAATGAGGCAGGTTTATACACTCTGGCAACTGCAGGGGACTGCACACTTGTCTCTGCTTGCGTGACAGCTGCAGGGGACTGCACACTTGTCTCTGCTTGCGTGACAGAGTATGAGGAGGATGAGGAAGGTTTAGTAAACCAGTCCACCACCTCCTCTGCATGCTGTGGCTGGATAGCACGGGCAAACTCACTAAACAGAGGAAATGATGCCCTGCCTGAGGACCGACCACCATGTCCACCTTTGCCTGTGGACACATTTGTTGCTGGCACCCTTACAGTGCCAGGGGGAACGTCTGCCTCTCCTTGTTGTCCTCCCAGACATTATTAGGAGGGAGGGGTCGGTGCTTATAAGCAAATGTAAAGAAGAAGTTGAAATCTGTATGTAGATGTACTTTAATTAATGTAAAGAGGTGTTTGGTGCACTTTAGTTTGAGTACTCACACTACACAGACACACTCCACGGATACACTATAATATACTGCAATGTAATGTGCCAAACGTACAATAACGCACAGAACTATATAGCGTTAAACTGGCAGTAACACGCGCAAAACTATATGGCTTTAAACTGACAGTAACGTACAGAGAAGTAAATGGCGTTAAACTGGCAGTAACGCACAGAGAGGTAAATGGCGTTAAATTGGCAGTAACGGACAGAGAAGTAAATGGCGTTAAACTGACAGTAACGCACAAAACTATATGGCGTTAAACTGGCAGAAATGCACACAAAATGATATGGCGTTAAACTGGCAGTAACGTACAGAGAAGTAAATGGCATTAAAAACTGGCAGTAACACACACAAAACTATATGGCGTTAAACTGGCAGTAACGTACAGAGAAGTAAATGGCTTTAAACTGGCAGTAACGTACAGAGAAGTAAATGGCTTTAAACTGGCAGTAACGCACACAGAAGTAAATGGCATTAAACTGGCAGTAACGCACACAGAACTATATGGCGTTAAACTGGCAGTAACGCACGCAAAACTATATGGCGTTAAACTGGCAGTAACGCACAGAGAAGTAAATGACATTAAACTGGCAGTAACGCACACAGAAGTAAATGGCGTTAAACTGGCAGTAACGCACACAACTATATGGCGTTAAACTAGTAGTAGTTTCATCCCGTTGTAATCCATAGGGACCCTCCCCTACAATGGAGTAACCCAATGCGGCCCATAGGGCCCATGGAAAAGAAATATCTGATCAAATGAGGTTGCTCTTAGAGCACGGCACCGACCTGTGCCAATGATTATTAGAATAAGATAGAACTGTCGTTTATATACTGGAGCCATGCCTGGACATGACCTCGGTACATAAATGAGGAAAAATGTACTCCCCCAGCAGCCTGAAAAACCAGGGGGTGGCCAAACAGTCTATGGTGGACCTTTTTATCTGCTTAAACAGCTTATCCTCAAAACCTGAAATTGTGTTATCCTGCTGCTTTAAAGTGGTTATAAACCCTTACATTTACCCAGTGAAGTGACTGACCTCATGTGATGCACAGAGATGAAACAAATCCTCCTACATAATGTGTACCTGTTTATCTGCGAACCCTCTCCTCTACATCAGTTCAAATTCCAGAATTTACACAGCATTTCTGAGCTTCAAAAGGCAGGGGGCGGGGATCTGATGACACATTGCACACCACAGAGCAGGCAGCGAAGTGTAATCTGAGACCTAAGTGGAGGGAATGGACACACACCTCTCTATACAGTCTCATAGGTAAACATGCATAGCTGAAGCTGTCAATCACCTGCTGTATACTGAAGGGGGTGGGGGAGGGGCTATCTTCTGAGATTGTCTGGTGTTGGCATAGATCATGGGCTCTTAACCTTTGGCCCTCCAGCTGTTACGCAGCTACAAGCCCCATCATGTCTCTGCCTTTGGAAGTCATACTTGTACCTGTCAGCCTTGCAATGCTTTGTGGGATTTGTAGTTCCACAACATTTGGAGGACCACAGGTTGAGCACCCATGGCATAGACTGTCAGAAGTCTCATGCAGATAGCAGAGAAATAAGAAGGCAAACAGAAATCACACTAGATGCTTTGGATCAAGGCAAGGAAACGCTCCGCTATATCTCCGGGAGAAAATAAAACACTACACGCCGAATCGCAGTCTTCGATCAGCTAACCAAAACCTCCTCATCATTCCCAATTACCGCTACAAAGCAAAGGGAGAACGAAGATTCGCAGTCCAAGGACCTCGACTATGGAATGCTCTTCCAACCAACATCCGCATGGAAGAAAACCACCAGGCCTTCAGGAAAAAACTAAAGACCTTCCTTTTCTAAGAAGCTGACAACAGAGAGTGCATCTAGCGCCTTGAGGCGATTCAGTTCGCATTTGCAGCGCTATACAAATCATTCATTCATTCATTCATTCAAGTACACACTATATGGAATATATAATATTCCAACTTTCTTATTTGCTTGTATGAGGACACTTCACCTTCTTCCATGAATATTATACACCTTGTGCTCCACACACCATCACCAATAGCAGCTCACCTCCCAGATTGACCTAAAATCAATAGGTCAGTTGCGTTTGTCCCTTTAAGGGATACCCCCATATACATTAGATTACATTAGTGCAACTTCTCCTTTTCACAAACTCAGATCAGATAGACACCTCCCACAGATCAGAAGCAGATAGTCAGGGGTAGAACATATACACAATCATAGTGCTTTCCAGAAAAACTCTATTTTTATTAAGACCAACTATTTAAAATACACTCACATTTTTAAGTGCACAAACAATGGTGCACCTCAGGACACTGGCACAATGATACTCGAATGGCCACCAAAGATGTTGAATGAATGATGAATATCACGTAGACCAGCACTGTCCCCTTAATAGGATTGATGAACTCACATATACTCTGCTTTCTCTTTCGCCCGACTAGACTGATAAGGTGTCTTATGTCACCGGCTCCGCCCCCTTACGTGTTACGCCACTGGACGTGGCTTCTTCAGAGGAAATCAGAAGCATTACTAAGTCCTTTCTTTGGAAGCTAGCCAAAGAAGCATTACTAAGTCTTTTCTTTGGAAGCTAGCCCAGGATGGAGATCTGTTGATAGAGGAATACAGCACATGGTCACTAAGGGTTCCTAGCTGAGAAATCCCGAAATTATCTCCGGAAGGGATCCTAAGGGACAGGCTCTCCCAGCTCTGCCATAGCTGGGACCCCAATGAATGGCTGCTGGAACCAGAATAGCTGGTGCAGGTGAGGGTATCCAACCCCCCCCCCACCTAGACGGATGGACACCCTCCAAAAGGGAGAAGAAGGAACTCTGCTGCTCTAATTCTTATACTATTTATATGTCTCTCCAGCCATCTTCTGTGCACAGCTCCCTAGGGATTGTCTGGAGCACAATAAATATTCAGGCTGAGATTTGTCTTGCCCAACCCTCTTTGTTCCAGAAACCTCTGGAAGACTGAAAAGCAATCAAACCCACAGTCTGTGAGACCCAGGGCAGCCAAAAGCAATCAACAACTGCTCCATTGACTACAGGAGCCAAAAAGAACTACCTTTGCCTAGCTTCCTAGCAACCTAACTATGAGGGTGCTGCACACGTTTAGTCAGCATATCCTGTATTTGGGACACACACATAAAGGCGGAGCTTTATTTATTTATTTTTTTGGGACAGTGCTGAATTGAACACATGCTGCTCGCTATCCTTAATCTGAACATGAACTCAGATAGGTCATAATACTACATAAGACTACACTGGGAGGTCACTTACAGTGGGGTTCCACCCAAAAAAACAAAAATACCTCAAAAATTCTAAAAAAAAAAACAAAAAAACATTCGGATATTTTTTTTTTCACTTACCTCTAAATGCCTGTTGCTAGGTGGTCCCTAGTAGTCTGCCTCTTCCTTTGCCTGGGATGGTGACATCGCTTCCCCCTCGGCACAGGAAGGGCTCCGCTCTGCTCCCTCCCTCCTGTCAATCATGTCCCAGGTGATTGAGCGGCCAATCACGGTGCGCGGCGCCGCTCGCGCATGCGCAGTGGGTGCCAGGCTGTGAAGCCACAGCCCGGCGCCCACAGTTGAAATGCCGGCGCCGACGAGCAGAGGGGGGGGACGAGCGGGGCTTCGAACCCCCGCATCGCTGGACCCAGGGACAGGTAAGTGTCCAATTAAAAGTCAGCAGCTGCAGTATTTGTAGCTGCTGACTTTTAATTTTTTTTTTTTGACAGCCCCCCTGGGTGGAACTCCTCTTTAAACAGGTATTTATATTTTGTTTACCATTTCCCTTGTTTGTTCTTCATTTTATCTTGAGAAAGGGGGCAATTTTACCGCAAAAACATCACGTTGGTCTGTATGGAAATCCAGTAAACTTGTGTGAGCTTGGAGCTGTCCCCCTCATCATTAAATTCTAGTGAGCTCCTGACTTGAAGAAAGTGGGCAGTCAGTGAAGGCAAAACCCCAGCTCTGCATACTACCTCCTGGTCAGTAATTAGGGCAAGGTTGAAGAAGACAACACCAAAGTTGGAACTTTTAAAGCAATCCTTTCACTACTCCAATGATACTGAACAGGATACAGCCTTACAATGCACTTAGCATTTGGCCCTTAGATCTTTGTATGACTTCTCCGCAGGGCTTTTTTTCAGGGGGAACTTGGTGGAACTCAGTTCCACCACCTCTGGCTCAGACCCTTTGGTGCCTGCTCACCACAATCACTTGTAATCACAGAAGTCTGGTTTCTGTGTTTACAAGTGACAGCTCTGCACTCTGTATGTAATGCAATCCTGGTATTTAATGCCCCTTTAAGACCCTCCTACTGTTTTCGTGAAATTTGACTGAACACACCCACTATTTGATGTGATTTGGAGGGTGTGTGTAGGGGCAGGGGTATTTGTGGGGCCGTGGTTAAGTTCAAGCATCTATTGTTTGAGAAAAAAAAGCCCTGCTTCTCCAGCACATAATAGGGTGCTGTAAAATAAAACCCTCCCATATTTTAGGGGTAGGTCCTACTACCTTCCAAATGGCCTCACTAACCAATAGGAACATTCCGGAGGTGGGAGGACACAGGCAAGCTCTCAACTAAACTAGGAAATGTCAAAATTGACATGTTACAATGCTTGGGACACCTGAGATGCTGCAGAGGGCAATTAAAAGGTCTACAGTATGCAATTAAAAGGTCTACAGTATGCAGACACTGCTAGGACTGTAGTCTGTTCAGTGCAAAAAGGGAACCCACACTTCCCACACATCTATCCTGAAAGGTTTCCTTTAACCGAATGGTGGTGATACATATAACAATAAAATATCAATGATCAAATTGATCATTTAGATCAGGGGTCTCCAAATTTTCTAAACAAAGAGCCACTTTATTATCCTTCAAACTTTAGAGGGGCCGGACTGTGGCCGGTAGAGGTAGAAAATGTCCTGGCATCAGAAACAATGCCCCATCATTGGTGTCAGTGAGAGGAACAGTGCGCCCATTGATGGTGTCAGTGGGAGGAATAATACCCCATTATTGGTGTCAGCGAGAGGAATAGTGCTTCATCATTGGTGTGGGCATTCCTCCCAACTTTCTGAGATTGGAATGAGGGACACCTATTAGCAAATTATCAAATGTAAGTAGGCATAGGACACACACCCTGCCACGCCCCCTTAAAAAAGAATTGGGAAAAAAAAATCAATTTAGAAATTGGGTGAAAGGTTTAGCAGTGGGAAACACTTTTTGAAAGATAAATAGTGCATTTTATATATAACTATACAGATCAGACCAAAATGAGGGACAAATGGGGGAAAAAGGGATGGAGGGACTTTGTTCAAAATCAAGGACAGTCCCTCCAAATCAGGGACAGTTGGGAGCTATGGTGTAAGTGAGAGGAACAGTACAAAATGTTTGGTGTCAGTGGGAAGAATAGTTCCCCGTCATTGGTATGAGTGAGAGGAATATTGCCCCATCATTGGAGTCATTTGTGGCTATTGGAGAACATATTTAACCACTTGCTGACTGCATAATGCTGTTATATGGTGGAAAAGAGGCTCTCCTGTGCGAGATCTGGCACTCCCAGGTAGGGGGCGCACGCACGCCAGCTGTGTTGAGATTAGACACAGCACAAGCTAATCAACGGATGGCGGCCAATGGACGACCGCTGGCACCCGCTGATTGGCGAGGAGACAGACAGGATGAAGCTCTGCATATGTAAACAATGCAGAGGTCTGTCCTGTCAGCGGGGATGTGATGGATTTTGTTTCCCTGCAACGCATGTCCCTTAGTAAAAGCACCACACTGTGTACACATAAACAATGGTTAAGCACACATTTAACCCTTTGATCGCCCCTGATGTTAACCCCTTGCCTGTCAGTGTCATTAGTACAGTGACAGTGCATATTTTTAGCACTGATCAATGTATTAGTGTCACTGGTTCCCAAACAATGTCAGATTGCCAGCCATACTATCGCAGTCCCGCTATAAGTCGCTGATTGCCACCATTACTAGTATAAAAAATTTTTTTTTAAATCCAGTATATATCCCGTAGTTTGTAGACACTATAACGCTCACGTAAACCGATCAATATACACTTATTGGGCTTTTTCTTTACCAAAAATATGTAGCAAAATACATATTGGCCTAAATTTTTTTATTGGATATGTTTTATAGCAGAATGTAAAAAATATTGTTTGTTTTTAAAAATGTTTTCATTTATAGCGCAAAAAATAAAAAACTCAGTGGTAATCAAGTACCACCAAAAGGAGGCACTATTTGTGGGGAAAAAATGATATCAATTCCATTTTTGTACAGCGTTGCAAAACCGCGCAATTGTCAGTTAAATTTAACGCAGTGTCATATCGCAAAAAATGGTCTGGTCATGAAGGGGGGTAAATCTTCCGGAGGTGAATATGAATGCCCGCGCTACCAGTGGTAAAAATAATTAAAAGTGATATAGTGGTGATGAATAATTGCAGCAAAATCTATTAGTGTTCACAACAACACAAAAGGGAAACTAAAGTGAAAAAAGATGATTTCGCACAATAACCTGGTGTATGAGGAAGAAAAATCCTCTATGTATAAATACAATCTAGCAATATAGACTGGGAATAAATAATAAAGTGCAATGGTGACAAGTGAATAGTGTATCACTGCACAGGTATATAGTGAATGAATATCTAAATAAACAATACCACGTGACAAAAGTGACAAAAGTGAAAATAAATACACTTCAAATGGGTCTAATCACAATTATTATTATTATTATTATTATTATTATTATTATTATTGTTGTTGTTGTTACTGCTGAACTATTGTGATTAGACCCATTTGAAGTGTATTTATTTTCACTTTTGTCACTTTTGTCACGTGGTATTGTTTATTTAGATATTCATTCACTATATACCTGTACAGTGATACACTATTCACTTGTCACCATTGCACTTTATTATTTATTCCTAGTCTATATTGCTAGATTGTATTTATACATAGAGGATTTTCTTTCTCATACACCAGGTTAATGCGCAAAATCGTCTTTTTTCACTTAAATCTTCCGGAGGGCAAGTGGGTAAGGGACATTTAACAGCGCAACTAATTTTTCTGCTTTTTTTAAATTTTTTTATTTATTGATAAATTTATTTAAATAAGAAAAAACAGAGTTGGTGGTAAGAAGGGACCCCAGATCTGATCAGATAGAAAAGAAAAAATAACTTCAAAAAACTCACCATGCCTCTTACTAAATACCTTGGACTGTCTATATAAAGAAAGTAAACGAAGAAAAAGAAAGAAGAAATAAAAAAAATATCTGTCATTAGGTTACTGGTGTAGCGCACCACCTAAAGCTCAGTTGGAAATTTCAGTCCTATTTCTCCCTCAGAGCACACACAGCCAGGCACACAGAATTTCCTTAATTCTTCCACTGGCTCCAAAGAACAGTCTAGGGGTTTCTTCTTTGGTTTTATTGAGAACGATGAGATGATGGAAAGGGAGCATATGATACTGCAAAAACTGTAGAGCTGGATAACTTGAGGACTCCTCAATTTTTGGCTAGACTCACACCACCATAGGACAGCTGGACTCTTTCCCATCAACTTCCTCCTGGCTCTCTCCAATGAGCTTCTCCAGATCCCACTTAATCTTTGGTCCCCCCCCCCCCCCCGCTAAGCCTAGCTGGGACCTCAATGTCTTCCTTCCAGATCCTTCCAGAAAGCTGCCCCCTTGTACAGGGATTTTCTCCAGCTGCACTGGACCCAGGAACTCTGCTCTTCTGCCTTTAAGACCCAGTCTATTTATGGGCTCTTCCATCACCTTCTGGGCACACCCCCCTAGGGATTGGCTGGTGACCCATAAATATTTTGAGTGCCTACTCTGTTCTTCCTCCCACTATAATTCTAAAATCCTACAGAATACAGGGGGAAGTAATCAGAGCAGCAGCCTGTGAGACACTGAGCAGGCCTGAACAATCAACCCCTGCACCACTGATTATAGTGGAGCTCAACTAAATTTACCGAGCAGCCTGCTCTACACTAGAAGGGTGCTACACTGGGTTTTGTAAGTGTACACCAAGCATGGGGGTGGTGGCCATGGATAGAGGATGCGGCGCTCGTGCACCCCTAATAGACGGGCCGCCACCATCTCATTTCTTAAGACACTAAGTCTAGGTTCAAATTGGACATGTTTGGCATGCGATTTGACATGTCAAATCACATGCCAAATCGGCGGTTATTGCCAGCAATGGTAATGTCCGAATCGGTGCAGTACGGCGCTGCACCGATTCCCAAAAGTAGTTCCTGCACTACTTTTGGCGACTTTGGGGGGCGATTTGTATAGACGTCTGTGCATAAAACTGCTCCTGGGCTTAGGCCTGGTTCATACCTATGCAGGTTGCAGATTGCATATTCCAGGTGCATTTATTATCAATCAACTGTGTTTACTCTTTTTCAATCATAATGACAACAGAAACTACCCAAATGACCCTGATCAAAAGTTTACATACCCTGATGATTTTGGCCTGATAACATGCACACAAGTTGACACAAAGGGGTTTGAATGGCTATTAAAGGTAACCATCATCACCAGTGTTCTGTTTGCTTGTAATTAGTGTGTGTGTGTGTGTGTGTGTGTATAAAAGGTCAATAAATTTCTGGACTCCTGACAGACCCTTGCATCTTTCATCCAGTGCTGCACTGTCGTTTCTGGATTCTGAGTCATGGGGAAAGCAAAAGAATTGTCAAAAGATCTGCAGGAAAAGGTAGTTGAACTGTAAAAAGCAGGAAAGGGATAAAAAAGATATCCAAGGAATTGAGAATGCCAATCAGCAGTGTTCAAACTCTAATTAAGAAGTGGAAAATGAGGGGTTCTGTTGAAACCAAACCACGGTCAGCAAGACTAACTAAAATTTCAGCCACAACTGCCAGGAAAATTGTTCAGGATGCAAATAAAAACCCACAAATAACTTCGGGTGGCATACAGAACTCTCTGAAAACATGTGGTGTGGCTGTTTTAAGATGCACAATAAGGAGGCATCTGAAGAAAGATGGGCTGCATGGTCGAGTCGCCATAAGAAAGCCATTATGACAATGATCTAAAACACAAGGCCAAGTCAACCTGTTGGCTACAGCAGAATAAAGTGAAGGTTCTGGAGTGGCCATCTCAGTCTCCTGACCTCAATATCATTGAGCCTCTCTGTTGAGATCTCAAACGTGCAGTTCATGCAAGACAGCCCAAGAATTTACAGGAACTGGAGGCCTTTTAAAGAGCCTCATCCACAAATACCACAAAAGACTTCAAGCTGTCATTGATGTTAAAGGGGGCAATACATGGTATTAAGAACTGGGGTATGTAAACTTTTGATCAGGTTCATTTGGATAGTTTCTGTTGTGATTATGATTTAAAAAGAGTAAACACAGTTGATTGATAATAAATGGCTTCAGCCAAACACTAACCATGAGTGAAAGAAAAGTTTTTGTGTTATCATTCATATTCTCTGAAAGATGGCCAAGAAATCATAAATTCTGCCAGGGTATGTAAACTTATGAGCACATCTGTATAATTTCTTGACTACCTCTTAGGCCCCTATTAACACCTCAGCATTTTGTAGCTTGAAGCCTGAAGCTCCAAAACGCTAGAGGAGAAAAAATCAATTATTCTCAATGGAGTCGGTTCACATCTCCACTCCAAATCGCCTGAAGCCAAACTCCTGAAGCTCAAAAAAGTTCTGGAGCTTTTTTTATAGCTCAATTTGGGCAGATTTGGGCATTTTTTCTGTTTTTTACATTGGTGACATTTTGACCTGTACAAAATCGCTGCAAAAATTGCGGCAAAATCGCGCAGTGTGAATGCAGCCTTATACTTTTGAAAGCCCTGGAGCACCAGGACAATAGAAATTCCCACAAAATGACCCCATTTTGGAAAGCAAACACCCTAACACATAATCTAGGAGGCATAATGAGTCTTTTGAACATGTAATTTTTTTCCACAGGTTTTTGGAAAAATGTGGAAAGAAAATGAAAACGCATTTTTTTTTTTTTTTTTACACAAAGTGGTCAAATTATAAGATATTTGTAAAACACAGCATGTACATAGCAAAAATGACACTCCAAAATACATTCTGCTAATCCTCCTGAGCATGGCGATACCACATGTGTGAGACTTTTACACAGCCTGGCCACATAGAGAGGCCCAACATGCAGGGAGTACCATCAGGATGAGCACTGATGTGGCATGGATGAACACTGATGTGGCATGAATGAGGCACGGATGAGGTATGAATTAGCATGGATGAGGCATTGATGGGCACGGATGTGGCATGGATAAGGCACGGATGAGCACTAATGTGGCATGTATGAGACATGGAAGAAGCACAGATGGGCATGTATGAGGCACGGGTGAGGCATGTATGAGGCACAGATAAGGCATTAATGGTGTACGGATGAGGTATGTATGAGGCATGTATGAGGCACGGATGAGGCATGTATGAGGCACAGATGAGGCACGGATGAGGCATGTATGAGGCATGGATGAGGCATGTGTGAGGCACAGATGAGGCATGTGTGAGGCACGGATGAGGCATGTATAAGGCACAGGTGAGGCAGGTATGAGACACGTATGAGACACGGATGAGGCATGTATGAGGCACGCATGGGCATGTATGAGGCACGGATGAGGCATGAATCAGGCACGTATGAGGCACGGATGAGGCACGTATGAGGCACGGATGAGGCATGTATGAGGCACGCATGGGCATGTATGAGGCACGGATGAGGCATGAATCAGGCATGGATGAACACTGATGTGGCATGGATGAGGCACGGATGAGGTATGAATTAGCATGGATGAGGCATTGATGGGCACGGATGTGGCATGGATAAGGCACGGATGAGCACTAATGTGGCATGTATGAGGCATGGAAGAAGCACAGATGGGCATGTATGAGGCACGGGTGAGGCATGTATGAGGCACAGATGAGGCATTAATGGTGTACGGATGAGGCATGTATGAGGCATGTATGAGGCACGGATGAGGCACGGATGAGGCATGTATGAGGCACAGATGAGGCATGGATGAGGCATGTATGATGCACAGATGAGGCACGGATGAGGCATGTATGAGGCACGGATGAGGCATGTGTGAGGCACGGATGAGGCATGTGTGAGGCACGGATGAGGCATGTATAAGGCACAGGTGAGGCAGGTATGAGGCACGTATGAGACACGGATGAGGCATGTATGAGGCACACATGGGCATGTATGAGGCGCGGATGAGGCATGAATCAGGCACGTATGAGGCACAGATGAGGCACGTATGAGGCACGGATGAGGCATGTATGAGGCACGCATGGGCATGTATGAGGCACGGATGAGGCATGAATCAGGCACGTATGAGTCACAGATGAGGCACAGATGAGGCACATATGAGGCATGTATGAGGCACGGATGGGCATGGGTGAGGCATGTGTGAGGCACAGGTGAGGCATGTATGGGGCACAGATGAGACAAGTAGGAGGCACGGATGAGGCATGGATGAGGCAATTATGAGGCACGGGTGAGGCATGTATGAGGCACGGATGAGGCACGGATGAGGCATGTATTGAGGCATGTATGAGGCATAAATGAGGCAGGTATGAGACAAGTATGAGGCACGGATTGGCATGTTTGAGGCATGAATTGGCACCGATCAGCGCTGTGGGCACTCCAGAGACAGCCCACTCATGCTGCTGCACCGGCTCCCTCCTCTCCTCACACGCTGTAACAATTGCATGTGAGGAGAGGAGAGAGCTGAACCGGACATGCTCCAGTTTGTTGACAACTGATCGCTCTGACATTTTTTTGGGAATTTGTTTTGTATATTCGGATTCGTTATTTTGCAAGATTTGGAATATTTTTTTTTTTAGATGCTTTAAACATTAAGCCTACCACCTGCCCCACCCTATTAGATTGTAAGCTCTTCTGAGCAGGGCCCTCTTAATCCTCTTGTATTTTATTGTATTATAACTATATCCCTTTTATATTGTAAAGCGCTGCGTAAACTGTTGGCGCTATATAAATCCTGTATAATAATAATGATAATAATTAAGCCTAGGTTCACGCTGATGTGGTGCGGGATTCGCAACGATTCCTGTGCATTTTCCACACCGCATCACACTCGCACTCCGTTTATGCGAACCGCTGCGGGTGTCAATGTTAACCTAACGACAGAAATGGTTCACAAAATGCAGCGCGATTGGCAGAATCAGAACGCATGGGTGTGAACACCCATGCGATCTGATTCCAGTGTGGCAAAAAAAAAGGCGCGGTGCGATTTGAGCCATTCAAAATCAATGGGCTCAAATCGCACAGCAAAGGATCGCATATGATTTGAACAGGAATGCGGTGCTATGCCTGTCCGAATTGCATGCGGTTTACCGCACCAGTGTGAGCCTAGGCTAAAGCTTGGTTTACACCGCTGGGACCCCAACTTTGCATTGCGACTTGCAACTTCAATGTGACTTTGATGTTTTGCGACTTTGGCAAATCATAACAATACAGAGTGTGACACAAATTATTGAACTTACAAAACCCTCTGAAGTAGCAATTGAATGAATTTGATGTTTTCATTATAATTCATTTCAGATTTGTTGAAATTTGTTACTACTGTGATACATTCGAATCTCGGAATAGCAAAAATTTCATCCGAATTTATTTTCGTGACGAAACAAATAGCACATGTGGTGCGCCCTCTGTTAAACTTTTCTTTATAGTGCATTGGGGTACCTTTACAATGAATGGCACAGCGACGCACTTTACATAGAGCAGGTGCATTGCCATGCGTTGTATAAACGCATCTTTTATCATCAATGGATCCTCTCTGTGCATGGAAGAGGCCTTCACCTGAAATATTCAGTGACTCATCCTATCTCATTCTGGGAATTGTGAACCTCGGCTGTTCGGGATCTGTGATATCTCCAAGACTGCGGCGGGGCGGATGGACTATGTGTGAGATTCGGCCTCTGTGGAGTGTTTTTCGCCTTTTGCTAATCAGCGGCCAAATATAGCTGGATCATGGCAGTCAGACGGCCCATGGCAGCTGTCCAGTTGCTGGAGTTCTGTCTCTACTCATCTCTCCTCGCTGATCCTATCTCCATACACAGGCAGGTGTGGAGCTCCAGGCCGGGAATAGGGATCACCCGAACCTACGTGAAGGATTTCAGGGTTCAGTTGCTGCATCACCAAAGAGACTGAAATTGAGGGCTACCTATTAAAGAGCACCTGTGTTATAGGGAATATAAAGAGTGTATTGATTTATATCTATTATATTCTTCTGTCGCACCCTCTAGGTAGGTAGGATTTTTTGTAAGATAGGCAAATTTAGGCAAGCCTGGCTGACAGTCAGGCCTGTTTGTTGTTTTCATTCTGGGCTGGGAGTGGCTCAGGGTTGTAGCTGGTGATTCACAGGCAGCATCATTGAGACCTCCCTCTTCTTTCTTGAAGTCTCTAGAAAGAGAGGAGGAGAGTTGGAGGTGCCTGGGGTATTCTAAGGAGCCCTGACCAATCCCCAACCTGGATTGGCAGGGGACAGGCCTCCTTAAATACCCAGGGTTTGCCCAGCTGGGGAGGAGTTGGAGTTGTTCAGAGCTTGGAGATGGAATGATAGGCTTTCAGGGTCTTTGAGGGAGCCCCCCCAGTCTGGGGGGGTGACCTTGGGGCTTGGCCTCGGGTGCGGATGGAGCTCTTCAAGAAATCGTGAAGGTGTTCTGGACAGGGGGCACAGGTGGAGCAAGAGAGGACAGTAGGAGAGAGCAGTTTCCGAGCAAGTCTCCAAGGAGAGGAACAACTGGTCGCAACCAGGAGCGCTGGTAAGTGACACCCACAGTCAATAAAACATAAAAAGAAGCACATGGACTGTTTTCTGTCTTTGAGAGTCTGAGAGGTGAACGCCGGGCTGGGCAGAGTGACAGAAACAGAAAGTGAAGCCTTGTGTGTGAGTCTCGATGTGCCTTGGGAATGGTCCCATAGGCTTCTGGGACCTGTGATGTGTCCCAGAAGACTGAGGAAGAACTTACGGATTAGTTCCCTGCGGCAATCTGAGCCAGAAGTGGGAGCGGGTACCTGTCAAAACCAGGTAGCCTCTCCCCCCCAAAAAGTGGCAAATGTGGCAGTGATGGGGGGGGGGTGTAAACAAGTGGAGCTTCCCCTTTTTGGGTTGAGCTCTGCTTTAAGTATCAGTTTTTGGGGCTGGAAGAAGTATGATTGGTAAGGTGGAGGTTTAAGCAAATAAACCCCAAACCAAAAACTTACTATATTGCAGCTCCACAGTCCTTAGATAAGGTGGTTATACCATTTTTCTTTTTTCTGGCTTGTTGTCCTTTTTTTTAGCTGATGATTCTGCAAATAGCACAATTTCTGATCTATGGTGGCTACACTAACCCCTCCACTGTATCTATGGATGGAGCTACAGCTGTCTCTCAGGCTGGACTTGAAATATATATTTCTCTGCTCACCTCTATTGCATAGGTGTTGGTAGGATTAGAAGTTTACTTAAAGTGGTTGTAAACCCTTACATACACCAACTGAAATTACTGGCTTCAGGTGATGCACAAAAATTTAAAAAAATTTCACTACATAAATTGTGCCAGTGTATCTGCAGTCCTCTCTACTCTACATCCATTCAACATCCAGAATTTACACAGCATTTCTCAGCTACAGGAGGAAGGGGATGGGGATCTGGCATCCCACATTGCACAGCATAGAGCAGGGAGCTGAGTGTAATCTGAGAACAGAGTGGAGGGAATGAACACCCCCCCCCCACATACACACACACTCTCATAGGGAAACATGCACAGTTGAGGCTGAGTCAGACACCTCCTGTATGCTGAAGGGAGGGCACGGCCGTCTCCCTTGATTGCCTGGTGTTGGCGTAGATCAGGGGTCTCCAAACTTTCTAAACGAAGGGCCAATTTATTGTCCTTCAGACTTTAGGGGGAATGGACTGTGGGCAGTGGGAGTGGAAGTTTACCTGGCATCAGTGGGAGTAAACATCGCTACATTTAGTATTAGGAGCAGGAATAGTGCCCCCTCGTTGGTATCACTGGGAGAAACGGTGCCCTATTGTTGGTGTCAGTGGGAGAAATGGTGCCCTATTCAGGTGTGTGCACCCCAAAGCTCAAACACACATGGGTGTGTGTATGTGTATATAATATATATATATATATATATATATATATATATATATATATATATATATATACGCACATATGCACACACAGAGAACCGGCATGAATTAACCCTTTTTTTGTTTTACATTTGTAGCAAAGGTCCCATTCCTCCTTTAGGCCCCTTTCACACTGGGGCGGTGGGGGCGGCGGCGGTAAGACACCGCTATTTTTAGCGCTGCTGTACCGTCGTTCTTGCAGCGGTATTCGGCTGCTAGCGGTTCGGTTTTAACCCCCGCTGGCGGCCGAAAAAGGGTTAAATCCGCACGTACAGCGCGGCTATAGCCGCGGTATTACCGCGGTATAGCCGCGGTATAGCCGCGCTGTCCCATTGATTTCAATGGGCAGGAGCGGTTTAGGAGCGGTGAATACACCGCTCCTTCCCCACTCCAAAGAAGCGGCTCGCAGGACTTTTTTTACCGTCCTACGAGCGCACCGCTTCAGTGTGAAAGCCCTCGGGCTTTCACACTGAACAAACAGCGGAGGCTGTTTAGGGGCGGTTTTCAGGCGGTATTTTTAGCGCAATACCGCCTGAAAACCGCTCCAGTGTGAAAGAGGCCTTAGTCTAATGAGAACCACCAGAACAAAGAGCTGCTGACATTCTTCCCTATATGGTGGGTTGCAAGGCATAGTGGGTGTAATGCAAGAGAGGAGAGAGGGAGAGAGGGTTTAGGGCCAGGACACCCTTAAGTAGTTGCAATGTTAATTGGCATACTCAAGACTTCTACAGGTAGACAGCCATGCAGGGAAACCCATCCAGCAAGACGCCACATCTGCATGTGCAGGAATGCTGTCTCCTATGTCAACAGTCTTAGAACAGTTCCTAACACAAGTTGTAACAAATTCCTTTACTTTTATACAGTCACTTCTTGCAGTTTCTCAACCCACTGAGCTCCCAGTCTCTCTCTCTGTAGACTTGCTGATTCACTGTCACTGAATCCCTTGAGCTCTTCCAGTCTTCACTTTAGTATTTTCCTCAAGCGTCACCCCCGCTTCTCTGCTGGGTCCCTAGCTTGGCACTCCAGATACTTCTCAAGCTTCACCCCACTGGCCTGCTCGGTCCCTGGCTTGACACACAAGGCTACTCTGCAAGTGTCACCTCTGCTGACTGGGTCCCTGGCTTGATACCTGCTGAAGTTTCCCAATTCTTCACCGTCCCCGGTTGGTGAGAACACTGCTCTGGTACTGGCTTCAGCTACTCGCTGTGGTCCCTGGTAATAAGGTGGTTGGTCCCTTAGTGGTGGCAGCTTCCCATTCTTCCTGCGACCAGGACAGGTTCTCTGGCTGGCAGAACCATCAGTTCTGGTTGGACTGTAAGCCACAGTCCCAACCCTGCGCTGTTCTCACTTGCTTCTGAATAGGCCGTCAGACAGACTAGCAGCCAGATGTGCCCGGGATAGGCCCGAACTCGGGCCTAGCAGCCCGGGCAATACAACACACGTCCACCCAGACAGCCATCCAGGTGGCACAGAATACTGATCACCTGACTCCACCCAAATATATAGGTTCTCCCAGCAGATCAAGGGATTTAGGAAAACCCCTGCCGATTTGCTGGGATACCCCATATACTCCTAATCTGTCCTTGCTTTGCCCTTGTCTTATCTAATGTCACCAGGTACCCGGCCAACCCAGCGGCAGAAGAGAGAAGTGCAGAAATTACAGGGTGAACTCAATTGATCCCCAACAACTGGCCAAGGCAAATACACCTGGAGACCACTGGCGGAGACGGTTAGAAGTGACTTATGCAGAAAGCAGAGGAATGAGAGAGCAGAGATAAATCACACTAGGTGGTTTGAATAAGAGGCAAGTACACACTTGTAGCACCCTCTAGTACAAGGGTAGGCAACCTACACTACCTCTAGTACACTAGAGCAGGGGTAGGCAACCTCCAGCTGTGGTAAAACTACAAATCCCATCATGCCTCTGCCTATTGGAGTCATGCCTGTGATTGTCAGGGTCTTGCAATGTCTCGTGGGACTTGTAGTTTCACCACAGCTGGAGGGCCGAGGTTGCCTACCCCTGCTCTAGTGTGTGCTAGAAGTAGTGTAGGCTTGTTAGTGTAGGTTGTGTTTAGAGTAGGCAAATTTAGTTTAGCTCAGGGCTAAGCCTGAGCTGTGAGATGTGGGTCAGGGTTCGGTGACTCAGGGCTGGAGGACTCATCTGGCAGGTCTCTGGCATTTCCCCCTGGTCTGGAAGATTGTAGAAACTTCCAGAATTAGAGGGTGGGAGCAAGGAAGGGCTGCCATGCATATTTATGAGACCTCAGCCAATCCCTAGTAGTGGGCTGGCAGGGGGCAGAACTTACCTCATAAATAGACATGAGCCATGCCAGCAGGGGCAGCCAGTCGGGTGGAAGATGGAGATGCAGTGATAAGAAACTGTCGGTGGCCCTCAGGAGTGCCCCCTAGTCTGGGGGACGGTGACCTTGGGCTGGGGGCTCAGGTTCTGGAGGATTCCTTCTAAAACACAGAGAAGGAAGTCTTCCTGGAGGCACAGAAACAAAAGAGGACAGAGAGAGTAGCACTATGAGGAGTACAAAGGGGGGGGGGGGAGACTGCCACATGTAGTCAGTCTCCCTTGAAGACAGCGATGTGCTCAATAAAGTGGATGTACACCCAATTCATGAAATTTGAGCTGGGCACATATATCTGCAGTGTTTTCTTGTCTCTCTCCAAAGTCCTGTGTGTTTCTTCTGTCCTGTAGCTCTGTTATCAGCCTGATAACATCTGACAAGTTCTCGAGATGGGAGATAAAAGCAGGATGAAGTTTGTGTAGTGGGAGGTTGCTATAAATAGATTAGCAGAGAGCTGCTCCATTCAGAGCAGAGCTCTGCACATTACTTCCTTCCTTTGCCAATGTGGAGTGGGGGTGTGTGCCTTTCCTCCAATCAGCTGTCTTGGCTTTATGCCAATAATCTACTCCCAGTGCTGAACAGGAAGAGAAAATCGCTAACATGATGTGCACTTTCTAAAGTATATATAAAGCTGAAGACAGCAGATATACATGTAAAACTTATGTAGGGAGATTTGTTTCATCTCTTTGTATCATCTGAGGCTGTTCACTTCACTGGGTATACAGTATCTCACAAAAGTGAGTACACCCCTCACATTTTTGTAAATATTTTATTGTATCTTTTCATGTGGGAACACTGAAGAAATGACACTTTGCTACAATGTAAAGTAGTGAGTGTACAGCTTGTATAACAGTGTAAATTTGCTGTCCCCTCAAAATAACTCAACACACAGCCACTAATGTCTAAACCGCTGGCAACAAAAGTAAGTACACCCCTAAGTGAAAATATCCAAATTGGGCCCAATTAGCCATTTTCCCTCCCCGGTGTCATGTGACTCGTTAGTGTTACAAAGTCTCAGGTGTGAATGAGGAGCAGATGTGTTAAATTTGGTGTTATCGCTCTCACTCTCTCATACTGGTCACCAGGGGTGTTGCTAGGTCTGCAAAAGATCTGGGGCTAGAGCCCATAGCAGCGGTCACTAACCTTTTTGCAGGCCCGCGGGGGAACGCCGGTGGTAAGCCATATTTTGTGGGCAATGGCTGGTGTTGGCGCTTCAATCATCATGGCACCATAGTTGATATGGTGTCAGGGTGATTGAAGCGCATTGTTTCTGTTGTTACATTCTAATATATAATGAAGTGGTTCAACTCACCATAATGCAGAATCAGTGGGAGCCCTGGGTGTGTCACTTGCCCTATCTCCTGCCACCAGATGCAGCGTGTCACTTGCCAAGGTCACCTCCCCCCAGATGTGGATTGCCGCTTGCCACTTTCACCTGGCAGCAGATGTGGATTGTCACTTGCCATGTCACCTGCCACCATTTGCAGATTGTCACTTGCCACGTCACCTGCCACCATTTGCAGATTGTCACTTGCCACATCTCCTGCCAGCATTTGCAGATTGCCACGTCTCCTGCCACCATTTTCAGATTGCCACGTCACCTGCCACCTTTTGCAGATTGTCACTTGCCACCTCTCCTGCCACCATTTGCAGATTGCCACATCTCCTGCCACCATTTGCAGATTGTCACTTGCCACATCGCCTGCCACCGGATGTGGGTTGTCACTTGCCAACTGATGTGGATTGTCACTTGCCATGCCAGCCAGTGTCACCAAATGTGCATTGACACGGCATTGGTGGCAGGCTGGCAGCACTGGTCCATTTAGTGAGGGCAGCAGAGCAGTGATGCAAGGTGCGCAGTGATGTCATCTTGCTGCACCTCTGACATTAAAGCAAGGGGGTCTGGCTGCATAGTGGAGCTCCACCGATGACAGGAAGCACGTGACCCCAACTCCACCGCGCTGTGAGGGCGGAAGAGCGCTGATCTGTGGTGGGCAGTGAGAGATGATGTCCTCTTTCTGCTGCCCGCTGCACCTTGCTCCCACATTGAAGAGGCCCGGCTGTGAAGAGCTCTGATGTGGAATGGGCGGAGAGAGAGGTCATCTCCGCTTGTCCGCCCGCTCACTCCTCTCCTCTCCTCCGCCTGTCTCATGCAGCAAGCCCACCCCCCGAAGTAGCCGCGGCAGCGACCCGCTGGTTAGGCAGGGACCCTGCGGCAAGAGACTTGGGGCTATGGGCCCCAGATTCTGGGCTATAGTCCCAATAGCCACCCCCTAGCAATGCCCCTGCTGGTCACTGGAAGTTCAACATGGCACCTCATGGCAAAGAACTCTCTGAGGATCTAAAAAAAAGAATTGTTGCTCTACATAAAGATGGCCTAGGCTTTAAGAAGGTTGCCAAGACCTTAAAACTGAGCTGCAGCACGGTGGCCAAGACCATACAGTTGTTTAACAGGACAGGTTCCACTCAGAACAGGCCTTGCCATGGTCGACCAAAGAAGTTGAGTGCACGTGCTCAGCATCATATCCAGAGGTTGTCTTTGGGAAATAGATGTATGAGTGCTGCCAGCATTGCTGCAGAGGTTGAAGGGGTGGGGGGGTCAGCCTGTCAGTGCTCAGACCATACACTGCATCAAACTGGTCCTCATAACTGTCATCCCAGGAGGAAAAATCTTCTAAGGATGATGCACAAGAAAGCCCACAAACAGTTTGCTGAAGACAAGCAGACTAAGGACATGGATTACTGGAACCATGTCCCGTGGTCTGATGAGACCAAGATAAACTTATTTGGTTCAGATGGTGTCAAGCGTGTTTGGTGGCAACCAGGTGAGGAGTACAAAGACAAGTGTGTCTTGTCTACAGGCAAGCATGGTGGTGGGAGAGTCATAGTCTGGGGCTGCATGAGTGCTGCCGGCACTGGGGAGCTACAGATCATTGAGGGAACCATGAATGTCAACATGTACTGTGACATACTGAAGCAGAACATGATCCCCTCCCTTCGGAGACTGGGATGCAGGGCAGTATTCCAACATGATAACGACCCCAAACACACCTCCAAGATGACCACTGCCTTGCTAAAGTAGCTGAGGGTAAAGATGATGGATTGGCCAAGCATGTCTCCAGACCTAAACTCTGTAGAGCATCTGTGAGGCATCCTCAAACGGAAGGTGGAGGAGCACAAGGTCTCTAACACCCACCAGCTCTGTGATGTTGTCATGAAGGAGTGGAAGAGGACTCCAATAGCAACCTGTGAAGCTCTGGTGAACTTCATGCCCAAGAGGGTTAAGGCAGTGCTGGAAAATAAAGGTGGCCACACAAAATATTGACACTTTGGTCCCAATTTGGAAATTTTCACTTAGGGGTGTACTCACTTTTCTTGCCAGCGGTTTAGACATTGATGGCTGTGTGTTGAGTTATTTTAAGGGGACAGCAAATTTACACTGTTATACAAGCTGTACACTCACTACTTTACATTGTAGCAAAGTGTCATTTCTTCAGTGTTGTCACATGAAAAGATAAAATAAAATATTTACAGAAATGTGAGAGGTGTACTCACTTCTGTAAGATACTGTATGTGAGGGTTTACATTCACTTTAAGTCTTCGGTCCTTTCCCTAGAGATCTCCTGAGAGTCAGCCTGGTGGGCTGGTGTAAAGGGGCAGATGCAGCTAGGTGGGTTGGCATTGCCTGAAGAAGTGGTGCTGGGCTCAGTGACCACAGGCAGGAAGGGATGTGAAAGTTTAAGCTGTGTTACTCCAATGCTAATGTTAAGGAACTGCGAGTTCCGGCCTGTAATGGGCTATTGCTGAGCTGACAATCAGGCCCGTCAGCTCCCCTCAAGGAGTGAGCCAGTAGAAACTGAGTGGAGGAGAAGAAACCTAGTGTGTGCAGGTGGCTGAAGAAGTGGAGACTGTATATTAGGACTGTATATAGGAAGTTGTCCCTCAAGTTGTTGAAGTCAAGTGGGGATCCAATAATCTCCGATCTCTATCCAAGTTGAAACCTTCTAATAAAACATGTCTCTGGGGTACTGGTGAAGATTCAGTGTGCCTGGCTGTGGGAGAACCCTTCTATCTGTAGCTCCTACGTGGGGTGTTCTACACACAGAAGAATATGCTTTGTTCATCACTGCATTTCTAGAAGAGTCATCAGGTATGTTCTGTACTTGCTGAAAATGTTCTTAGCCTAAAAAATTAAAACTAAAGCAGCCAACACCTCTAAGGACTGGTAAGTTGCAATATATCAATGTTTGCTTTTGGGTTTAGATATCTTTTTAAATGTAAGTGTTAGGAAGAGGTTAGAGGCTCGGTAGACACTTTATATTCATAACTTTTTTGTGGGCCAAAAGCTCAGCACCAAAAACGACTAACGCTGGACTCTTGTCACTAAAGCGCTTCGCACCAAACTTCTCCAGAGGTCAGAAGTAAATGGGCGGTTTGTGTTGAGAAATGGAAAGCCCTTTTAATTTAAGAACGGATCTGTTGAGGGGAAAACTAAAGGGGGCATTTATTTTTAAAATACATATATTAAATATCTGATCCCCTCTCTGACGGCACAAGGGCCCAGAAATTGTAGGCTCCACTGTACTATGCTGTTTATTTCTTAGAGGTATTTACAATGAAGGCATAATAGCCCAAATTGACACGGCAGGAATGTTATGTCTGACATCTTTCAAGCTATAATTATTCACCCGGGATGTTTAATCACTTTGTTTATGAACAAAGCCTTAGACTTACCGGTAAACGCACCTTACAGCAGAGAAAACACCGATCTTAGACACTTGACCTGCTTTAAAAAAAAAAAGTAAATTAAAGAGCAGCCATTAATACCACTATAGGCAGAGCCGCGGTTGTATGTGCCGCAGGCTGGAAGGTGGAAACTGCAAACAGCAAATATGTTTTTTATGTAGCATTTAGGAAAGGTTATGTCATCTCCTATTGTAGCTGTGAAATAAAGAGAAGGTGAAAGCGGGGACAAGCTATTGGTCATAGCGCCCAAAAACGCACATTCTGCTGCGTTTTACAAGCTAAAGAGTAAGTAGTAAACTTAAAAAAAAAATAAAAACTTTCCCCCTGCAAGGTAAAGTCATAATGCTGCCCAAATGTGAAATCCTGAGTGCTTTCACACTGGGGCGGCGCACTTGCGGGACGTTAGAAAAAGTCCTGCAAGCAGCATCTTTGGGGCGGTTTGGGAGCGCTGTATACACCACTCCCAAAGCGCCCCTGCCCACTGCAATGAATGGGCGGCGCTTCCAAAGCCCTTCGGAAGCGCCGCAACACGGGCTTTTTTTAACCTTTCTTCGGCTGCTAGCCGGGGTTAAAAGCGCCCTGCTAGCGGCTGAAAAGCGCCGTTTAAACAGCGGTAAAGCGCCACTAAAACGAGCAGCGCTTTACCACTAAGGCACAGGTGGCCCCAGTGTGAAAGGGGTCTAACTGTATATAGTGAAAATTGCATAAACATAGATTAACTGAATGGGTAGCAAAAGGAAGATATTGGCTCACTGGATTTCCCACAGGATCAAAGGGTATTGTTTGCACAGATATAACCAGATGCTTTTATTAGTATATTTAACAGACCAAAAGAGAACAAATACCCTGTTTCCCCAAAAATAAGACCTAGCGTGATTGTCAGTGATGGCTGCAATATAAGCCCTACCCCCCAAATAAGCCCTAGTTAAAGTCCTTGTAGGTTTTATTTTCAGGGTAGGGCTTATTTTGGGGGTAGGGCTTATATTGCAGCCATCACCGACAATCACGCTAGGTCTTATTTTCGGGGAAACAGGGTAAGAGCGGTTTATTGGTGAGGGTTACATAGACTAAGAAAATAATTAGGCTCATGTGGGCTTGCCATGTTATTGCCATCATCCCTTGGTATACAAAACAAACTAGAACCTCAAAGATTCGGGATTTTCAAGACAATATGAACAAAGTTTATACAAAAAAAATATTATTTATTAATACAAAATTCCTAAAAACAGTGATCTTGTAGGTCTTGATCTTGTAGATCCAATCAAAGAATAACAGAAATTGATACACATACATAAAATTACATATATTTTACAGATGATGGTGACTTTGAAAAAATGGCAAATTGCAGCTGCAATTCAAAAACAGAGATACATCACATAGCTGTAGGTGATAGGCAGCTGCCATGGGAGTCCGCAGGTAGGGGCAGGGGGGGGGGGGGCGAGTGACCCCCCTGGAATCGGCAAGGGTCCGCCGTGGCCGCATCTGTAGCTGTGCTGGTTCTCTGTGTTTGTGCGAGTCGGCTCCACAGCTGCTGCAGATCTGTGTCATTGAGCTTACAGTGCTCTTTACTGCCACCTCTGGCTGCTTCCTGTATGTGTGCCCCTCGTGTTTGCTTTGCTACCTGTTGTATTTTCACAGGGACATGTGGAAACAGGACTTGGGAGAAGGAAGACCACCTTACAAGTGGGAGTGTGAGTACAAGTGAAGGGAGGAGGTTGTTTGTGTACAGGGGGGGCAAAGCTGTGTGTGTGGGGGCCTGACATCTTCATTCCTGTATTCCTCCAGCAACACTGACTGCAGATATACATCACCTGTCCTGTATATATAGCTGTATAGAGGACAGATGATGTATATCTGCAGTCAGTGATGATGGAAGAAGGTCTCTATATACAGGTAGCTGTATATACCCACCTTCCTTCCTGTATATAGAGACCTTCCTCCATCATCACTGACTGCAGATAGACATCATCTATCCTGTATACAGCTATATACACCCACCTGCCTTCCTGTATATACTAATACCATCTACCCCCTCTATATACACATACTGTACACCCTCCATACTGTACAGGCCACATTTGATGGGCACAATGAGGCTGCATATAATGGGCACTTGCCTGCGCTTTATGTGATGACTAAGCCCCTTACCCTTCATAACATTGTCGAAAAGGGGTGGAGCATGGGTTTTCTTAAAACAATGCCACCCCCCTGAAAAAAGTTCTGCGGACGCCCATGGCAGCTGCAGAGTCCGACGCGTTTCGAAAAGATACATTAAATTTCTTCATCAGGGACAAAAAGCCATTTTCTGAAAATACAGAGTTAATATCAATATAAATTTTAAAAAAACATTATTTTAGTGTGTCCAGAGCGACTGCTGGAAAACACTTACATGTCAGGATGTTGATCCTAAGAAAAAAAGTGGGGGGTGGGGGGAGAACCTCTCCATCATAGACACTCCACCATAATCAGTTTAAGCCCTCCACCGCATTAAGGTTCCCAAGAGTACAAGGCTCAACAAGGATGACCAATCCCAGAAGGCTCCACCACTGTAATATCAAAAAAACCCAATCAATTTAATAGGGAATAGAAGGGGCCTAAAATAGAACATAATGGCGAATAATTGGCTGGAAAAAAAAAAATTTAATTAGTAAATAAATTAAATAAAATTGAAATACCTTAGAACGAAAGGGTTACATAGACTTTCATTTTTGCTTGTTGACTGTAGGGGCATTCACCCAAAAAAAAATCACTGAAATCTCCAGATTTTAACAAAAATTTTTAGGGAAATAAAAACTCTCAGTTTCTTCCATCTTCTGTAGAAACAATGGAGAGCTTTTTTTTTTTTTAATCTAATTTCTTCATAGATATTGATTGGCGAATGGCATGCTTATCAGTCACCACGCATGCCGCTGATCTGCAGATAAGGATTCTACAATGTTTCATGTATATCTGTAGTAACAGCATAGCCTCTCACTCGGCTCGATCTGTCAGTACAGGGGAACGATGTGAAATTGGAAGTGAGGTCTCTGTGCCTGCTATGATGTAAGCATATTACTGATTATGAAGAACTGAAGACATTCCTCTGGGGATAGAAGGCTTCCAACAAATACATATGTGTATACTTTACAATACTCTGCAAAGGAAGGTCATTTTCAATCATGTTATAAATCACGGAATACTGAAACCCATTTTTTCGTCTTAAAAGGAAAGTTCATAATCATTTATTGGTCCTTGACTAAAATTAAGAGAGACAACAATTCACTGCACTGCGAAGAATAAAAGACCCTTGGGCTGCCCACCAAGAGCTCAATGCTTCTGACTTCCAACATTGCTGGATATTCTCGAGCTGCTTCTCTTCCTCTTAAAGCTGAACTTAAGGCTAAGAGCTAAATACATGGATGAAATAAACAAATGGGGCTCTTTTAACTGACAAAGATTTGAAACTTCTGTCCATCCGGTCCTGAGATTTACATTGCTCTGCCATACAGTACAGCCTGGTACTGGTTTTATCTGCTGCACTTAAGCCATAGCTCCCAACTGTCCCTGATTTCGAGGGACTGTCCCTGATTTGGAGCAATGTCCCTCTGTCCCTCTTTCCTCATCATTTGTCCCTCAATTTGGGTCTGATCTATATAGTTGTTTATAAAATATACTTTTTGTCTTTAAAAAAGTGTTTCCCAGAGCTAAACCTTTCATTCAATTTCTAAATTACTAAATTTAAAAAGCCAATATAAAGGAATAGTAGTGGTAAAAAAAAAAAAATACTGTTGGGTTTAACTAATCTTTTTTTGTGTGTTATTCTCCTTTAAGGGGGTGTGGCAGGGGGGCGTGTCCTATGCCTACATACTTTTGCTAATAGGTGTCCCTCATTCCCATCTCAAAAAGTTGGGAGGTATGCTTCAGCAACATTTACAGGTCTTGTCCTTCCCAACACCATGTGACTGGACAGTGAAAGGAGAAGCAAACAGACTGATGAGCTCATCTCTCTGCTCTCCCCTCCTATCAGCATGCTCCTTATCGGCACATGAGCACTGATTGATTGATTGGCTACTTATGCAGCTTATTCCTTTTACCAGTCTGTGCTTGGCTGTACAAGGGTTGCAAGACTCTGATACCAAGGCTTGCATTCAGAATACATTTTTAAAGTGAAAGTGAACCCTCCTATCCTTTTACAGCCAAGGAAGGCACCATCTTACTTACTGTGTGCATGGGTAGGAGTTATATCCCCCTGAGCTGACCAATTAAGAGGCCGAAGATGCCAAACCTGGAAGCAAACTAGGCTCCCTTAGGACAGATTTACAGTTTTTTCTCTTTGTGTCTATAGAACAGGAAGTGATGGGAAATTTCCCAAACGGGACACAGGGAAAAAAAAGACAAAATCCATAAAAATGACCCTCTGAAAGGAATGTCTACTGCACAAGGATTGTGTGAAAAAAAATTGAAAGATAACGACAGTATTATAAAGTGCATGGGACTATACAAATGTAAAATACTACAATGATACATTCCAAAAGTGGATAGAGCAGTGGTGGTCAACTGGAAAATTAAAGACGGTCTTAAGTGCGGCCCCCAAAACTTCCAGAGGGGCTGCTCAATAGCATCACATTTTTGCACCTCAGCTCCCCAAAATGTCAGCAATGCTGAATTTTGTGCAGTGTATTGCAATGCACACTGAAGAAATTTGAGTACAATAACCCCCAGTAATGGTGTCAGTGGCTACAATAATAACCCCCAGGATTGGTGTCAGTGGCCACAATAATAACCCCCAGCATTGGTATCAGTGGCCACAATAATAACCCCCAGCATTGGTATCAGTGGCCACAATAATAACCCCCAGCATTGGTATCAGTGGCCACAATGATAACCCCCCCAGCATTGGTATCAGTGGCCACAATAATAACCCCCAGTAATGGTGTCAGTGGCTGCAATAATAACCCCCAGGATTGGTGTCAGTGGTCACAATAATAACCCCCAGCATTAGTATCAGTGGCCACAATAATAACCCCCAGCATTAGTATCAGTGGCCACATGAATAACCCAACATTAGTGTTAGTACTACTGTATTAGCATTAACACACATTGGTGGTCAGTGGCAGTGCAAGTTAACCCGCCATGCTTCCCCTGCATTGTTGGTCAGTGGCAGTGAAATGTAACCCCACCCACCCTGCAGTGATGGTCATTGGCAGTGAAAGTTATCTTCCCATTCCCTCCCCCTGCATTGGGGGTCATGGCAAGTTACACCCCCCCCCCCCCCCCCTGTATTGGTCAAGATAGTGGTCATGACAGTAAACATTAATCCTCTCCAACTCTGCATCGGTGGTCATGGCAGTGAAAGTGTTTTTGGCAGGATCAACACATATTTTTAGTACTTGAAGAAAGAAATGCAGCCACCATATCTAAGGACTGGTAAGCTTCTCAGCCTTTTGGTTAATGTCAAGTGTAGTGTAGTATCTGTTCTCAGTGGTCTATCAGTGGTCAGTAGGGCTAGGATGGCTGGCTGGCTGTATATTTTCCTTGCTGGTATGATTATGGTCTTGAGGGACCTTCCTCATGGGAAGGAATCTGAATCAAGCGCCCACTGGATAGGGTGAGGGTCAGTATTACTTTCCTAGTGTGGAGTAGTAGTGTGTGTGGGGGCCCAGTGACTCTTGATTTGAGCAGTGCTACCTTGTCTGGCCAGGGGTTGGTAGGGCAGAGAGCCTGCTGTGTTAAGGGTCTCCTGGGAGTAGTGACTGGGGGGTGCTTCTAGTACCACTATGGATGAGAGGACCAGAGTGTGCCTTGCCCCGTCTTGAGTCTTGCATCCTGGGGGGGGGGGGGTCAGGCAAGGGTCCTTTCTCTTCGGAAATGGACCATATGACACGCCCTAGTGTACTTCTTTTTTATGTGTGTTCACATGCACTATTTTTGGTTCATTTTGGTGTTTATTTTTGTTTTTCCATCCCATGGTGCAGTGTGCAAAGGAAAAAAAAAATCTGAGTACTGGTAAGCTGTAAAACATATATTTGTTCTTGGGTTTAGATACACTATATTTTGAAAAGTATTGGGACGCCTGCTTTTACACCCACATGAACTTTAATGGCATCCCAGTCTTAGTCTGTAGGGTTCAATATTGAGTTGGCCCACCCTTTCCAGCTATAACAGCTTCAACTCTTCTGGGAAGGCTGTCCACAAGGTTTAGGAGTGTGTCTATGGGAATGTTTGACCATTCTTCCAGAAGCGCATTTGTGAGGTCAAGCACTGATGTGGACGAGAAGGCCTGGCTCGCAGTCTCCGCTCTAATTCATCCCAAAGGTGTTCTTTTGGGTTCAGGTCAGAAATCTGTGCAGGCTAGTCATCTTCCTCCACCCCAAACTCACTCATCCATGTCTTTATGGAGCATGCTTTGTGCACTGGTGCACAGTCATGTTGGAACAGGAAGGGGCCATCCCCAAACTGTTCCCAGTTGGGAGCATGAAACTGTCCAAAATGTCTTGGTATGCTGACGCCTTAAGAGTTCCCTTCACTTGAACTAGGGGGTCAAGGCCAACCCCTGAAAAGCAACCCCACACCATAATCCCCCCCTCCACCAAATAATTTGGAAGGGAGGCCTAATACTTTTGGCAATATAGTGTGGATGAGCGAGTTTGGGGTGGAGGAACTTGACTGGCCTGACTTCAACCCAAAAGAACATCTTTTGGATAAATTCGTCCACATCAGTGCCTGACCTCACAAATACACTTCTGGAAGAATGGTCAAACATTCCCATAGACACACTCCTAAACCTTGTGGGCAACCTTCTCAGAAGATTTGAAGCTGTTATAGCTGCAAAGGGTGGGCCAACTCAATATTGAACCCTACGGACTAAGACTGGGAGGCCATTAAAGTTCATGTGCGTGTAAATGCAGACGTCCCAATACTTTTGGTAATATAGGGTATCTTTTAACAGACCTAACAGAGCAAAAAGAGAATCTCATTGTTGTGGTTAACATAGACTTTATGTCACTGCAGTGGTAGCAAATATTTGTTTTGTTTGCGTACGGTGACATTGGCCACATGGCGCCGAGGGAAAGGTTTTGTCAGGATGCAGAAGAAATTTGGTTATGAAACTCAGGAACGGTATCATAGTTCATCTAGTCTAAAATGGGCTCATTAAGTCATAAAAAGGCAATTTGCATAATTACAGAAAGGGGAAAAAGCTGATTTGGTGAAGCACTAAGTAGCCGATGAAAACAAACAGAGCCCCTGGTCTAGCTTTGAACCACGGGGTAGGTGAACGGGATGAGATCACCGAGACCCAGGTGCAGGAACCAAAATAAACATCTTGAAATTGTCAATGTGCTCGCCCTGCGTTCCTCCATGTATTGCAAGTAACCTTATAATGTCATACGAAACCTGGCAAGGGATACCTCATCACGCTCGGAGAGAGGATCAAGTCATTGGAATCCAGACGATGCTAAACAATGCAGGCTTGGCTGACACTGAGCAGATTAATGATCCAAGTTATTCTATGATAGGTTTAACAGTCTACACTGGCTGACTTGGCGCTTCGCTGTGCACCTGGAGCTGCGCTTTTCTCTTCTCAACCGTTATTTGTAGATTTTTAGAGTAATTAGACCCCGACCTCCAAGCATATATACCCGAAGAAACATAATAAAGGGGATGTATAGTCAGTTTGTGATTATATTTGTTGCAAATAACTATTCTGTATGTTCCTAGGCAGCCAGCAGGTGGAGCTCTGGGCTCCTTTTCACATATTTCCAGGGACGCCTTAGCTTCTCTTTTAAAAAAAAGCTTACCGTTGACAGAGCTCAATAGCTCAAACTGACTTGCTTTACATATAGGAAAAGGGCTCTGGATCCAGGGGATGAATAAAGTAAGTATTGCGACTTACTCCATCACCCTTAGACAAAACAATTAACCCTTGCAGAGCAAGAAGGGTGTTGGGTACCACACGTTGAATTCACAACTTTATGAAGCAATGAACAAGCATACATTTGGGTGCTGCAACGCCATTCGTTCTTAATGGCACCCCAATGTAGGCGCATTGTGTTGTGGTACCTTTTTTTTTTTTAAAAAGTATTTGCATCTTTGTTGGTGTGTTTTAGGGATAACTTTTAAATTAATCGGCTGCCCTAATACAATGCACTTTTTGTTAAAGTCGTAGTAAACGGTGCACGTTTAGGAGGTATTTACTGTACCTATAGGCAGGGCTTTTTTTCCTCAAGGAATAGGTACAGGTACTCCCCCCTTCCAAGTCACCCCCTGTCTCTGCCCCCTACTCACTGCCCAGTACTGCCCCTTTTAGAGAATACAGAACCCAGTATCATTTTGTGGTGCTAGGTAATTTGTACGTATGGAATGTGTTAATGATAGCAAGAAGGGCAGTAAAACAGATCCCCTGCAATAATAGACCCCCCCCCACCATCAACAATAGCCCCCCCTATCATCAACAATAGACCCCCCCCCCCTCAACAATAGGCCCATCCATCATCAATAAACCCCTGCCACAATATACCACCTCCCCCCAGCAACAATAGATCCACCCCTGCAACAAAAGACCCCCGCCAGTAGCAATAGATCTCCCATCAGCCAGCATTAATAGGCCCGCTATTAGCCAGTATTAATAGACCCCTTACCAGTGTCCATCCAGCAACAATCGACCCCCTAGCAACAATTGACCCCCTGGCGACAATAGATCCTCCACCAGCAACAATAGACCCACCCCACCAGCAACAATAGACCCACCCCACCAGCAACAATAGAGCACCCCAGCAAAAATAGATCCTCCATTGCCAGCAACAATAGACCTTCCAGCATTCCGCAGCACCTCTTACCATTACATCATTCAGTGCTGGATGTGTCTAAACTGCGTTCCTCTGCATTCCCGCTGAAAAAAATCCCTGCCTGTAGGTAAGCCTTGTTATAGACTTATCAATGGGTACAAATTATACAAGGGAGTTTACTACCACTTTAACCACTTGCCGACTGCCGCACGCCGATATACGTCGGCACAATGGCAGCGGTGGGCAAATGGGCGTACCAGTACATTCCCTTTAATTTGCGGGGCTAGTGGGCGCGTTCACCCGCCGCGTACAGCGTGACCGTGCCTGCGGGTCCCGCCGACTCGGTGTCCACTATTGTCCCGTGATCGTGTCATGCAGCGGCAGAATGGGGAGATGCAAGAGTGGGGCAAAACAAGACATTTCCCTGTTCTGCCTTGTGACATGACAGGAATCCGCTGCTCCCTGTCATCGGGAGCAGTGATCTCTGTCATGTCAGTGGTAGACCATCCCCCCGACAGTTAGAATCACTCCCTAGGACACACTTAACCCCTTTATCGCCCCCTAGTGTTTTACCCCTTCCCTGCCAGTGTCATTTACACAGTAATCAGCACTGATTGCTGTATAAATGACAATGCTCCCAAAATAGTGTCAAAAGTGTCTGATGTGTCCGCCATGTCTCAGTCACGATAAAAAATCAAAATCGCCGCGATTACTAAAAAAAAAAAATTATAATAAAAATGCCATAAATCTATCCGCTATTTTATAGACGCTATAACTTTTAGTATTAGTAAATAGATAGGAAGGTATATTATATTTACTTGTGTTAATTTTTATTTTTTTTTACATTTCTTCAGTTGTTTCCTGGTTTCTGACCTAGGCCACAATGATGTCATAATCCCAGGAGTCTTCATGGGATTTTTTTTTTCTTTTATCTGTAGGACAGGAGGAGGGACTTTCTCAGCTCTGCACAACCTCCTGCCTACATTCCTGAGCTAAGGGCAGATAGATTCCAGGAAGTAAATGCTACAATACATGAATCACCTGCCATTACTCAAGATGGCCACGACTAGAAATGCTTGGGGAGCGTTTTTCGAGTGATTTCCCAACAAAATTAAGCCTAGAGACACGGATGGATGGGGAGTTTGCTTTAAATATTAAAAATTAATTAAATAACGTTTTAAGTTTGTGGTGTTCAGATACAGATAAGTTCTACTAGATAGTGTGGGCGCACCTGCTGCATGGAGCAACGGCCTGTGCGCGGTCTGCTGGCCACCCGCGACCGCTTCACAGAGAGGCAGAACGGGGATCTGCCTATGTAAACAAAGCAGATCCCCGTTCAGAAAGGAGACAACACTGAGATCGGCTGTTCCTAGTGATCTCTGGGGTTGATTTACTAAAGCTGGAAAGTGCAAAATCTGGTGCAGCTCTGCAAAGAAACCAATCACCTTCCAGGTTTTATCCTCAAAGCTTAACTGAACAAGTTGAAGTTAGAATCTGATTGGCACCAGATTTTTCACTCTCTAGTTTTAGTAAATAAACCACTCTGTGCTCTTCCTGTCAGCCCGTCCCCCACACAGTAATAAAGCACCAACAGGGAACGCATTTTAACCCTTTGATCGCCCCTGATGTTAACCCCTTCCCAGCCGATGTCATTTATACAGTAATCAGTGCATTTTTCTAGCAGTGATCACTGTATTCATGTCACTGTTTCCCAAAAAGTGTCACTTATGCCGTGTACACACGATCGCACATTCCGACAACAAAATCCATGTTTTTTTCCGACGGATGTTGGCTCAAACTTGTCTTGCATACACACGGTCACACAAATCTTGTCGGAAATTCCGAACGTCAAGAACGCGGTGACGTACAACATGTATGATGACCCGAGAAAAATTAAGTTCAATAGCCAGTGCGGCTCTTCTGCTTCATTCCGAGCATGCGTGGCATTTTGTGCGTCGGAATTGTGTACACACGATCGGAATTTCCGATAACGGATTTTTTTGTCGGAAAATTTGAGATCCAGATCTCAAATTTTGTTTGTCGGAAATTCCGACGAAAAATGTCCGATGGAGCCTACACACGGTCGGAATTTCCAACAACGAACTCCCATCGAACATTTCCCGTAGGAAATTCCGACCATGTGTACGGGGCATAAAGGTCAGATTTGTTTGTTGCAATGTCGCAGTCCCGCTAAAAATCACTGATTGCCGCCATTACTAGTAAAAAATAGATAAAAAAATAAATAAAAGTCCATAAATCTGTCCCCTTGTTTGTAGACGCTGTAACCTTTGCGCAATCAATATACATGTATTGGGATTTTTTTAACCAAAAATATGTAGAAAAATATCTATCGGCCTAAACTGATGAAGAAATTTTATTTTTTTTAGTTTTTTTGGGGGGTATATGTATTATAGCAGAAAGTTAAAAAATATTGTTTTGGTGGTTTTTTTAACGTTGTTTGTCTTTTTTTGTTCTTTTGTTTGTTTAAAAAAAAAACAAAACGCAGAGGTGATCAAATACCACCAAAAGAAAGCTCTATTTGTGAGAAAAAAAACATACCTCCCAACTGTCCCTGATTAGGAATGTCCCTCTGTCCCTCATTCCTCCTTATTTGTCCCTCATTTTGGTCTGATCTATATAGATGTATATAAAATGCACTTTTTATTTATCAATAGTGTTAAACAGTGTTAAACCTTTCATCTGATTTCTAAATTGCTGGATTTGTAAATTCCAAAAGCCAATATAAAGGAATAGTAGTGGTAAAAAAACACTTGTGGGTTTAACCAATCTTGTTTTTTTGTACAATTCTCCTTTTAAGGGGGCGTGGCAAGGGGCGTGTCCTATGCCTGCATACTTTTGCTGATAGGTGTCCCTCATTCCCATCTCAGAAAGTTGGGAGGTATGAAAAAAAGGACATCAATTTTACTTGGGTACAACGTCGGACGCCTGCGCAATTGTCAGTTAAAGTAAGGCAGTGCCGTATCGCAAAAAAATGGCCTGGTCATTAAGGGGGTGAACCCTTTGGTACTGAAGTGGTTAACAGAGCGTAAAAGTATGAAATGTCACCTTAATCTTCTGGTTTTCGTAGGAGCTTCTGGGAAATGAAAACTCGCAGTTCTGCTCACCCCCAAGGAAAACTGTGTTGGGGGGCTGACAGAAGAAGAAGGGGGGCTACCTACCTGTCCTCCACCCCCACCCCATACATCTGTCAGCTCAGAGCGGCCCTTTGGCCCACATGACGTCATGTCCAGTTCTGTCTTTGCGGGTCTACCATAAATAGCCGTACATCTGTTATGTGTCATAGGAGGAGTAAATACAAACCGCCTAGCATGCAACGTGCAGATCTCTTGCAGATGTAGCGGGCAGAGTCTGTGCTGAGGAGTGCAGGTCTGAGAATGCTCAGTATAAACACAATACAGCCTATGAAATGTGATCACCTCAGCTGCGACTGATGCCGCTGGAGGACGATCCTAGACAGGATGAATTTAAAGGGAAACTAAAGTTTATTTTCTAGGATCTCACATTCAGAGTTGGTATTGAACCATTGACCTGACAATCATTTTTAATGCAACTTCCAGATTTTTTTTTTATTTTTTACTTTTTTGCTGTTCTTTATTTTAGTGTCTGTTTTTGACCAGGTTTAACCACTTGCCTTCTAGAAGATTTACCCCTCTTCATGACTAGGCTATTTTTTGGTTTTTGGCACTGTGTTAATTTAACTGCGCGGTCATGCAACGCTGTACACAAATTACCCATATTTATCGGCCTATAACACACACAGGCGTATAACACGCACCCTCATTTTAGGAGGGAAGTTTCAGGAAAAAAACCCTCAAATTTTCAATAAAGAACTTTGAAGCAAAATAAGGGTCAGTGCCCATCAATGCAGCCTCACCATTGCCCATCTGCAGCCTGATCAATGCCAACTGCAACTTCACAATTGCCCATCAATGCAGCTTGAGCAATGCCCATCTGCAGCCTCACAATTGCCCATCAATGCCCATCTGCAGCCTGATCAATGTGACCTGCAGCCTCACAATTGCCCATCAATGCAGCTTGATCAATGCCCATCTGCAGCCTGATCAATGCCACCTGCAGCCTCACAATTGCCCATCAATACAGCTTGATCAATGCCCATCTGCAGCCTGATCAATGCCACCTGCAGCCTCACAATTGCCCATCAATGCAGCCTGATCAATGCCCATCTGCAGCCCGATCAATGCCACCTGCAGCCTCACAATCGCCCATCAATGCAGCCTGATCAATGCCCATCTGCAGCCTGATCAATGCCACCTGCAGCCTCACAATCGCCCATCAATGCAGCCTGATCAATGCCCATCTGCAGCCCGATCAATGCCACCTGCAGCCTCACAATCGCCCATCAATGCAGCCTGATCAATGTCCATCTGCAGCCTCACAATTGCCCATCAATGCAGCCTGATCAATGCCCAACTGCAGCCTGATCAATGCCACCTGCAGCCTCACAATTGCCCATCAATGCAGCTTGATCAATGCCCAACTGCAGCCTGATCAATGCCACCTGCTGCCTCACAATTGCCCATCAATGCAGCTTGATCAATGCCCATCTACAGCCTGATCAATGCCACCTGCAGCCTCACAATTGCCCATCAATGCAGCCTGATCAATGCCCATCTGCAGCCTGATCAATGCCACCTGCAGCCTCACAATTGCCCATGAATGCAGCTTGATCAATGCCCATCAGCAGCCTTACAATTGCCCATCAATGCCCCTCTACAGCTTGATCCATGCCCATATGCAGCCTCACCATTGCCATGAATGCAGCCTGATCAATGCCCATCTGCAGCCTCACCTCAGATTACTGCTGCCTCGGAGGGGACAGGGAGGGGGGCGGGACGAGCGACCATCAGATTACATACAGCGAGAATCTCCTATTTACTCAGCGGCCTCTTTAATACAAAGTCCCGCCTCCTGGACCGGCTTCTATGATAGACAGAACACTGGTCCAATGCCGACCCAGGGGACGGGACTTCCTATTACAGAGGCCGCTGAGTAAACAGGAGATTCTCGCTGTATGTAATCTGATGGCGCTCGTCCCGCCCCCCTCCCCGTTCCCTCCTTGGCAGCCCAAATTGCAGTATCGGCGTATAACACGCACACAATATTTGCACCTGATTTGCAGGATGAAAAAGCGTGCGTTATATGCCAATAAATACATTTTTAAATTTAAAAAAATATATATATTTTTTTTTAATTTTCTGCTATAAAAAATATCCAATAAAAAAATTTAAAACATCTAATTTCTTCGGCTGGGTTCACACTATCTTCGCATGCGGCTCACAGCTCACAGCAGGGGTCCCCCGTTCACCATTTCAGGTCCGATTTCAGCCCGAATTTTTGGCTGAATTCAGGCCTGAAATGGACCAGAAGACGCACAGGACTGAAATGGACCAAATTCGCACTGATGCCGCTGCGGAGATGTGTGAACCAACTCCATAGAGATGATTGAGCATCTATATTGATGTGAAATGCGTTAGCCTGTCTGTACCTTTCATCACCATGATGTAAGAGATTTTGGATCCTCTACACTGTTTTATAAAAGAAAAAAAGTTTTGCGCTGGGTGCTAAACAAAATTTAGTGATGCAAATAAGTGAAAAAACTCTGTGAGGGAGATCCTGCAGCTAAGCACTGTAACCCCAATACAAGGGCACATACAGAAATATAACAAAAAGAAATAGTGCAGCGCTGGATATAGTACCAAAGTGAATGAATATGGAATTGTACACATATAATTTAGTTAAACCAAAAAATATTATTTAGATCATTACATTAACCTATAATAGTGAAAAAACTAACATGTGGTAATAACTAATAAAGGTTTTACACCATACAAAATGTGTAAGTAATGAAACACACAAATTCAAATATACTCTACACCAGGGGCGTAGCTAGGTCTACAAAAGATCTGGGGCTAGAGCCCATAGCAGCGTAGTAAAGAAAGTCATACGCTTGGGCGGGCATACACATGTACATACAGTAATATACGTGTGGGTATATATATATTCCCAGAGAGCCCCCCATTTACATCAGGGTCCCCAGAGAGCCCCCCCATTACATCACCTTACATCAGGGTCCCCAGAGAGGTCCTCCTTACATCAGAGTCCTCAGAGAGCCTCCCCCTTCCATCAGGGTGCCCAGAGGGCCCCCCCATTTACATCAGGGTTCCCAGAGAGGCCCCCTTAAATTAGGGTCCCCAGAGAGCCTCTCCCTTAAATATGGGTCCCTAGAGAGCCTAGGCCTTAAAATCAGGGACCCCAGAGAGCCTCTCCCTTATATCAGGGCCCCTAGAGAGCCCCCCACTTACATAAGGTTCCCCAGAGAGCCTCCCCTCCCCTTGGTGACCCCTGCAGAGACTCGGGGCTATTGGCCTCAGATTTGGGGCTATAGCCTCAAAAGCCACCCCCTAGCAACGCCCCTGCTCTACACTGTTTTGCCACGAATAAAAGGTGCGGCCGTTCAGCTGATTTCTTCAATTTTCTCCACGACTCCATAGAGAGCCGGTCAAAATCTCCTGCTATTGCTAATTGAATGTAGGAAAACCTGCATTCAATTCGCAATATTGTGAACCCAGCCTTCATGAATTTAGGCTAAAATGTATTTTGCTACATGTCTTTGAAAAAAAAAAAAATCCCAATACGTGCATATTGATTGGTATACGTGAAAGTTATAGCGTCTACAAACTATGGTATATATACTGGAATTTTTTTCTTTTTAACTACTAATGGCGGCGATTAGCAACTTATAACGCCAATCTGACACTAATTGACACTTTGGGGTGAATTTACTAAAGGCAAATAGACTGCACTTTGCAAAGTGCAGCTGCACTCGGCAAGCTCTGCTAACTCCCATCATCCAATCATGTGCAAGCAAAAATGCTGTTTTTTCTATTGTCCTTGCACCTGATTGGGTTCTCTTTGCACACTGAAGCCTTACCTCATTTATTAAGCTCTGGAGCAACTGCACTTGGAGAGGGCAACTGCACTTTTCAAAGTGCACAGTCTATTTGCCTTTAGTAAATCAGCCCCTTTGTGAGAACTAACCAGCTGCTACTGACATCACCAGTGACATTATTACAGCGATCGGTGCTAAAAATTTGCACTGTCACTGTACTAATGACACTGGCTGGGAAGGGGTTAATATCTAGGGCAATCAAGGGGTTAAAGAGGAGTTCTGCCCCCACCACAGCAAAAAAATAAAAAAACAGCTACACATACTGTAACTGCTGGCTTTTAACAGTAGGACACACACTTGTCGGCACCCCAGCCGATTTTTGCATCGGCTCTCGGGTGCTGCCACCGCCATTCATAGCAATGGAACCTGGCAGTGAAGCCTTTCGGCTTCACAGCCGGTTCCCTACTGCGCTTGCGCGAATGGCCCCGCGGGGGGGGGGGGGAGGGGGCCCGAACTTCCGAGTGATAGTGATCTCGCCGCGTCAAAAACCGGTACCCGCTCCCCCCTGAATGGTGCCAAATGTGGCACCGGAGGGGCGGAGGAGGCTTATAAGCTCGCTGCTTTTACTGGGGATCTAGTTGTTTTCATTCCCCACTTGTTTTTGCCAGTTTTTTTTTTATGGTACTTTTAGGCTTCCACATTTTAGTCAATGAAAAATTAGTTACAAGGAGGAGGAAACAGTTGTTGAAAATTGTGTAAAAAAAAGCATTCTGTGCATTTCAGGCATTTTTCAGACACTTTCATTGAAGTAAATTATGGCCAAAAATGCAAGATTGTGCCCCAAGAAGCTCCTGTGTTTTTCCAACTGCACATTGTTTAGATCTGAACGGGATTAATAGAATATTTGGAAATATGGTGTCAAGCATTGAAGTGCTTTTGGAAATGCACATCAAATCGCTCAGGTGTGAATGGGACCTAAGAAATGGCATGTGGCCATGGCTGCAAAGAGGCTACAGGAGATTAGCAGCACTGAGATCGAAAATACAACAAAGAATGAAAAAAGTATCTTATTAAAAATAGTCTTTAATTACAGAGCAGCAATGGTTTCATGAAGAGTGTCTTAGCAAATTAAATATCAATCAGCTAGAGTTTATGGAGCCATGCAGCTCCAGTGCAAGAACAAGGCAATTTTTCTGCATTACAACACTTTCCAATGCATGGCAACACTCTGCAGTGGATAGAGCCTTGTTCACAGGGGGGCGTACTACAGTGTATACCTGTGCGAGGGCCATGTTTATCCGTACAGGGATACACACAGGTGTTCTGTTCATCCCAATGCAGGCAGTGGCTGCATGGACATCGTGTAACCCACACCTGCACAGATGTCAGATTGGGATCTGTGACTGTGTCCATGCAGCCACTGCATCCCAATTGACATGGGATTGCCTGTATGAGAATGGACAGAACACCTGTGCATCCCCCTGTGGGTAAATATGGCCCTGATACGTGATATCTCCATTACGAACGCTAGTTTTACAAGACCGATCGCTTCCAGCTCATACTTGATTCCGAGCACGTGTGGACTTTTGTGCGACGGACTTGTGTACACACGATTGGAAAGTCCGACAACAGACATTTGTTGGCGGAAAATTTGATAACCTGCTGGCCAACATTTGTTGGCGGAAAGTCCGACAACAAATGTCTGAAGGAGCGCACACACAGTCGGATTTACCGGCAACAAGCTCACATCCAACATTTCCCGTTGGAAAATACGATCGTGTGCACGCAGCATAAGAATTTCATAAATTTGAGGGAGAAAAAGCAAGCACTGCAACACATTTAACTAGTTCCTGTCCGCGCTGTAGTCGAAAGACAGCTACAGCGTGGGCTTACATTGTGGGGAGGGCATCCGTGGACATCCTCCCATAAACGCGCTGTGCGCTCACCCCCTGTAGCACGCTTTGTGATTGCTGCGTCCTTCGGACACAGCTGATCACAGATCGGGGTGAAGGGCCAATCACAGTGGCCCTTCACCACGTGATCAGTTGTGTTCAATGACAGCTGATCATGATGTAAACACAAGCCGGTTATCGGCATTCTTTTCCTCACACTGACAGCGTGAGGAGAGGAGAGCCGATAACCGGCTTGTGTGAAATGACATCTACACTGATAATCAGGGCACTGGTTATCAGTGTCCTGATCATCAGTACAGTCCCAACAGTGCCTGCCAGTGCTGCCGATCAGTGCCAACCAGTGCTGCCAATGGGTGTCACCTATCAGTGCCGCTTATCAGTGCCCATCAGTGCTGCTTATGAGTGCCCATCAGTGCTGCCTACCAAGGCCTATCAGTGCCCACCAGTGTCACCTATCAGTGACGCCTCATCAGTGCCTCCTCATCAATGCCCAGCAGTGCAGCCTATTAGTGCCCTTTAGTGAAGGAGAAAAATAACCTGTTTGCAAAATAATTTTTTTTATATGGGTACAGTGTAGCATGACCGCGCAATTGTCATTCAAAGTGTGACAGCGCTGAAAGCTGAAAATTGGCCTGGGCAGGAAGGAGGTTAAAGTGCCCAGTAGGCAATTGGTTAAACAACGCATAACAGTGAATGGCAGCTCATGAGCCCTACATCTACTTTGACTTCTTTTTTTTTTTTTCAAGATACATTGACGACGCGGCCCTACAGTTCAACACAACTGTGCCTTCTGCCTTTTCTAAAAACTTTTTTTTAGAAAAAAAAAATGAAGCATGAGTGTGAGCCCTGGCAAACATGAAGACTGACTTTAGGGGAGAGATTTAGAAGCAGCCAGACCTGTAAAGTGTCTTTTGTAAAGGACTAGAAATAAATTAGCTTGGGTCAAGCTCTGTTTATACAGTGGACTAGCCCGGCATGACTGGCTTCTTGACTTAATAGTTTCCTTTTGCTTGACATTGCTCCCAGAAAGAAGACAAATTGTCTAAGGTCAGCCCGCGGATCAGCTCAGAGTGTAGAAGGAAATTGCACTATATCAACTAAATTGCACTGGGGTCTAGAACGCAGCATTAGACAGCACGCCAGTGCTCAGGGCCCTGGCGAAAAAGAAAAAAAAATTGTAGATGGCATCATCTCAAGGAGGAAAGAGTAAGCACTTGTGGCTCTGTCTAGGCAGTCTCAGCTACTCCTGAACACTACTCAGTCTGAAAACTAAAAGCCGGAGATTAAGTGAAGTTTAGTTTGGAGGACGGTGGGGGAGCGGAGGACATAATTTTGTGCTTTTATAACATAGAACAGATGTACGTCATTTGCATGGGTCACCATCAAAACCGGCACCCTCCATGGGATCTGTTCATTAGAAAGGTCTACGTTTCAAAAGAAATATTAATTATGAAGTTGATATGGTCTTGGTATGGCACTGCAAACTATTTAGGCATGTTGGTATTTATAATGGAACTATGGCCAAGATGAAAATGTACATATATGATGCCTTTATGGTTTTTTGAGTCCTGCATATAACACAGTTTTATCACTTGTGGATCCTGCCGGTGAATTTGATATTACTCCACTTCCTTTCACAAGCCAGTAGAAGAGTTGGTGTAAGTCATAAAACAATGGTTTAAACCTTTTTTTCTAAGAAAGAAAAAGGTTTCTGCAACTGTTTACAAGTGTTTGGCATTGGGCTTTAATTGGTGTGTCTCTTACGTAAATTTCCTTTGACGCTACGAGCATGTCCACCTGTCCATTTTGCCTATAGTTCCTATGAGCAGAAGCCCATAGTGACCAAAGTCTCCACTAGTTATTAGACACCCACTGTCCTCTGTGCTGGCTATTTTACCAGTCTTGTTTTAAAGCTGAAGTTTAGGTATAGATGTTTTTACATAGATAAGTTGGTCCAGTTCGGACCAACGTACTGTAAGTATGTATGTGCCACACTTGTGGGATCCCCATGGAAATCTCTGTGGTAGACATCACTACTCCAGTGATCTCCACTAGCTTCCAGCTCCCAATTCCTGCTGCTTACTGAACACAGGAGGTTCCTCATTTAGTGCGGGAGCCTTTTGGAAATTATTCAACACAGTGGTCTCCAAACTGCGGCCCAGGGGCCGACTGTGACCCTTTGCTTGCCTTTATCCGGCCCTTGGGGCAATATTCCTCCTACTGAAACGAGGCACTATTCTTCCCACTGACACCAACCATAGGGCATTAATTTCTGTATTGACGTTGTCAACAATGGGGCACTATTCTACCCTCTGGCACCAATGATGGGGCACTATTCTTTCCACTGAGACCAACCATGGGGCACTATTTCTCCAACTGACACCAGTGATGGAGCACTATTCCTCCCACTGACACCAATGATGGGAAAACTATTCTTCCCACTGACACCATTGATGGGGCACTGTTTCTCCCACTGACACTAACAACGGGGCACTATTCTTCCCACTGGCACCAATGGGGTACTATTATTTCCACTGACACCAATGATGGGGCACTATTCCTCCCACTGACACCAATGATGGGGCAATATTTCTCCCACTGACACCAACGATGAGGCACTATTCTTCCCACTGACACCAATGATGGGGCACTATTCCTCCCACTGACACTAAGTATGGGGCATTATTCCTCCCACTGACACCAATGATGGGGCACTATTTTTCCCACTGACACCAATAATGAGGCACTAACAGGGGCGGACTGATCATTGAGCCACTCAGGCACTGCCCGAGGGCCCTGGGCCACTAGGGGGCCCCATCAGGGTTGCCAGCCTCACTAAAACCAGGGACAGTATGTATAAATCTGTGTTTTTTTACATCTGCCTGTGTATACTGTGTGTACATGTATGTGTATACTGTGTGGCCCCATAATCTCTGATTGCCTGGGGGCCCCATAATCTCCTACTGCCCGGGGGCCCCATGAGTTATCAGTCCGCCCCTGGGCACTAATATACAGTATCCCCTAATACCAAAGATGGGACATTGTTTACTCCCACCGATGCTGATACATTTTCTATTCCCACTGGCCACGGTCCGAAGCAAACTGGCCCTTTGTTCAGAAAGTTTGGAGACCCCTGGTGTAGATGAATGTTTGCCTTAGAATTGTTGCTCTCACTCTGACGTTCGTGGCAATACCTCACATGTCCAATAAACAAAAAAAAAAGAATTCCTGTGCTTAGTGTATCAAAAACTCACAGAACAGCAGCACGCAAAAAAATCTGAATACAAGACCAGTATTAATCCAAATTCTGTTCCATCTCTCACAACCAGAAACTGCATAGGATATGATAGAAACAGAGGGCAGTATCCGTAGTGTAAAACCACGTACAGCAAAATGGTTTATTCTAGACACAATGCCCTCACATAGCAGAGACAAGGCATTCAGTTCGGAAAAGCTGCCGTTGATCCTCCGGCAGACATGATGACCTGGCCCCGCCCAACGTGTTTCGTAAGTAGGCAGTCGTCATCTGGGGAAGAGGGCTAGCTGGATATTGATCTCTAATCTGGATCAAGAGCTGTTTTTGACAGCTTGGTCTCATTGCTGGGAGTGTGCAGTACCCTTAGCACAGAAACATTGGCTTCCCAGCAACGCATATGTGTGGTGCGTGGGCACCAAAGCCAAACCCTTATGTGTTATGCGGTCGGCAACAGGTTAATTTCTATCACTAGGGGGAAAACAAGTCCCATTGAAACTTTCTCCAATCACCTCCTACTCTCAAAGTTATAACATTCCCATGCTCCCCAGAGGAAGAGGAGAACCTGAGAACCCCAACATGGGTGGTGTGGGGGAGGGGTAGCCCTTCTCATCATTGTAAAAGTTACAGCAGCCCAGATGAATGTTACTGAATAGCTGGTTTCCGGCTAAAAATAATTATACCAAACCTATGGCTGCAGCTATTGATTATGAAGTTGATATGGTCATGGTATGGGACTACTAATTATTTAGGCATATTGATATTTATAATGGAACTATGGCCAAGATGAATAGTGACATATAGGATGCATTTATGGTTTTCTGAGTCCTGCATATAACATAGTTTTATCACTTGTTGATCCTGCCGGTGAATTTGATATTACTCCACTTCCTTTCACAAGCCAGTAGAAGAGTTGGTGTAAGTCACTACTATTTCTTTATATTGGCTTTTAACATTTACAAATGCAGCAATTTAGAATTTGGATGAAAGGTTTAGCACTGGTAAACACTTTTTGAAAGTAGTGCATTTTATATACAACTATATAGATCCAGGGCCGTCTTTAATATTAATTGGACCATGGGCAAAACTTTTCTTGCCCCCCCCCCCCCATGCAGTTTTGCTCTCCACCTGATCTGAGACATACAATAAATAGCAGCTAGACTCAAAGTCAGTTTACTGAATCAGATCAGGCAGCTATTGCGATTGGTTGCCAGAGGTTACAGCACACATTACGGCTCACTGATTAGTTGCTAGAGGTTACAGCACATGATTTCTGCTTGTTGATTGGTTGCTAGAGATTACTGTGGGTATGACCTCAGGGGGGCATGATATACATATCAATGCCGCAGGCCACCGCTATTTACATATGAATGCGGTCGCTATTTACCAGAGGTGGGGGACTCGAGTCACATGACTTGACTCGAGTCACCTGTTTGAGGACTTGCGACTTGCTTGAAAAAATTCAATAAATGACTCGACTTGACTTTGACTTGTCACTAATGACTTGCGACTTGACTTTGACTTGGGCTATTTGACTTGCAATGACTTGGCACCACCAGTGCTGTGTCTTGGCCTAGGCAAAAGCCGCCCCCCCCCCCCAAAAGAAAGCTCCCCCCAAGTCCCGGCTTCGGGGTAGATCAGTATTTTTACTTCATTTGTGACTTGACCAAAATAAATGACTTGACTTGACATGCTTGACTTCTAGCAGGGATTCGACTTGACTTGCTTGCTTGCTTTTTGCCACAGTAACTTGGGACTTGCTTGTGACTTGAAGGTTAAGACTTGAGACTTGCTTGTGACTTGCACATGTGTGACTTACCCCCATCACTGCTATTTACATATAAATGCCTGTAATTTACATTTAAACACAGGGTCTGCAAGTGAGTCATCTGTACACAACAATAGGGCAGAGCTGGGCAGCATTAGTAGCAGCACTTCACACTGAGATATTGTGACACAGCACAGGACTAAAACCTCAAGGGATGAGGGAATTTAAACCAGGATAGTTGGCAAGTATGAGTCAGCTGCTTGGGGCCCCACAACAAGGACAGGGCCCAGGGCAGCTGCCCCTTTTGCCCTGCCTTAAAAACGGCCCTGTATAGATCAGTTTTACAGTGCCTTGCAAAAGTATTCACCCCCCCCCCCCCCTTGGCATTTTTCATGTTTTGTTGCCTAAAAACCTGGAAATAACATGTATTGTTTGAAGATTTGCATCATTTAATTTACAGAACATGCCCACAACTTTGAAAATGTTTTTTTTATTATTTATAGTAAAGCAAACAACAAATAGGACAAAATAACAGAAAAAGTCAATGTGCATAACTATTCACCCCCCTAAAGTCAATACTTTGTAGAGCCACCCTTTGCGGCTATCACAGCTCCAAGTCGCTTTGAATAAATCTCTATGAGCTTGCCACATCTTACCACTGGGGTTTTTGCCCATTCCTCCTTGCAAAACTGCTCCAGCTCCTTCAAGTTGGATAGTTTGCGCTTGTGAACAGCAATCTTTAAGTCTGACCACAGATTTTCTATTGGATGGAGGTCTGGGCTTTGACTAGGCCATTCCAACACATTTACACGTTTCCCCTTAAACCACTCAAGTGTTGCTTTAGCAGTGTGTTTGGGGTCATTGTCCTGCTGGAAGGTGAACCTCCGTCCTAGCCTCAAATCACACACAGAGTGGTACAGGTTTTGCTCAAGAATATCCCTGTATTTAGCACCATCCATCTTTCCCTCAACTCTGACCAATTTCCGAGTCTCCACTGCTGAAAAACATCCCCACAGCATGATTCTGCCACCACCATGTTTCATTGTGGGGATGGTGTTCTTTGGCTGATGTGATGTGTTGGGTTTGCGCCGGACAAACGTTTTCTTTGATGGCCCAAAAGTTATATTTTAGTCTCATCAGACCAGAGCACTTTCCTCCATACATTTGGGGAGTCTCCCACATGCCTTTTTGCAAACTCAAAATGTGCCATTTTGTTTTTTGCTGAAAGTAATGGCTTTCTTCTGGCCACTCTGCCATAAAGCTCAACTCTATGGAGCGTACGGCTTATTGTCATCCTATGTACAGATACTCCAGTCTCTGCTGTGGAACTTTGCAGCTCCTCCAGGGTTACCTTAGGTCTCTGTGCTGCCTCTCTGATTAATGCCCTCCTTGGCCCGGTCCGTGAGTTTTGGTGTGCGGCCGTCTCTTGGCAGGTTTGCTGTTGTGCCATGTTCTTTCCATTTGGTTATGAAAGATTTGATGGTGCTCCTAGGGATCATCAAAGATTTGGATATTTTTTTATGACCTAACCCTGACTTGTACTTCTCAACAACATTGTCCCTTACTTGTTTGGAGAGTTCCTTGGTCTTCATGGCAGTGTTTGGCTAGTGGTGCCTCTTGCTTAGGTGTTGCAGCCTCTGGGGCCTTTCAGAAAGGTGTGTATATGTAATAACAGATCATGTGACACTTAGATTTCACACAAGTGGACATCATTTCACTAATTGTGTGACTTCTGAAGGTAAGTGGTTGCACCAGAGCTTTTTATGGGCTTCATAACAAAGGGGGTGAATACATACGCACATGCCAATTATCATTTTTTTATTTCTGAAAAATTGTTTTATGTATCTATTTTTCTAATTTTACTTCACCAACTTAGACTATTGTGTTCTGATCCATCACATATAATTCAGATTTTAAAAAAAACCCATTGAACTAAAGGCTGTAATGTAACAAAATAGGTAAAAAGCCAAGGGGGTGAATACTTTTGCAAGGCACTGTAAATTATTTTTTAATTATTTTTATTGAATTTATACACATACAAAACATTCCACATCATTTCAAAGACAAATATACAAAACATTAAAAGAAAAAAACACAAAAACACAACACTGGATCTATCCCACAACATACTCCTTCCATAGTTCTCAGGGAAAGTGAAGAGTTCCAAAAAAGTAAAAATTTTTAAAAGTTGAAAATATTCCACCACCAGAAACCCCCCCCCCCCAACATATATTATTGGATGCCGTGAACACACCAATCCCCCTCCCTCAATCTGTTTACCTTTGCCCAATTGCGTATTGGTGAATAATATCCCCTTCCTCCTACCTATAATATTTAAATCCCGAAAAAAACAAAACAAAAAAAAACATTTTTATATATAAATCTGTGACCTTTCCCAACCCTATTTATTTATTTTGGGGGAGGAGAGAGAACTATATAGGTCAGACCAAAATGAGGGACAAATGAGAAGGAAAGAGGGACAGAGGGACTTTGCTCCAAATCAGGGACAGTCCCTCGAAATCAGGAGCTGTGATGTAGTCATTATATGTATACACACATATAGAAATAATTATATTCTGTTCAATATGATTAAAAAAAAAAAAATATATATATATATATATATATATATATATATATATACAAACCATACGTGCCACATAGGTATGTGTGTGACTTCATATATGTCTCCCCTCCATATTATGCTCTCCCCCCCCTATATTGATGATGTAATTTATACAAATAATCATCTATCTCCAAGAGAAGTGTGTCCGTCACAATCCGAAATAAAAAACATCCGTCATTTTGGAGTGATTAACGTCCTCCAGATGGCGGGGTCCTCGGATTTCAGCAGTCCCGCTTTGTTGTGATAATGATATAGTATCCAGAATGGGAATGTTTACTTTTTTCTTCTCCTTGCCGTATGGGTCAAACTTGGATTCCTTACAATCCTATTAAAGCATGGAGCTCATTGTAATTGTGTGTACAGATGAAAGCAGATTCCGTTATTATTTTTCCTAATTGTAAACCGATGCTGCTAGACTTACAGTACCGGGGGGGAGGAAAGGCTGGTGGGGGGGGGGGGGGACAAAAATCCTAAAAAACAGAAAAGAGAAGAAGGGAGGGGACGACATGAAAGGACCACCACTGGCCACTTATGTAATCAATTCATATATGTCAAATCGGAGCAGAGATGGCTATCATTCTCTGTTAGCCGCCGCGGTGACAGGCTGCCACCCCGGTAGATGCAGGAAATGGAGCCATTTTCGAAGATTGGCTTAATACTACAGTTGATCTCAGCGATAATTTTAAATGGCAGTGGGGTGACGTTATGGAGGGGGTCAAAGGGAAAAGGCCAACGTCGCCTGTTGTTTCTGTTTAGCGGATCATAGTCGTTTACCGTAACTTTTAAAAAGTAAGTCCAGGCAATAAGTAAAAGTGGTTGGTTAACTGCTAACCATATCCAGGAATCCCTGCAGCTGTGCTAAAGTCATAAGATCTAGGCCCCTTTCACACTTGTGCGACCTGAAAGTCGTGCGACTTTGACGCGACTTTGCCACGTGACTTTGACGCGACTTTGATGTGACTTAAGGCAATGCCTGTGTCATCCTGAGGTCTATGGACGCACTTTGCAGACGCACGGATATGAATGGTACCCATTGGAAATCATGGGGTACGACTTGTCATGTGACTTTGCACTTCCAAGTCGCAGGACAAGTCGCACAAGTGTGAAAGGGGCCTTACTGCGATCTGTGATTTAGGTCTGGTTCGCACTGGGGCGCCTTCAAAGTCGACCGACTCCAAAGCCACCCCGCACAGCGAGACTTCAGTGCGGCTTGCAAAGGACTTCTTTAACCACTTTAATTCCAGGTACTTTCCCCCCTTCCTGCCCAAGCCAATTTTCAGCTTTCAGCACTGTGGCTTTTTAAATGACAATTGCGTGGTCATGCTACACTGTGCCCAAACAAATTTTTTATCTTTTTTTTGTTCCCACAAATAGAGCTTTTTTTTGGTGGCATTTAATCACCAGTGGGGTTTTATTTTTTTGCTAAACAAATAAAAAAAGACCGAAAATTTTGAAGAAAAAAAAGGTTTTCTTTATTTCTGTTATATAATTTTGTAAATAAGTACGTTTCATCCTTCACTGATGGGCACTGATAAGGCGGCACTGATGAGGTGGCACCAATGAGGTGGCACTGATGATGGGCACTAATATGTAGAACTGATGGGCACTGATAGAAGGCACTGATGGGCACTGATACGTGGCACTGATATGCAGCATTGATAGGCATTGATAGGCGGCACTGATGAGCACTCATAGGTGGCACTGATGGGCACTGAAATGGCGGCACTGATGGGCACTGATAAGTGGCACTGATGGACACTGATAGATGGCACTGATGGGCATCACTGATAAGGAGGCACTGACAGGCATTACTGATGGGCACTAATTGGCATCATTTATGGGCACTGAGTGGCATCCCTGGTGGTCATGGGTGGCATACCTGGTGGTCATCCCTGGTAAAAATCAATCAGCGCAGATCGCACCTGCCAGGAGAACAGCCGATCGGCTCTCCTCTACTTTGGACACAGCTGATCATGTGGTAAAGAGCCTCCATAGGAGGCTCTTTACCTAGATCGGAGTTGCGGTGTGTCAGACTGAAACACCACACCACTGATTGCTGTGCTGGCTTGTTATCCTCAAAGACGTCATATGACCACTTCCTGCCCGGCCTATAGCAGAATGACGGCCGGGCGGGAAGTGGTTAATAGAAGTCAATGCAAGCCGCTCCGAAGTCGCCCACAAGTAATGTAGGAACCTATTTCTAAGTTTGAGCGACTTAAATCGCTCCAATTAGAACGGTTCCATTCCACTAGATGGAGCGCGACTTGTCAGGCGACTTAGTGTGCCCCAGTGTGAATTGGCACTTACTGTCATTTATTCATGGCAAGCAGATCCCACAGAAATCAGTCTGTTTTTTTCAGTAACTGAGAGTCCTGGTGGAGTCCTTCCTGCAACTCGCTCTTCTCCCTGCCAATGAGGATGCAGGGGAAGAAGCAGATCGGGCGGCCGTGGTTGTGTGAGCGCTCGCATTATGCAGTGTCAGCGAGCAGAGGGAGGGGGAGGAATCACCCGCAGGAGCTGACTGGGGACTCTCTCCCTCTTAAACATTGCCTTTTTTGTAAAAAAAAAAAAAAATTTTGGGGGGGGGGGCACATGGTGGGGCACAGCATAATGTTGGGGTGGTCAGGGCCCCCTCTGCCCCCCCCCCCAGGGTCGCCATTGATTGCAGTGTGTTCCAGTACAATCAATTAATGCAGAACATGCTACATTTTTTCTGCAAGAAACTGCACTGGAATACAACAAAATGCATCAGAAACGCACTGGAGCGCATCAAAAATTTACCGGAACGCATTACATCAAAACTAAACGAAGAAAAATGTAAAAAAAAACAAAATTAAATATGGCACCTGGAACGCATCCGAATGCATTAAAAATCCAAAACGCACACGCAGTAACGCATCCAGACTGCAATTCTGTGGTGTGAACTGGCCCTAAAGGGTACGGTAAAGTTCCTAGGCAATCCAGCAATATTTTGGTTCACCCATCAGTTCGATTGGGATGAACTCAAGAAACTCACACACACAAAAATAAAGAAGATAAATCAGTTTTGGTTCCTCTTTTCCTCTGCTTTCCATTGACTTTGGTATCTGCATATAGCAGGAAATCTTAATATTAGCAACTCAAAAAGTGAAATTCTGCTGGTTTATTCCTCCTCGGCTGTGGTTCTCCTGTATCCAAGATGGCGGCACTAAGGACCCACAGCTGTATTTGATTTTTAAAGGCTAACGGCTACAGTATTTGTAGCTGCTGACTTTTAAAAAAGAAAAAACAAACTCAAGTTCTTCTTTAAGCGTAAAAACTTCAAGTGAAATTGAGAAAAGAAAAATTCTGAACCTCAAAGCTAGTAGTTGTCCTCCACTGTACTTTCTTTTCTGCCACTGGATGCTGACAGTCTTTCAGGTTGGTGGTGCGTATTTACGCAGGCGTTGGCTTACAGCAGAATGTTGCAGGAAATGTTGCTCCTATCTTTACATTGCAGGCACTTTTTGCAACATTAAGGACATGCCCACTGCTGGAGGAAAACGAGGAGGAACGGGACCTATGATGTCATGCGCCTGAACCAAGGACACCTAAAAAAGGTATGTTTTTATTTTATTTATTTTTTTCTAGTAGAGGTTGGGTGTGCTCCAAGAGAGCGTAGGCAGTGGTGGGGTTGGAAATAGAGGAGAGCCAAGACTAGACCTTAAGAATACCAGTAAATGTACACACATACACTAAATATGGGAGCTTTGCAGGTGCATCTAAAAAGGTGCAATAAGCCAAATCAGATATTGCATATAATGTTCAGGCCACGTTTAGACATTTTCTTTTTTCGGTTGCTTCCTCTTCCTCCCCTACCCTGCTGGAAAGATAGGAGTTAAGGTCAAACAACTCGGGAGCTGGGTGCTCTCCTTCAGCACCCATATGTACTTAGCCTATGGGTTTTGAAGGCAGCTCTAGAAACACAGTAGAACCGTCTTAAAACACAAAGTATTTGCATGTTGGAAAACAACACTGCAGTGTACGGAAACTGATGCTTGTATGGATTAGGGCCAACAAAATAGTACAACCAGCAGACTTGGTTGGACCACAAGGCTATTCTCTTGGCCATCTATTCATGTAGCTGTCCACATGGTGGGGCTTTAATGTGGTTGTTAATAAGAGAACATCTGTATTACATGCATGGTTTGTTAGCCTTACATGACTGAACAAGGACACTTTAAAGTGTTACTAAACCCATGACCCTGCATTCACTATATCTGGTCTCCCACAGTACACAGAACATGTAAATGCAATTATTTTAGTAAATATAAACTGCAAAATACCTTTTCTCTTCAGCAGTATATAGCACTCTTATGACTTCTATCAGTGTCTGGTTAAAGCTTGTAGGAGGAGTTTTCATTCTCCTCTGACTGTCCTCTGAGACTGTAGGCCCCCTGACCCTCTGTCTTGACAGTGCTGATTGGCCCTGTGCTGATCACATGCACCCTCCCCCCAAAAAATAAAAAAACTCTCTAGCAATACACACCAAACTGAGCATGTGCAGAGTGACTCCAAAAGCTCTGTCTTATCAGGAGATGGATTGGGGACAGTTTATGCATTCTTTATTTAACAGAAAGGTTTTCATAAAAGAGTGTGTTAGAATATATGAAATTCAATAAACACCAAGTAGTCAGGCAGCAATAAAGAGCATTTTAAGTAAATTATAAAGAACATTTATACAGGCAGTAGATAAGGGTGTTACAAAACCCACATTAATAGAATCTCAAAGCCAATGTGGGGGGCTCGATGTAAAGCGTCATAAGATGCCATAAGATGCGTCAAACTTCAACATTCGAACTGTATGTTAAGCGTGTCTCATCCAAAAGCAACCAAATCAAGGTTCTTATAAAGACTGACCTCTATTGAATGGGATATAATAGCCTGACCTAACTATAGAATATAAAAACACATTCCACCCTATCGGGGCTGTTTTTATTGTCAGGTTGGGTCTGTTTATATTCATCTCTATAGGAGAATTCCAACCAATAGAGCCAAGTTTTGGTAAATGGTAAATTTGCTGGTGGTCCCTTTGAGGGAGCTAATTAAACCTCCCATATGCTTAATATCCTCAATGTGGTGAAACCATTCTTGAATTGTGGGCAGTAAAGGGGGCTTCCGTAAGGCTGGGATGCAAGAGCATGTTGCATTAGTATAGCCTGCTTAACACAGGAGGTATTTGCATGCCAATCTTTTATCATACCGGGGTTTATTCCTTTTTTTAGGATAGCGAGAGAGGCCAAGCTTATTGTTCTGTTATGCCTCTTGGCCAACTGTATGTCCAAATTGAAGTTCTAGAAAATCATTTTAAGAATGAAAATTAGAGTCAATCAGCAGCTAGGTTAGGCTTTCCCAGGTAAGTATTATTGCAGCATTTTTACGAGTGACTAGACTGTAGATTTTAAACACGGCTCCATCTTTGTACACCTTTCTGGCCCAGTTTGCGATAGAAATCTCCTCCTCAGCCAGTCTATAGACCATATCTGGCTTTCCATCACACAATCTCTAATGTATCTTTCATCCGTAGCCGAGCGCGATTCTAGACCAGCTCAGTTTGGATGCGGCCTCCTCTCCACGTTATATAAAGAATTACCATGCCCCAAATATTTACATCTCAGGGATGAAGCCAGACCAAAACTCTATTATTTATAAATTTCACAAATAAACTGAGAACCAAATCTCGCTTTGTCTCCGTGCCAAAACCCAGTTCCCAGTGACGGAGTTTAAAAAAGTATTTTTTAATCTGTAAAAGTTTACAAAGTATCACAGCATGAAATATTATAAATTGACCTAATGTTTTTTAAGTACGAGCACCAATGCTTCGCCATGACCTTGCTTCATCTGCAACATATGAGGATTGTATTGCTTTTGGCAACCGGCCGCCGGACCATCTGCTCCGTCAAGTGTTTGCGGGAGTGTTAAGGCTTTATAACAAAAGATAAATACACAGGCGGAACATTCGTGCCTGTCGGATATCACAGCTATGTGAGAACTACAAGCAAGTTTTCTATAAACAACTTACCAAAAGCAGTTCTGGACTCGAGCCGTCATATTTTCTGCCTGAAAAAAGATCAGCATGGTTTATTTGTCACGCTGTATATAGGTACTTACTGTATGGAAAAACGGTTACTTTAGGTAGCTTTGTCAATCCTCCAGAGAAATGTCAGCTGTGTCTAAAGCGAAAGTATCCAAGATTTATTACAAATTTAAAGCATTAATCCACCCTATCAGGAAGTTTAGCACAAAGCTCTCCTTACCGACTGTGTTCCCACCCACCATGGTGTCTAACTCCTCCCGCTGCAAAAAATACTTTAGACACTACTGAAAATGGAAATTTGTTGGCTGAAAGTATAATGCTTCTAGATGATTTCTTTAATGTTTGTGTAGCACCCTGGTGTATAGACAGGGTTGCTAAGAAATTTAGTTTGCCAGGTGGTAGTTTTCCTGGCTAATTGTTAGGAGATCAATTGATTCCCCTCTAATTCTGGAATTGCTGCACCTTTTCTCTTCTGTCACTAGGTGGCACTGTGCTTGTGACATTAGAATGACAAGGGGGCTTAGCAAGGTCAGAGTATGAATGGATGGGGTGTCTCAGCCAATTGGCAAGGGTTTCTTTAGTCCCTACTGGGAGAGCCTATTTACTTGGGTGGAGTAAGGTGATCGAGGCCCTGTGCCACCTGGACGGCTGTCTGGGTGAACGTGTGTTACGTCGCCCCGGGTTGCTAGGCCAAGCCGGAGGCCTATCCTGGGGACACCTGGCTGCTAGGCTGCCTAAGGCCTATCCAGGAGCAAGAGAAGTAGGATTGGGACTGCAGGATTGGAGTCCAACCGAGTTGTGAAGGTTCAGTCAGATAGGGAACTAGTTGTGGTCGGAGGGGAAGCTGTCGCCACTAAGGGACCATCCACCTTGTTACCGGAGACTACAGTGAGTAAGCTGGAGCCAGTACCCGAGCAGTCTTCTCACCAGCCGGGAATGGTGAAGAAGGGGGAAAGCTTCAACAGGTGCCAAGCCAGGGACGCAGCAGGACAGCAGGGGTGACGCTTGAGGAGCATTGAGTGCCAAGCTAGGGACCTAGCAGGATAGGTGATGCTTGAAGAGTATACAGCGTGCTAGCTGTGGAAGAGCTCAGGAGATTAAGTGGCGATTGGATCTGGAAGTCTAGTGAAAGACCGGGAGCTCAGTGAGTAAAAGTCTACAGTGAGAAACTGTACTGTAAGAGAAGAACTTTTCTGTGTTGCCAATAGTTAGATACAACTACTGTTAGTAACTGCTACAAGATTGTTGCTATAGGAGACAGCGGTCCTACCTATACAGAAGTGGTGTCCGGCTGGAGGCCTTCACCTGTATGGCTATCTACCTATAGAAGTTTCAGAGTCTGCCAATTATCATTGCATCTACTTAAGAGTGTCCTGGCCCTAACCCTCTCTCCCACTGTTCTGTTAAGAGACAATAAATCATTTTTGCATTCAAAAAGTGTCTGGCGCCCATTACTCCATCTCGCGTCACACCCACCATGCCTTGTAACCCACTCTACAAAGACGGATGTCAGCTATCCCTGACTCTGGAGGTCACCATTAGGCCGTTAGAGTTCCAGGACCTTGCTACATTTGCAAGAATATAAACAAATGTTTTATAATTCTTTAACACTTTTTTTAGTCGATTTGTACAATATGGTGCATTCATTACACTCGGTTTGCAAAGCATACTGTTCCTTTTTTAACAGCCCAATTATAGCCATTTTTTTCTTGAAAAAAAAGTCAACACTGAAAAGCCTGACAGAAATGTTAACATTTCCATCAGGCAACGCAGCTTGGTCCCTGACCTGCCCCTCAGCCTGTGACTGAACAAACTAGGAGCATTAGCAAACTGATAAGACCACTCCTCTGTTCACTCTGCTCTCTTCTTGTCTGCATGTTCACTGTCAGCACCTAAAGCATGCTGCACACCTGATTGGCTCAGAGTGCTGCCCCAACCTCCCCCCAGCCTGAACGCTGCTGTAAAGAGGATGTCAGGAAGCTGATATTATTATTATTATTATTATTTCAGATACTTATATAGCGCCGTCAATTTACGCAGCGCTTTACATATACATTGTACATTCACATCAGTCCCTACCCTCAAGGAGCTTACAATCTAAGGTCCCTAACTCACATTCATACATACTAGGGACAATTTAGACAGGATCCAATTAACCTACCAGCATGTCTTTGGAGTGTGGGAGGAAACCGGAGTACCCGGAGGAAACCCACGCAGGCACAGGGAGAACATGCAAACTCCAGGCAGGTAGTGTCGTGGTTGGGATTCGAACCAGCGACCCTTCTTACTGCTAGGCGAGAGTGCTACCCACTAGACCACTGTGCCGCCCAATATCATGGCATAGGGCCATTCCAGTGGTGGATTCTGTCTGAGGAGGCCATTTTTGACACCTACCGCCATTGGTTGCTCAGGACGCTGATGGACAGGCTTCGCAATATGGATGGAGCCCCGAGGTCCTTGTAGGCATCTCTACTTAACAGAGTAGCTGTGTAAACCCATAAAGCAGGTCTTCAGCTGCAACACACTCAGAGGCAACAATGACTTTAGATACAACCATGAATGACACTCACTGTCACTGAACCATACGAAATAAGTGGAGCCATACCTGAGACAGGCCCCATACGAATTTACATTTGTTTAAAATGACCACCTTCAAGGATCTTGAACCCAACCAGCTGCTAAGACATATTCGAACCAAACTCTTAACTGTCAGCAACAGAATGCAACAACCATCCACTCAATTTTAAAAGGGGGAGGAAGGGTAGGAGGCTTCCCCAATGACAGTACAAAATATTTTACAGAGCACACATACAAGAATGACATTTCCTGCAGGGCTCGTTAAAAACACCTGAACATATTCAAAAAATACGGGGGTTTGGTCACACTATATGGTCATATAGTGCTAAGCCCACTTACTGCGACAAAGTACCCCGAATTAGTGGGTCCTACACTAGTAATAGAATGGAAGATCCTTTGTCTCAACCATGAGAGCTGAACTCCTCTATGTGGGAGAACTGAAGGGGATACATCCTAAACACTGGTGGCCACTAATGTCATTCTTGTAGGTGTGCGCTGTAAAATATTTTGTACTGTTTGTAGGTCTTATAGCAGCACCATCTTGAATTTAAACGCGTTGTATGGTGTGCCCCCCCAAATATGTTCTTGTATTCCCCAATGACAGCTCTTCTCCAACTGAGGACTTCCTAGGACCCTCCTACCAACCATTCCCTGAATTTCCCCCTATTCCTCTCTGAGCCACCAAGCCAGTAAGTACCCCAATCCCTTATTTGCTTTTCACCTCCAGAAAGGGTCCCTCCTATGCCGAACCCCTTTAAACCCCATTATCACTGCATCCATGTCTCTTTTTCTTACTGCGAGCCTAACTATCTTTAATTTTTAAGGCTTATTTGAGCAAGCTGAAGTTAGCTGAAGTTAGAATCTGATTGGATACTTCGTACAGCTGCTCCAGATTCTGTCTGCTCCAGGTTTAGTAAATTCCCCCCTGTATATTTAACAATTTTTTTAAATAAATACCTAACTGCATCCATTTGGTGCTATTTTTCCATCCACCTGGAGCACAGCTTTAGGAGAAAAACAATAATTACTTTGTTAAACAATAACTAAAATGAAAGCGTATTTGTATTTACTGCTAATAATCGGCTTATTACATGCGGCACGTTGCAATAAAGGTAATTATAGCGCTGTCACATGCGAGAAGTCAACATCACAGGCCCAGCTGTTCCTGATTTGTAGGCCTCTGTAAAATGACTGACATGTTTTAAGATATTTACTGTACACTGAGCTTTTGTGACTCGAACCACACAATCCGTCTGTCAAAATAAGTCAACACTCACGGCTCTTTTTTTTTTCCCAGCGAGTCATTTTCTGAAAACATTTCCTGATGTGTTCTTGCCATGAGCAAGACTGCTGACGTCCACCAGACAGGTATGTGAAATTAAAAAACAGCCAAAAAAATAAAGAAAAAAAAATATTTTAACAGAACAACAATAGTAAAAATAACAATATTTAGATGGGGCCTTGTTCTTACTTTTAGATGCTCTGTTTAGGACACGATAAACAATAGAGGCAACACAATAAATCAAAGAGAGGACTGGTATTGCTGCCTAGCAAATGCCACAAGTTGTTAAAGGCTGAGAGGTCCCGCAGGTTGCCGGCTTAAAGGGACTCTGCCAAATGAAAATCATGGAGGCTGCCATTGTTCAAATTTCCTTTTTGAGAATGATTGTTCATTTTTCCAGCAGGTCATTTTCTAAAAACATTTCCTTATGTGTTACCATGAGCAAGACTGCTGACGTCCACCGGACAGGTATGCAATTTTTTTTTAAAAAAAGTAAAAAAAAAAAAGAAAAAAGTAATTTTAACAGAACAAAAGTGGTAAAAAGAACCAACAATCTTTGGGTTGAGCTTTGTTGTTTCTTTTAGATGCTTTGTTTGGGACATGTTAAAAAGCAATAGAGGCAAGAAGTGAAAGCAAATAGGGGACTGCTATTGCTCTCCAGGAAATGCCACAAGTTGTTAAAGTTGGAGAGGTCCTGCAGGTTACTCTGCCTTTACGAGAATCATGGAGGCTTCCAAAGTCTGAAAGGTCCTTCAGGTTACCTAAAAGGGACTCGGCCTTTATGAGAATCATGAAGGCTGCCAAAGCCTGATAAGTCCTGCAGGTTACCCTAAAGGGACTCTGCCATGTGAAAATCATGGAGGCTGCCAAATCTGAGAGGTCCTGCAGGTTATTTTAAAGGGACTCAGCTTTTCAAGAATCATGGAGGCTGCCAAAGCCTGAGAGGTCCTGCAGGTTACCACAAAGGGACTCTGCCATGTGAGAATCAGGGAGGCTTGCAAAGTCTGAGAGATCCTGCAGGTTACCACAAATGCACTCTGCCATTATGGAATCATGGAGGCTGTCAATTTAAGAGATCCTGCAGGTTACCTTAAAGAGACTCTGCCATTTGAGAATCATAGCTGCCATTGTTCAACTCTTTTTTTGAGAATGCTAGTTCCTTGGCTGTAATGCTGAAGCCTTGGCTTCAATGCTTTCTTAGCAACCCATGATTAAATATAGAGAGATGGAATTTCAGATACTTATCCAAAATTCATTTACAGCTTGCTTGCTCCGACTCTGTGGGTTTTGGACAAGTGAGGAAGGATTATACCTTTTAAGAAGAGAAACCGATACTCAGGGTCGGCCAGTCCCTCCTCCAGCTCAAACCTAACCTCCTTGGCAAACCCTATGGCTACTCCTCCTGCCCCTTTAATCGGTGAATCACCATAAAACCATATTGGGAAGTCTCTAGAGTAGATTTTTTAATTCTTACTAACGCTTAAGTGTGTCTCTTGAAGCATTGCCACCTCGGCTTTCAGGAATTTCAGTTCACATAAGATGTTGGTACCCTAGTCATGATCCAGCCAGCCCGTACGAGCAGTAAATGTACTGCGGCCAGGTGGCAAGCGGTTAAATCTTTTTTCGATGGAGACGATCTTTAAAAATCATACTGAAGTAGCTAATGGTGTCCCTATACCATAGCATGGTAAACCTAAAGGCTCCGACTTGGTTAGTCAGGTGAATTTGTGGACGGTGCCCTGCGGTCTGCTAACAAACAGGGCGCTCGGTTTGTGTTAGCACAGCAGAAAAGATAAATCTGCAATGCAAAGTGATGGCGGAATGAAGGAAAGTATTACTTAACAGAGAGAGTTAGATTAGGGGAATGTTTTTCATAGCCGAGACAAGCTGAGGATTTCCTAGACAGTCTGTCGGCATAAAACAACAACCGCGCAGAGAACCAGCTGAAGAAAAGTGATCTGAGGATTTTTTAAAGGCCAAATATTTACCAGAGCGATTGTGGACGGAAAAGTCTAATTAATCCATTTAGTGCCACATAAAAACAATACATCAGGATTGTAAAACTGGCCTTGAGGCAGATGTATAGAAAAGACAAAAGTGAGGCATTTATATTTCACTTGAAACATAAATTGTATTTTAAATTCAATCTGCCTGTACAGTAGCGTTAAGAGAGGCACTTCCAATACCAGGAGCCAATCAGGATCAGTGTAAGCAGGAATAAAGGGCAAAAGAGATAACTTATCAGTGTTCTACTGTTCCTTTACTGTCCAATCAGCCAGCAGGGGGTGTGGCTTTGACCAAGCTGTGCTGCTGTAGTGTTGTCTGGCAGGGGTGCCAAGATTACAAACCCGGCTGCACAGAATTACAAACTCTTCAGCACAGGGGTCTCTAAACTTTTCAGCACAAGGGCCACACTGCATATCATACAGATATTCACAGGCCAATGAAAAAATCAGTTTTATAAATGAACAAATCAAATTTAAATAAATTAATATGTTTTATTTGGAGTTTTTTTTTTTGGAATCAGCATAATATGATGATATGATATGATATGAGAGACAAAAACTTCAGTAAACAAAAAAAAAGTAAACTTAAAGGGTAACTCCACTTTCGTGGGGGGAAAAAATAGCAAATAAAGAAAAAATAATATAGGACATATAATTGTGACACTAATCACATTGTAATTGAATGTTATTAAAAAATACCTTTCCTTTTCAATCTGCAGCCGCTGTAATTTTCTGAGAATGCATTGCAATAAGGCTACCTGGAGTTGTTCTGTACACAGAATGTGTACTGACCACTGCCCAGAAACATCATTTCCTGCTTGTGTGATCGGCTCACAAATTTTCCCAGAAGTCTGCACTAAGATACAAGTCAGATTTCAGGCATCCCCTGCAACAAAAATTTCATTTTTAGAGAGATACTTTCAATAGGAACACGTCTAAAGGGATGCAGGCCCAGCAGATTTCTTCACTAGTGCTCTGCAGCTGCACACCTGACAGTTAATTATGAGACAAACACACAGGGATTTCTTCAGAATAACAAAAGGTAGGAATCTGCAACAAAGTGTGTTATAATCCTTGCAAAGTACATTGATCACCCAGTCCTCTCAGGCATGCCTCTCAGTCCTCTGCTGACTGTAACACTCACCAGCCCTCCTGGCTGTCTTCCTCCATGGAGATCTGGTAGTGTTCTCCTGCTGTCCTCAACCTTGCTCCTGTGCCTCCTTGCCCGAGGTCACCCCCCCCCCGACTAGAGGGCACCCTCAAGGGCCACCTACAGCCTAACACCCCATCTCCAGCTTCCACCCGAACTCTACTGACCCAGCTGGGCTGACCCTGAGTATTGGAGTGTGCCTGCCCCCTGCCAACCCATCTGTTGGAGATTGGTCAGGGCCCTCCAGGCAGCTCCTCCTCACCTCCGCTCCCATTCTTCTGGAGGTTTCCAGCAAGCTCCAGATGTGGGGGGAGGTCTCAAAGATGTTGCCTGTGAGTCATCCAGTCCTCCCTGAGTAACTCAAACCCTGACCTAGAAAAACACAAGCTTGGCTGCCAGCCAAGCCTAACAATTTACCTAGACTACACAAAAAAAATCTATTCTAGCACACTAGAGGGTGCTACATATGATTAAAATATATATATTCCCATACTTCTCTTTTAAGCCCATCAGAATCCCTATCAGAGCCTCGTCTTCTTATATCAGAGTCCCCATCAAAGTTCTTCTTATATTGGTGTCCCTCATTACATGGAAGACCCCCTTACATCAGGGTCACCATCAGAGTCCCTATTTTCATCAGAGCCCCCTTATATCAAAGTCCCCATCAGAGATTCGCCTCCTTATATCAGAAACCCCAATAAAGTCTCCCTTAAGTCTAATACACACTGAGGTTGAGTTATTAAAGGTGTAGAGTGCAAAATCTGGTGAAGCTGGGTAGCCAATCAGCTTCTAACTTCAGCTTGTTCAATTATGCTTTGAGAATAAAACATGGAAGCTGATTGGTTTCTCTACAGAGCTGCACCAGATTTTGCACTCTTCGTTTTAAGAAAATCAATCCTACTATCAGTAGGATTGAACAAAAAAAAAACTGAAGAGCTTAGGGGAAGCCGCTGTACTAACAATCCAATTTTGGTACAGTGATCTCCCCACTGAGCTATTGTGTTCTGACAGGGGGAGCCCCCCCCTTCCAGAACACACTGGGCAGCGCTCTCAGCCATTGGCTGAGATCACTGATCGTATGCCGATTGGCAGCCCTTTTTTGGTCATGCCCCTTTGGCAGTAGCCAGACGTTTAGACGGCTTCTGTCAGACTAGCTGCTGTACACACGGGCCGAATGTCAGCGACTTTTCTATTAAACCGGCCAATACCCCTCGATATTTGGCCCGTGTGTACGAGGCTTTACATTGGAGTCCCCATTGCATGGAAGAGTTTGGAGATCCCTGCTTTAGCACATGTAACAGTGGCCTTCTATGTATGCATTTGCATTTACCGTAGCTGCTTCCTTGAAATTCAAGGGCTACAGACGTTGAATGCATGATATCTGCTCTTGAACCAGTTAGCAATTAAAAGATAAAGGGAAATAAAAGATAAGGATTACTTGTTCAGGATAAAACATCTTATGAGATCTATAATCAGTGAAACTGACCCTACTACCTCAAAGCACAAAGCAAACACAACTGTGTACATACAGTACATAGACACAAATCCAGTAATGTCATTATCACAAGCTGGAGTCATTGCGTCTCAATACACTATCACATTCCTCCAACTAACCTCTGCTGGTGACTACACAGCTCTCCGCATCCAAATACCTAACAGTGGGGGACCATGCTGTACTTATATAAAATCATCAATAAATCGTTATCACTTCATCACATAAAACCACTAAAAACATAATAATTCCTAGTGTGATGCTTTGAAAAGGGTACTTTGCCACCTGCATGGCATGCAATCAAAATGTATCAAAAAGCAAGGAATCAATTGTATCAAAAAGACCGGTTGGTGTATTTATAAAATGTGTTCTGAGTGAATGGGGCAAAATCGAAAGTTCTCAGGTTATATTCTCTGCAAATTAAACTTTATTCATTTAGTGTTAATAGTATCTGAAAATAGTGCATTCTGGCCACTAGATGGTGCTAAGCATAAAATAAATAAGTATGCTCCTCTGCTCCATCTAATGGTCATAATGTGGTATTTTCCCAATTCACACAGTCAATTTTTTTTTACCACCTTGTATTTGTTACATCTGATTGCTTGCTGTACACTGTCTATACTGGGTTCCTCTATAGATGTAGGTAGCAAAGTCCCGTCTAAAGTAGCACGATTTCAAAGCCGCACTGGTTACAAAGTGCTAGTTCAGCATGGGACCTGGAAGGTAGTGGAGATCACTGTAATAGCTGTGTGTGCTATAGAGATTTCCAGCTTCCACAGGGATCCACCAGGTATGGTAACTAAATACTTACACTGATCCAAGCTGGGCCAATGTAACTATGTAAAAATTGCCTTAGACTGGGTTCACACCTCCGACGGATGCGAATTCGCACTAGTGTGAAGCCAGCCTGAAAGTAGAACTTTAGTCAGAAAATGAAGTCCTGCTAGATCACTTCACACTGGCCCCTTTTGCAGGTATAGCTATGTAAAAAATAAGTACCTGTACTGTTTAACCACTTCAATACCGAGCACTTTCACCCACTTCCTGCCCAGGCCAGTTTTCAGCTTACAGCGCTCTCGCACTTTGAATGACAATTGCGCGGCCATGCAATGCTGTACCCAAACTAAATTGTTATCATTTTTGTGAGACAGATAGAGATTTATTTTGGTGGTATTTAGACTCCACTTATTTTTTTGATTTTTGCTAAACAGATAAAAAAAAGACCAATAATTAAAAAAACAAAAAAAACAGGTTTTCTTAGCTTCTGTTACAAAATTTTGTAAATAAGTAATTTTTCTCCTTCACTTATGTACACTGATGAGGTCGCACTGATGGGCTGCACTGACGGGCACTGATATGCTGCACTGTGCAGCATATTAGTGCCTCCTCACTGATGAGGTGGCACTGATGGGCACTGATGAGGTGGCACTGATATGCAGCACTGATAGGTGACACCGAGCGGGCATCGCTGATGGGACTGCACTGATAATCAATGCACTGATCATCAGCGCAGACCCCCCCCCCCGTCAGGGGAGCCGCTTAACGGCTCTCCTCTATTCATGCGTTGTCAGCGTGAATAGAGGAATGCCGATAACTGGAACTTTCCTATTTGTGATTAGGGTGGCATAGCGGTGCAGTGGTTAGCACTCTCACCTAGCAGTAAAAAAGGGTCGCTGGTTCGAATCCCAACCACGACACTACCTGCCTGGAGTTTGCATGTTCTCCCTGTGCCTGCGTGGGTTTCCTCCGGGTACTCCAGTTTCCTCCCACACTCCAAAGACATGCTGGTAGGTTAATTGGCTTCTGTCCAAAATTGGCCCTAGTATATGAATGGGGACCTTGGATTGAGGGTAGGGATTGATGGGAGTGTGCGATGTTCAGGGTTAGGGACAAGGGTCAGGGTTGTAGACCCACACTCACTCAGGTTGAACTGGATGGACTGGTGTCTTTATTCAACCTTACTAACTATGTAACTATGTAACTATGTGATTGGACCCAGCTGATCACATGGTAAAGAGCCTACGTCATAGGCTCTTTACTGTGATTGGAGATGCGGTGTGTCCGAGCAACACGCCACACCATCGATCGCCGTGCTGCACACCCCCAGGGGCACACAGCAGATTGCTCTGAAGGACGTCATATGAATCAGAACATTGAAACCCCCGCCCCGGCTGTCATTTTGCTATAGGCTGGGTGGGAAGGTGTTAATATCCAGTAACATGTTACATATACATTAAGTATATGTAACTTACATGTAACAATAGGAGACCATGCTGCACTTACCTTGCTCTGCACATGCTCACCGCTAGAGGCCGTGGCCGGCACTGGTAAAATTGTCTCCGCCGGCCGCCATTTTACTGAAGACCAGCTTTCGTGAGGAAGAAAGAAGAGGCAGAACCCAGGCTCCGCCTCTTGGTTCTTCCCTTCGGCTGGTCTTCTGTAATGGAGCGGAGGCTAAATCACCTGCGGCCCGCACCTGAGGGGACACCTGATGTAAGGTGGGACTTCCCTGGGGGCACCTGATGTAAGGAGGGACTCCTCTGGGGACACCTGATGTGAGGAGAGACTTCGCTGGGGGCACCTGATGTAAGGAGGGACTTCGCTGGGGGCACCTGATGTAAGGAGAGACTCCGCTGAGGGCACCTGATGTAAGGAGGGACTTCGCTGGGGGCACCTGATGTAAGGAGAGACTCCGCTGAGGGCACCTGATGTAAGGAGGGACTCCGCTGGTGGTACCTGATGTAAGGAGGGACTCTACTGGAAGTGCCTGGTGTAAGGAGGGACTCTGCTGGGAATGCCTGGTGTAAGGTGGGACTCTACTGGGGACACCTGATGGCATCTGGTGGCAGGTGGCGGTGGCAAGTGACACGCTCAGGGTTCCCACTAATTCTGCATTATGGTGAGTTGAAATATTTAATTTTATATTAAAATGTAATAATAGAAATAATGCGCTTCAGTCAGCCTGATACCATACAAACCATGGTGCCATGATGATTGAAGTGCTAACACCAGGTGTTTGGAGTATCTTTATCTACTGATTGTTAAACCTTCTGGAATACACATATTTCTATTGTGGTGTAGGATCTGAGCCTGCTGTCCCTCCATCACGCTTTCTTTCCTTCTTTCTCCCTCCTTCCTTCCCTATTTCTTTTTTTCGTTCTTCCTTTCTCTCTCCCTTACTTATTCCCTCCATTCCTCATTCATTTCACACTCTAACCACACCCCCTTTGAGCCATGCCACCTTAGAGCCACGCCCATTTCTGTTTAAACAAACGCCCATTTTTTATTTCCTCGATACGCTCCGCCTTCCAATGAATGCCTTTCCCCCTAATTGTAGCAAGATTCCGCCTACAGACAAAAAAATGTCCCTATAAATATTTTTGCAATGTTGGCAACTATGAAATGGCAGTTTGCAGCAAGCAGAAACAGGAGCCGGAGATGATTTAAAGCACACACTCATTTTGGCAGCATAATTATTAATGTGGAATGTACGTTCCTTGCTAAACAACATTATTTATTATAAAGTTGTTATGGGTAAAGTTCCACTTTAACTGGAATTCTGATGTTCCCAATAGCAAATTCTTTTTTAATTCAGGTCCACTTTAAAGTATGCAAGCATATTTGTATTTTTCTATTGCTGTGATCCTTCTGTTAGATCCTGATCCATTTCATGGCCATCTTGTAAATACATACATATAGACTTTGCAACCACTTAAAATGTTTAAATGTACTAAGCCGTGTGCAATTTTAAAGCCAGTTGCAGACCAATTTCCACTTTGTAGATTTTAATAGCGGTACTAGAAAACAAGCGTTTGCTGCTGATTGTCCTCTCCAGCTACACCTTGACGATTAGTGCTCCGTAATGTACATACTTAACCCCTTGACACCAATTTCCCCGTGTTCTGCATTCAAACAACGTATGGAGTAATTGAAAGCAAAAAGTAATAGGAAAGAAACCCACCAAACAAGTTATGCAAATCTACCCGGCAAGATTGCTTCTTGTTTTGTTCCTTTTCCTTCATCAAAAGACACCGTTTACTTTTCTTCCCTGAAGTGCATGTTCAGACTCATAGCCTTATCTGCCTGGAACTTCCTGTGCTTCTGTCATTTTTCTCTTTTAATATTTTCTTTTTGTATTTTATTAAAGCTAAACTTCAGGCAGATTAAAAAGACGAATGAATGCAGCTCTGTTTTCATTAATACATGATTACATTTATTTTTTACATGCAAGCAATATGAATACCTGAATTTGCCCGGTATGGTAGGGCTGGAGTGTGAGAGAAGCCAATCAGTTCATGTGCTGACAAGAAGCATGCTGATAGAAGGAGAAAGCAAAGTGATTGGCTCATTACTGTGCTACTTCTTTCACTGTCCAGTCACTGGCTAGGAACAGGTCCAGGACAACCTGAGCTCAGAGGAGGTGGGTTGGATGATGCTGGCCATTAGGCTGAGGACATATAATGGCAGAAAAAAAAGGACTTCAAGGAACTTCTCAGGATTGAATGTGAAAAAGGACTGCAAGGAACTTCTCAGAATTGAATGTGAATTGAGGTGGGTTGGATGATGCTGGCCATTAGGCTGAGGACATCTAATGGCAGAAAAAAAAGGACTGCAAGGAACTTCACTGAACTTCTCAGAATTGAATGTGAAAAAGGACTGCAAGGAACTTCTCAGAATTTAATGTAAATTGAGGTGGGTTGGTGATGTTGGCCATTAGGCTGAGGACATCTAATGGCAGAAGAAAAGAACTGCGAGGAACTTCAAGGAACTTCTCAGAATTTAATGTGAAAAAGGACTGGAAGGAACTTCTCAGAATTGAATGTGAATTGAGGTGGGTTGGATGATGCTGGCCATTAGGCTGAGGACATCTAATGGCAGAAAAAAAAGGACTGCAAGGAACTTCTCAGAACTGAATGTGAATATTGCACCAAAAGCTGGTTTGGACCAGACCAATCTATATGCCCAGCAGTATATTGCAAACAACCCCCAATCATCCTATGCCCGTCCGTTTGAGTGGAGAGATCTGAATTTGGAGGAGTTCAAATTGTTTATGGGCCTCACCCTTAACATGGGGCTTACAGAAAAAAAAATGAAGGACATGCCTACTGGTCCACCAACCCCATCCACCACATGCCCATTTATTCTGCTGTAATGTCCAGGTCCCGATATGATATGATTATGCGCTTCCTTCACTTCAGTGACAACACTCAGTGCCCTCCCTGAAATCATCCAAATTATGTAAAATTCGCCCACTCATAAAAAATTTTTCCCAAAGATTTGCAGAACTCTATGTCTCTGATCAGAATATATGTGTGGATGAGTCCCTGGTACCCTTTTCAGGCCGGCTAGGAATAAAACAATATATTCATGGCAAAGGGGCCAGATATGGAGTAAAATTTTACAAGCTATGTGAAAGAACCACGGGATATCTGTATGCATTCCGCATATATTAAGGAAGAGATTCCCAGCTCCAGCCCCCTGAGTGCCCAGCCTACATAGGCACAACTGGAAAAATTGTATGGGACCTGCATACCCACTGCTGAACAAAAGTTATCACATATACCTGGATAACTATTATACCAGCCTGCCCCTTTTCAAACACCTATACCTTGCAAAAACCCTGGCCTGCGGAACCTCCAGAAGGAACAGGAAGAGCTTCCCACAATCTGTAGTGAACAAAAAACTGCGAAGGGGGGAAAAAGCAACTTTAAGAAGAAGAAGCAAGGAAGTGCTGGCCTTGATGGGAGCATAGCAGGAATGTGTACATGATGTCCACCATCCATGATGACACTACATTTGAGGTTCACAGATGACGAGGTCCCATTTAAAAGCCAAAATGCGTCCAAGAATATAATCTTTACGTGGGGGGGTCATTTCAATGACCAAATGCTTCAGCCCTATTTGGCAATAAGGAGGTCCCGTTTCTGGTACAAGAAAGTAGCGATTTATATCATTCATTTGGCCATTTATAATGCATATATCATCTACACCAAATCCACGGAAAGCCCCACCCCCCTTCTAAAATTAATCAAAGAAATTGTCATGTCCCTCATCTATCAACAAAGACCCCCCCCCCCCCCCCGAAAACCTTCACTCTGATGCCAACTTCATGAGCGCCACTTCCCGGGCAACATTCAACCAAGTAAAGCAGGCCGAAGATGCCCAAAACGATGTCGTGTAGGCAGCAAAAGAGGATTTCGAAGAGATACCAGCTACCATTATCTCCAGTGTCCCTCCCACCTGGCCTATGCATTGGAGAATGTTTCCGACTTTATCACACGTCCCTAAAATATTAAGCCATATTTTTAACTATTTCCCCATTTTCATCATCTTTGCTGACCATTTTCCATGCTTCCTCAAATATCCATGCCACTGTCTTCCACGTGAACTGACCCTGGCCTGTTTTTGGACTATGTCTCTGCCTACTGTTTGGACTGCTTCCATGTGAATTGACCCTGGCCTGTTTTATAGACTACGCTTCTGCCTACTGCTTGGACTGCTTCCACGTGAACTGACCCTGGCCTGTTTTATCAACTACGCTTCTGCCTATCGCTTGGACTGATCTGTTGCCCTGCTACTGTAGTAGACAGGGTTTCACATATGTGAGGGGCTCCAGAATTGTTTTTCCAAATAGGGGAAACTCATTTTTTCGTTTTATGTTGGCTTCGTAATTTCCGAGTTAGAGTCTGGAATCTGGAGGCTTCAGAGAGATTTGGGTGGGAGAAGCCTCTACCGCTGTGCCCCTGCGCCCAGGTCTTACCTGACTGAGGCCCTCAGCCTGCTGCTGACTTACTGCCCTCATGCCTCTGCCTGCTGTATGAACTGACCACACCTCTGCCTGTTACCTGTACTATGGAAATAATTAGCTGTAGAAAGAGGCAGTGTGTTTATTTTACCCTTTCCTTAATAGAATTTATTTTGGAGTATAAATCTTGGTATGTACATGCTATGTGTTAGAAATATGAAGGGCCTTCAAAAATGATAGTTTGTCAGGAAATTAGATATGTAATTTATGTTCCTAGAACACCTGAAGGTGCTGCTTGAATGTTGGGCCTCTGTATGTGGCTAGGCTGTGTAAAAGTCTCACATGTGGTATCGTCATCCTCAAAAGGAGTAGCAGAATGTATTTTGGGGTGTAATTTTTGCTATGTACATGCTATGTCTAAAAAATATTGTATAAATGGAAAACTTTGTGTAAAATAAATGCATTCAAATTTTCTTTCCACATTTTCCAAAAACATGCCTCATAGATTATACGTTGGGGTGTTTACTTTCCAAAATAGGGCCATTTTGAGGGCGTTTCCATTGTCCTGGTGCTCCAGGGCCTTCAAAAGTGCAATAGGTTGTCAGGAAATTATATGTGTAATTTATGCTTCTAGAACGTCTGACAGTGCTACTTGGATGTTGGGCCTCTCTATGTGGCCAGGCTGTGTAAAAGTCTCACACATGTGGTATCGCCATACTCAGGAGGAGTAGGAGAATACATTTTGGGGTGCGATTTTTGCTATGTGTATGCTATGTGTTAGAAATATTGTATAAAGGGATAACTTTGGGTTAAAAAAAATGCATTTTCATTTTCTTTCAACATTTTCCAAAAACTTGTGGAAAAGAGTGACATGTTCAAAAGACTCATTATGCCTCATAGATTATACGTTGGGGTGTTTGCTTTCCAAAATGGAGTCATTTTGTGGGCGTTTCCATTGTCATGGTGCTCCAGAGCCTTCAAAAGAGTGATAGGTCGTAATGTCCCTAGAACGCCTGATGGTGCTCCCTGCATGTTGGGCCTCTCTATGTGGCCAAGCTGTGAAAAAGTCTCACACATGCAGTATCGCCATACTCAGGATGAGTAGCAGAATGTATTTTGGAGTGTAGTTGCAAGTATGCATATGCTGTGTGGGAGAAATAACCTGTTAATATGACAATTTGGTAAAAAAAAAAAAAAATCTTAATTTTGCAAAGAATTGTGGGAAAAAAATACAACTTCAAAAAACTCACCATGCCTCTTACTAAATACCTTGGAATGTCTACTTTCCAAAAAGGGGTCATTTGGGGGGGATTTGTACTTTCCTGGCTTGTTAGTGTCTCAAGAAATTAGATAAGCCATCAGTACATCAAGTGTGATCAATTTTCAGTGATTGGCACCATAGCTTATAGACTCTATAACTTTCACAAAGACCAAATAATATACACTGATTTGGGTTATTTTTACCAATGATATGTAGCAGTATAAGACTTTCACACTGGGGTGCTTTTTAGGCATTTTAGCACTAAAAATAGCGCCTGTAAAGCGCCTCTCAAGCCACCCCAGTGTGAAAGCCCGAGTGCAGTCACACTGGGGTGGTGCGCTTGCAGGACAGAAAAAAAAGTCCTGCAAGCAGCATCTTTGGGGTGCTGCGGGAGTACTGTATACACCGCTCCTTCACTGCCCCTGCCCATTCAAATTAATGCGCCTGCTTTCATCAGCGTCGCAACACGGGTGCTATTAACCCCTTCTTCGGCTGAATAAGCATCGCTATAACAGCGGTAAAACCCTGCTAAAACTAGCGGCGCTTTACCGTTAATGCCCGTACCAGAGAAGGGTCTTAATTTTGGCCAAAATTTATGAAGAAAACTTACTAATTTGTTAAATTTTATGACAGAAACAATGAAAAAGGTGTTTTTTTCACAAAATTTTCAGTCTTATTTTATTTATAGCACAATAAATAAAATCCCAGTAGTGATTAAATACCACCAAAAAAAGCTCTATTTGTGTGAAAAAAAGACACCTGTTAATATGGGTACAGTGTTGCATGACCGCGTAATTGTCATTCAAAGTGTGAGAGTGCTGAAAGCAGAAAATTGGCCTGGGCAGGAAGGGGGTGAAAGTGCCCAGTAGGCAAGTGGTTAAACTAAAAGTGCCAAAAAGGTTTTAACCTTAATGCATTCTCTTCATGAAGGTAAAAAGCCTTCTGCATGCAGCTCCCCTTCAGACTCACCATTATACTTACCTGAGCCCGATCGCAATCCCGCGCTGTGCACAAGAGCAGAGGCTCTCTTGGCTCTCTATCTCTTCATTGGCTCAGAGACAGCAGCAGGAGCCATTGGTTCCTGCCGCTGTCAATAACAGCCAGTGAGGAGGGTGTGGGGCCAAGAGGCACTTTGTGGGGCTGATTTACTAAAACTGGAGAGTGCAAAATCTGGTGCAACGGTGCATGGTAGTCAATCAGCTTCTAACTTCAGCTTGTTCAATTAACCTTTGACAATAAAACCTAGAAGCTAACTGGTTTATTTGTAGAGCTGCCCCAGATTATGCACTCTCCAGTTTTAGTAAATGAACCCCTGTGTGTCTATGGACACACAGAGCCAGCTCGAGGAGAGCCTGAACAAGTACCCCCATAGCAAGCGGCTTTCTATGGGGGCACTCAGAAGAGGAGGGGGGTGGCCTGGAGGACAGCAGGGAACCCCGGAGAAAGAGGATCTGGGCTGCTCTGTGCAAAACCAATGCCCACTTTAAAACACCTCCCACAGCTGGGAGGTGTTGTAACCTTTCTACCCTGGGGTCTGGGGTGCAGCTGCACCAATAGTAGGTTTGACAGTGATTTTCCATATGTCATATAAACACAGTAGAGCCTTCTTGAAACAGAAAATATTTGCATGTCTCACAAATCTCAAAGATAGGACACTTTTTCCTTTTTTTAAGGATATTGGGCAGAACAATTCAAACTATTCCTTTATTTGCTCCTGGGATTTTTGGTTCCTTTTACCCCACCTCACCATAACCTGTCCAGTTATACTTTACCGTACTCAAACAAAAAATTCAACAATCTAAGATTTTGGACCTCCTAATGTTGGCATTTGGACCATCTAATGTTGGAGTTTGGACCTCCTAATGTTTGTGTTGAGACCTCCTAATTGTGGTACTTGGATCACATAATGTTGGCAATTGGACCACCTAATGTTGGAGTTTGGACCTCCTAATGTTTGTGTTGGGACCTCCTTAATGTTGGCATTTGGACCACCTGATGTTGGAGTTTGGACCACCTATTGCTCGTGTTTGGACCACCTAATGTTTGTGTTGGGATCTCTTAATGTTGGCATTTGGACCACCTAATGCTGGAGTTTGGCCCATCTAATGCTGGAGTTTGGCCCACCTAATGCTGGAGTTTGGACCTCCTAATGTTTGTGTTGAGACCTCCTAATGTTGGCACATGGACCACCTAATGCTGGCATTTGGACCACCTAATGTTGGAGTTTGGGCCACCTAATGTTGGAGTTTGGACCTCCTAATGTTTGTGTTGGGACCTCTTTATGTTGGCATTTGGACCACCTAATGTTGGAGTTTGGCCCACCTAATGCTCAAGTTTGGACCACCTAATGTTTGTGTCGAGACCTCCTAAAGATGGCACTTGGACCACCTAATGCTGGCATTTGGACCACCTAATGTTGGAGTTTGGCCCACCTAATGCTCGAGTTTGGACCACCTAATGTTTGTGTTGGGACCTCCTAATGTTGGCATTTGGACCACCTAATGCTGGAGTTTGGACCTCGTAATGGTTGTGTTGGGGCCACCTAATATCAGTATATGGAGCATCTACTGTTCTAGTTTGGACCACCCAAACCTAATTTGCATTTAAAAGCCAGATGATGACCTGCAGTGCCCAGCACTTTTTAATTATGTGGTCCATTGAACTCCCTCAAGAGCTGGTTCTGCCTAGCTCAGTAGATTGTTAAAAGAAATGCCTGGATTCTTTCCTAAATGTACATACTGGATACTAATATTTATAGGTAAAGTTTATTTCAGGGAATATCCGATTGCTTCTTGGGGGATCAGGAAGGAATTTTTTCCCCTGCTGGAGCAAATTGGATCACACTTTTATTGGGGTTTTTTGCCTTCCTCTGGATCAACTGTGGGTATAGGATTGTATAACATATTTTTTTCCTTTGATTGAACTGGATGGACTTGTGTCTTTTTTTTCTGCTAGACTACGTAACTATTTAACTAGTGGAAAATTATGTGCAGCGCTAATCAAGTTTAAAAATACATGTACATGTATTGCTACAAAATAACCTTAAGTAATAAGTTCAGTGCACACAAAACAATGTACAATCAGTGTAAGGTGATGGATACAAACATATATAGACAATATCGTAAATTATATACATCCTCATATTCCATACAACCTTATGTGACCCTAGGTATAAAATAGATACCTCAATCCATAATATATTCTGTGAAAATTGGAAAAAAACGTATAAAGTGAAAGGTGCAAAAAAAAGAAAAGTCCAAATAAAAAAGAGAAGAAACAATTGGTAGTCCAAAAAAACTAGATACGTCCCAACGCCAACAGTATAAGGCCCCAATGTAGAGGGTTCAACCACCACCAATTCTGAAGGAGCTTACCGAAACTTGTGGACCCAGTTAAGCTTATGCCTAGTTGGGTCTACACGGGAGGGGGGTTGGTATATATACACCAATATGGATGGAATCACAGCACCACTTCCTCCTGAGTAATGTAGGGGATAATCAGCTTCCACCATCCCTTCCACAGCTTAATGCAGAGCGACTGTCCAGGACTTGCAACATCAAAGCAAAGGGTGGGCAGGGCAGTGTCTTCTCTATACCACTCAATCAGTGTAACCAAGAAAAGACAAAATAGCTCCGCATAGTGTAAAACCATAAGATGAAAAAATGTATTTTAAAAAGTTTAGTAATCACATTTTTATGGATAAAAAAAGCGCTTATCAGATAATCTTTCATGTGACAGCTCGTAGAACGCAATTGGACAGGGCTTGACCCAATAGGGCACCAACTATTTAACTACACAGGGGTGGATTTACTGAAGGCAAATAGACTGTGAACATTGCAAATGCAGTTGCTCCAGAGCTTAGTAAATGAGGGGAAGCCATTCTGTATACAGATGGTGTACAGTAAGCCCCCCCCCCCCCCACGATTTGTCATTTCCTGCTTGTGGGATTGGCTCACTGATTTTCCCAGAAGTCTGCACTAAAATACAAGTCAGATTTTGAGCATCCCCTGCAACAAAAATGTCTTTTTTTTTTAAAGTATACTCTCAAAGTGAAATCACATCTAAAGGGATGCAGACCCTGCCACTTTCCTCATTAGAGCCCTGCAAGTGCAGCAGCTGATTTTCCATATGGACACAGACAAATAAACAGCTATTTCTTCTGAATAACAAAAGGTAGGAACCTGCAACGGAGTTTGTTAAAATCCCTGTAATGTACATAGATTACCCAGAGGGGAATGTTTTTTTCCCAACACATGTGGAATTACTCTTCAAAGGGGTTGTAAACCCTCGCGTTTTTTCAGTCTAGCAGAAAAAAAGACACAAGTCCATCCAGTTCAACCAAAGGAAAAAAATATGTTATACAATCCTATACCCACAGTTGATCCAGAGGAAGGCAAAAACCCCCAATAAAAGCATGATCCAATTTGCTCCAGCAGGGGAAAAAATTCCTTCCTGATCTTCCAAGAGGCAATCGGATATTCCCTGGAATAAACTTTACCTATAAATATTAGTATCCAGTATGTACATTTAGGAAAGAATCCAGGCATTTCTTTAAACAATCTACTGGGCTAGGCAGAACCAGCTCTTGAGGGAGTTCAATGGAACACATAATTAAAAAGTGCTGGGCACTGCAGGTCGTCACCTGGCTTTTAAATGCAAATTTGGGTTTGGGTGGTCCAAACTAGAACAGTAGATGCTCCAAACACCAATATTATTTGGCACCAACACAACCATTAGGAGGTCCAAACTCCAGCATTAGGTGGGCCAAACTCCAGCATTAGGTGGTCCAAATGCCAACATTAAGAGATCCCAACACAAACGTTAGGTGGTCCAAACTCGAGCAATAGGTGGGCCAAACTCCAACATTGGGTGGTCCAAATGTCAACATTAAGAGGTCCCAACACAAACATTAGGAGGTCCAAACTCCAACATTAGGTGGTCCAAATGCCAGCATTAGGTGATCCAAGTGCCAACATTAGGAGGTCTCAACACAAACATTAGGAGGTCCAAACTCCAACATTAGGTGGTCCAAATGCCAACATTAGGAGGTCCAAAATCTTAGATTGTTGAATTTTTAGTTTGAGTACGGTAAAGTATAACTGGACAGGTTATGGTGAGGTGGGGTAAAAGGAACCAAAAATCCCAGGAGCAAATAAAGGAATGGTTTGAACAGCTCTGCCTAATATCCTGAAAAAGGAAAAAGTGTCCTATTTTTGAGATTCGTGAGACATGCAAATATTTTCTGTTTCAAGAAGGCTCTACTGTGTTTATATGACATATGGAAAATCACTGTCAAACCTACTATTGGTGCAGCTGCACCCCAGACCCCAGGGTAGAAGGGTTACAACACCTCCCAGCTGTGGAAAGGGCTCAAGGGCCTCCTTGTGCTGGAGAAATATACCGATCACCTGTTTTTTAAGTGGACCACAGCAGAATCCTCCTCATGCGACCTTAGAGTACAGAGGTCCTCATTCAGATATGTAAATTCACAGGCATGAGGTGCTACATGTTGATATAATCGATCTACTCGTGTGATGATATGACTGGATCCATGGTCTGGGATTCTACTAAATATGCTCCTCTGGTCATCCTACGTCCTTCTGGAGCTGAAAAACAGCCTAAGCACGCTGGGACGTGTAGTTCTTCTACTTCCTTTCCATTGTTGCAAAGTTGAAAGTCTACCAAAACGGTTTTAGATCAATTAGAAGTCTTGCCTGATGTGTATTTGTAACTTATCCACAGAGTTACTGGGTATCAAAGAAAACAAATAAAAAGAACGCAGATCTGACCCCCCCCCCCCCCGCACACCCCTCCTAAGCGTCAGGCCTTGCTCGGCATGAAAGCAATTATTCAGCTGATATCTCCATTTGATTTGCGCCGGTTAATTCATCAATATTCAGAGTGCTGCATTTTAACGCACGTTGCTCCATCGAGAAAACAAAGGGCACCTCTTCAAAACGTATTTAATGACGGGAGTTAAAAGGTGGCAGCTGCAAAACCTAACTAGTGGACTCTGAATCGTTAAGCAGGGGAGAGAGTGAGGAAATCTCTGATTGCTTCACCATACAGTCGTGAATAAGTTCTCCTTTGCTGCAAATCAAGCCGGCTAAAAAAAGGCACAATCAAGACCATAATGGTCTCCACTTCACAATCAGACAAGTGATTCTTACTTTAAAAATCCTACCATTGAAAGCTGATTGCTAACCCTGGCCCTAGTTCTAATCTGAAGGGCGAGTACTGATTTGGAGAAGGAATTATAACAACTTCCCAACAATTTAGCAAATGGTTATTATTTTATGGTGGCAGAAAGAAGCAGGCTCTGCTTTTGAGGCATTTCTTACCTTATTCTACTGCATTGCTACTAGTAATTTTTTTTTTTTTACTTTTTTTTTTCAGCTTGGCGTATTAAAAAAAAAAATGTTGGTTGTTTAGAAGTGCAAAAAAAAAATAATAAAAATTCAGATCGCCGGCTGCAGGTCATGACTTGGGGAATTAAAGACAAATATTTTAAACTGAATGCATGAATAATGGATTACAAATTAATATTCTGCACATGTGATGCATTTAAAATAAGGCTAATAATTATATATTATTTTATTCAAACAGCAGTTTTTTTTTTTTTAATTCTCATCTTTTCAGAAAATATATTTTTGGATTGAGAAGTCTGCTGAAGGAATAATCCTTAATCTACTCTAAACATATGTAACTGTTGTTTAGCAATCACAAACATATTTTACTGCATGTCATTTTTTTTTTTTTTTTATAATGTAGGGAAACGGCAAAGGATATTTAGCTCTTTCATCAACCTAATAAGGTCCTTGCTTGTGCAAAATCCAGCTCAACTAATTTTAAAAGAAACGGCACTAATCCTATGTTATTACAGCTTGTTTGTTCTAAATTTAAGTTTAATTGAATTTGTATTGATTTAATTTAATTAACATGTGAAAAATCTCTCGCATTTGTTAATTCAGTTCAGATTTCTGTGGCGAAAAATAGGGCATGTAAAGATTAAAATTAATGATACTGTAAAATCAGAGCTTATGGGGTGAAAATCCAGTTATGCTGTTTAAAAAGGATTTTTTAACAAGTCAGGTAAATATTCTATGGTCAAAAATATAATGTTTCTGTTTAATTAAAAAATTTGACAAGTTCTTTTAATCATTTGGTAATACATGTTATTAAAAAATACATATATTAAATAAAAATATTAAATAAAAATTAAAATTCAGTTATGCTGTTTAAAAAGTATTTTTGAATAGGTCAGGTAAATATTCTATGGCCAAAAATATAATGTTTCGGTATAATTAAAACACTTGTCAAGATCTTTATATCATTTGGTAATATGTATTATTAAAAAAATAGATATTAAATAAAAATATTAAAGATTAAAATGTATGATACTGTAAAACCAGAGCTTACGGAAGGAAAATGCCGGTATGCTGTTTAAAAAGTATTTTTGAGTAAGTCAGGTAAATAAATATTCTGTGGTCAAAAATACAATGTTTCTGTTTAATTTAAACATTTGACAAGGTCTTTTAATCATTTGGTAATATGTGTTAGTAAGTAAATAAATAAATAAAAGAGAAACAAATAAAATTGCATTGCATAACATTTTTTTTAATAATTAATAAAAATGTTTGTAAAGCAAATTGCATCAGCTAAAATTACTTTTAAAATAAAACAGATTACTAAAAATAATAATAATACAAAAAATACAATTAATAATTGTGTGAACATGGAACATCATAGTTTTGAAAAAGTAAAAAAATAACATTGACTATCCTGTAATATTGTTGTCAAAGATTTTGTTCCAAAATATGCAGTTTTTAATATTTTCCATTTTTAAATGAGGGCATTGCCTATTTTACTGTTCATGAAATTGGTCAGGACTAATCACATAAGTTTTGAAATAAAAAATAAATATAATAAATAAGTTTAAATTCTACATGTACATAATGCATAAAAAATGCAACTAGGTAGCATTAAATCCTAAACAACCATGATAAAAAAAATAAGGCTTTATATATATATATATATATATATATATATATATATATATATATTTAAAGACTGCAAGAATTTAAGAATACATTCTTTTTCAGGAAAAAACAAGGAAACATTTTTTTTTTCACTTAATAGTTTTGAAATGGCAGTGCCCTACGTAACATTTTTTTTATAATCTATTTTTTTTTTTTTCTCCATCGTGACTACAGAATGTTGTTTGTGCTTTCTGAATTTTATGGTCAAATAAAGGAAGCCTCTGAAATTGGGACAATTATTAAGCAGCCCCCATGTGACCCTGCCCATAAGTCTTGCCCTCTGACCTTCCTGTGGTCAGTTTACCGCCCCGTGCCACAAATTAGAAAACAGCGCTTTAACTCGGACATGAATGAACGCAAACACAATCTTCAAACTCTAAAGCAATAAGCAACAATAATGGTATATATATATATATATATATATATATATTATAATATAATAATATGATATAATATAATATGTGATTATATTATATTATATAATATGTGTGTGTGTGTATATATCTATATCTATATATATATATATATATATATATATATATATATATATATATATATATATATATATATATATATATATATATATATATCTGTAAAATGACTTTAAAAATATATTAATACTTGCCTTGTCAAACTAATTTGGTATTTATTATGCAACTAGATTACAAAACCTGTCTGTTTAAACCCTCTGTGCTCTGCTGGGTTCCAGCATAACTACCCCTCCGTTACGGACTGCAGCGGGGACGCACGCTGAAAAATCTTTTTGACTGACAGCGCACTTGGTGTCACTCATGATAGGTTTGATTCTCTCCAGCAGTGCTAGAATCTGAAAAGCTCAATTTCCAGTAAAAATGCGGTCATCTATAAAAACATAGAATGACGGCAGAAGAAAAGTCCAACTGGTCCGAGAAGTCTGCCCCCCCATTTTTTTTTCTTTTATTTTTTTTAAATTAAAAATGATTATTTTTACTTTTTTTTTTGTCAGAATATAGATCTATGTTTGTCCCACACATTTTTCAATCCACTTACTGTTGGAACTATGGCCAGGATAAGTTGGGTCATAGACATGATACTTGGCCAGCTGCAGTGAAATATCCAACATCTGTGTGTTCTATAAGTGCTGAGAGCAGAAGAGTGCCGACCCCTCACTCTCATTACTGACACTTGTGTGCTGAATATACCGTACCAAAAATCTATGACCCCACTCAGGGCCTTTTATAGAATTCATACAGCCTATATATATCATAAGACACTGGTGGGCTTGTGCCTAGGGCAGCAGGGTAAGTAGGGCAACAGCAAAATACCCGGATGAACAAACAGCTAAATACACGGAATTAATATGCTAACGAGTTTCGGGGGACGTGCCCCTTTTTCTGAAGAGGGCACATCCCCCGAATCTTTGACCCCTCAGGGCCTTTTATAAAATTCATACAGCCCATTTTTATCATAAAACACTTGTGGGCTTGTGCCTAGGGCAGCAGTATAAGAAGGGCAACACCAAAATACCCAGATGAACAAACAGCTAAATACACAGAATTAATGTAAACACATACAGTATTAGTAGAGCTGTAAAAACACGCAGGAGGGCACAAAGTGCTTTATCACCAACGTTTATCAAAACAAAACGTCAAAAACATACAAACATAGGATGGAACAGTCGTATCAAATAACAACTCCAGCAGTGGGGTGATGTCATCTGACCATATATGCCAGAATTGGTATACTAACGTGTTTTGGGGGACATGTCCTCTTCTTCATCTGACCATATATGACAGAGTGGGTATGCTAACGAGTTTTGGGGGACGTGCCCCTTTTTTCTGCAGAAGAGGGCACGTCCCCTGAAACCCGTTAGCATAACAACTCTGGCATATATGGTCAGATGAAAAAGGGGACAGTCCCCCAAAACTCATTAGCATAACAACTCTGGCATATATGGTCAGATGAAGAAGGGGACAGTCCCCCAAAACTCGTTAGCATAACAACTCTGGCATATATGGTCAGATGACATCGCCCTCCTGTGTGTTTTTACACTTACTGTCAAGATTTCCCAGTGTTAAGAGGGCTGCAGGTGCGGTGGATCACTTTTCAGAAGGCGGTATAGCAGTAGCTGACAGGCAATCCTGCCACCTATTGATGCCTTTTTTTTCTTACAGTATATTTTACTTTTGTATTTATTTACCGAACGGTAATTTTACATTGCGGGACACAGCTGTGAGACAAGCATTTTGCTTGCGGTTTTGATGCGGCCCCATTGATCTCAATGGGTGAGTTTGACAGGTGGAGTTGCCTGTCAAACTGTGAAACCCGAGTTCAAGATGCCGCGGTAATGAAATGAAGTCTAGCGGCTGTGTTGTTTTTTATTCTATTTTTTTGGCTCACATCCATGCTGGTGCGCACGCGCGCCACACCGAACCTGCGCAAGGTTGCCAATGTGTGGGGTGCCATTAGGTACTAATGTTGGCCACGCCTGCCTACTAAAGAGCAGCACGTTTCTGTACATGTTAGGAAGGTGCAATTGTGCGCACGTTTCCCGCCCCGCATAGATGAATAGACATGGAAAACGAATAAAAATTTGTTTTGTTTCATTTCGATTCATTATTTTGATACATTTTTTTGTAGTTAAATTTGTTTAATTTATTTAATTTGTTTTCAGAATTTGTTTTATTTATTTGAATTCATTTTTGAAGATGGTTTTATTCTTTCTATTCCATTCTATTATATGCTATCCTTTTCTATTATATTCAAATTTGAATTTATTCTATTCAAAATTCTAAGTTTTGGAAAACGGTTATATTGTTATATTCTTTCTGTTGTATTCTCTTCTATTGTATTATTTTCTATTGTTTATTCTATTTTATTTTATATTCTATTCTATTCATATTTATTCTACTTGAAATTTGAATTTCAGAAGATGGTTATATTCTTTCTATTCTATTTTTTTATTTTTTTTATTATTCTATTATTTTTTTTTCTATTTTAGTCAATTTCATTCTTTTATTTACTATTCTATTCTAATCTAGTCTTTTTTATTCTATTTGAATTTGAATTTCAGAAGATAGTTAGTTATATTCTTCCTATTCTATTCTTTTGGGCTTTTTTCTATTCTATTCTTTTCTATTTTAGTAAATTCCATTCTTTTATTTACTATTCTATTTTAATCTATTCTTTTCTATTCTATTTGAATTCAAATTTACTTTATTCGAATTATAGGAAATGGTTATATTCTTTTATTTTCTATTTTTTTCTATTCTATTCTATTCTTTTCTATTCTATTCAAATTCAAATGTATTCTATTTGAAATTTGCATTCCAGAAAATGGTTATATTCTTTTTATTTTATTCTATTCTAATCCTTTAATTTCTATTCTATTTTATTCTGTTCTTTTATTTTCTATTCTATTTTTTTCTTTTTTTTTTGTATTCTGTTCTGTTTTACTGTATTATATTTGAGTTTTTTTTATTTTTTATTATATTCTATTCTTTTCTATCCTATTATAATCTTTTCTATTCCATTATTTTGTATTCTATTTTATTCTGTTCTTTTATTTTCTATTCTATTTTGTTCTCTTTTACTTTATTCTTTTATTTTCTATTCTATCCCTTTTTTTTTCTATTCTATTTTTTCATTCTATTTTTTTCTATTTTTTTTTGTATTCTGTTCTGTTTTACTCTATTATATTTGAGTCTTTTATGTTTTATTCTATTCTATTCTTTTATATCCTATTATAATCTTGTCTATTCAATTATTTTCTATTCTATTTTATTCTGTTCTTTTATTTTCTATTCTATTTTGTTCTGTTTTACTTTATTCTTTTATTTTCTATTCTATCCCTTTTTTTCCTATTTTTTTTTTGTATTCTGTTCTGTTTTACTCTATTATATTCAAGTCTTTTTTTCTATTCTATTCTTTTCTATCCTATTATATTCTTTTCTATTCCATTCTTTTCTATTCTATTTTATTCTATTCTTTTATTTTCTATTCTATCCCTTTTTTTTTCTTATCAATTTTTTCATTCTATTTTTTTCTATTTTTTTTGTATTCTGTTCTGTTTTACTATTATATTCAAGTCTTTTATTTTTCATTCTATTCTATTCTTTTCTATCCTGTTATAATTTTTTCTATTCCATTATTTTTTCTATTCTATTTTATTCTGTTCTTTTATTTTCTATTCTATTTTGTTTTGTTTTACTTTATTCTTGTATTTTTTATTCTATACCTTTTTTTCTATTTTATTTTTTTTCTATTTTTTTTGTATTCTGTTCTGTCTTACTCTATTATATCTGAGTCTTTTATTTATACTATTCTATTCTTATCTATCCTATTATAATCTTTTCTAATCCATTATTTTCTATTCTATTTTAAGCACTTCGGAAATTTTAATCTGATTCAAAAACGATTCAAATTCGAACATTTTGATTCGTTATTTCAGAATCGTTTAAATTAGTTACTATTGTAATTCAGAAATTCGAATACATCCAAATTTCCGAATAACAAAAAATGTGTCGGAATTTCAATTGGGAACGTAATGAAGCGCACATGTCTAGATGTGAACCAAGTCTTATAGAACAGGAAAACAAAGCGTTTGGAGGTTGCGGCAGAGAACACATTAAACTGTTTGCATTCTATTAAGCGTATTTTCTCGCTCCCTCCCCGAGGATGAAGTCTTGTTGTCTTGTGTTGTGCAGACCCAGCTGCAAATTGAAGGAGACAAAATAAGAGCAGCCCGAGCACAGAATGGAACCGCAGCGATCACTCGCAGCGTATTGAACAAGACAGCCGAGAACGTCAGCCGTCACTAATCAGACCCGACTGAAATCAAGTGCAGCATTTAAAGTGCCGGCGACAAATAAATCGTGTAAACAGCGACAGCTCATCTGCAGCAATAGACAGCGCCCCCGGTACTTATCCTAAATATCTCATATTGTCTGTAATAAGTCAATGTGCTGGTAATGTTTGTGCCCGTTTGTCCCCGTCTGCAGTCTTCTTTTTTTTTTTTCTTGTGCTGATTGGATGCTAAGTGTGCTGGATATTTTGTAATGCTCTGTATATTGTCCTGGATCTGGTGCAGACACACACTGGAGGTCTTCAGCTGCCTTGAGTTATTTTGGGCTTCTTGTGTGTTGTTGTAACAAGGATGCACCCCCCCAACAAAAAAAAAGTATGCAGAGTGTAACATAAAAAAACATGCAAATTTCCCCATAATTTACCCTTGCAAGTGCATAAAATTACAAGTTGATCTGCCAGAAATGCAATCCTACAGTCCAACTCCAAGTACAGTGATTTTAATGTTTTTTTTGCGTTAATTCACACATAAACACTGTCATGTTAGGAGCTCTCTAAGCTCTGCTGAGTGATTATGAAATTTATTACAGGGAGGTAACCGTCACTCTAATCCCCATCGTAATCCTAACACTAACCATCTCTGTAACTCTCACCGCAATCCTAACACTGACCCTTCCTGTAACCCTCACACTAATCTGCAATGTAATCCTAACATTGACCCTTCCTCTAACGAGCTCCATAATCCTAACACTGACCCTTCCAGTAACCCTCACCGTAATTCTAACACTAACCCTCCTTGTAACCCTCACGCCAACCCTCACCGCAATCCTAACACTGACCCTTCCTGTGACCCTCACGCTAATCTGCATTGTAATCCTAACATTGACCCTTCCTCTAACCCTCACCGTAAACCTAACACTTATGCCGCGTACACACGAGCGGACTTTACGGCGGACTTTGCCCGGCGGACTGGATTTCGTCGGACAATTCGATGTGTGTGGGCTCCAGCGGACTTTGTTTTCTCAAAAGTTGGACGGAATTAGATTTGAAACTTGTTTAAAATTTATCCGTTGAAATCGAGTCCGGTCGAAAAGTCCGCCGTCTGTATGCTAGTCCGAGGGACAAAAACCCACGCTAGGGCAGCTATTGGCTACTGGCTATCAACCTCCTTATTTTAGTCCGGTGTACGTCATCGCGTACGAATCCGTCGGACTTTTATGTGATCGTGTGTAGGCAAATCCGTTCGTAAGAAAGTCTGCCGCAAGTCCGCCAAAAGTCCGACAAAAGTCCGACAAAAGTCCGTCGAATGTCTGTCGGACAGGCTGTCGGACTTTTGTAGACGAAAAGTCCGTCCGTGTGTACGCGGCATAACACTCCCTGTAACCCAACCCTGCACACTTTTTTTGGGTACATGGGGCAATTCTTTAACTAAGTTCATCAAAAAAGTTTAGTGGTTTAGTAAATAATTCATCATATATACAGCAGATATATGAAAGCAGTTAGTTAAAGGGTTTGTAAATCCTCGATTAAAAAAAAAAAAAAATAACAAACATGTTATACGTACCTGCTCTGCGTAATGGTTTTGCACAGAGCAGCCTTGATCCTCTTCTTCTGGGGTCCCCCCACCGGTGCTCCAAGCCCCTCCTCTCCATCAGGCTCGCTCTCGAGTCCCACTGCTGCGTCCATTACCACAGACAATGGGGCTCGGGCCCGCCCCCTGCGTGTCATAGCTTTTGATTGACATCAGTGGGAGCCAATGACTCCTGCTGCTATCAATCTGTCCAATGAGGAGAGCGACAGCAGCTGGAGCCACTGCGCTTGTGCACATCGCTGGATCGGATCGGGCTCAGGTAAGAAAAAGGGGGGAGGAGCTGCAGCACAGAAGGTTTTTCACCTTAACACATAGAATGCAATAAGGTGAAAAACCGTAAAGTGGATGTAAACTCTCTCCTATACCCAGTGAAGTGGACAGCCTCAGATGATATATAGGGATGAAACAAATCTCCATACATAACTTTTACATGCATATCTGCTGTCTTTACCTTTCTATATTCTTTAGAATTCTTCATCATGTTAGAATTTTTACTTTCCCATTCTGCACTGTGAGTATAGTCTTGGCATACACTGGGAGACAGCTGATTGGAGGAAAGGCACACACCCCTCATCCACATAAGCAGAGACTTGCAGAGCTGTGCTGTGACAAGACAAGTTCTCTGCTAATCTATTTTTAGCAACACCCCCCCCACACACACACACACAAATTTCAGCCTGGTTTTATCTCCCGTCTTGGAGAACTCGTCGGAAATTATCATGCTGATAACGGAGAAATGAAACAGCAGAAACACACGGGACTCAGTGCTTTGGAGAGAGATAAGAAAACACAAAAGATATATGTGCCTAGGTCAAATTTCATGAACGGGGTTTACATCCACTTTACATCCACTTTAAATACATTTTCAAACAAACTCCCACCAACCTTTGTACCTTCAGGCAGTGTGGAGCAATTAATTCTTAAACGTAAACAATATTAACAGTAAAGTTGATCAAGTTTGTAGCAACACTGTATTGTATTGTAAGTTTGTACCTGTATTCCACTTAAATCTTTAAAACGTGAAAATTGATGTCCAACAGCAGTCACCAAAAGTTATCTGTTATTATGTTTAAAAGCCAGAAAAACCTCTTCTGTGCCCCTCTCTAATTTATTTTCTAATTAATCCTAAATGAGTGTTGTCTAGGCCCTGTCAATTGCCACCGTCCACCTAAACTGACAAGCCAGGCAAGGAGATCATTAATCAGAGAAGCAGCCAAGAGGCCCATGGTAACTCTGGAGGAGCTGCAGAGATCCACATCTCAGGTGGGAGAATCTGTCCACAGGACAACTATTAGTCGTGCTCTCCACAAATCTGGCCTTTATGGAAGAGTGGCAGGAAGAAAGACATTGCTGATAGAAGTGCCGTTTGCAGTTTGCGAGAACCCATGTGGGGGACACAGCAAACATGAGGAAGAAGGTGCTCTGGTCAGATGAGACCAAAATTGAACTTTTTGGCCTAAAAGCAAAACGCTACGTGTGGCAGAAAACTAACACTGCACATTACCCTGAACATACCATCTTGTGGGGATGCTTTTCTTCAGCAGGGACAGGGAAGCTGGTCAGAGTTGATGGGAAGACGGATGGAGCCAAATACAGGGCAATCTTAGAAGAAAACCTGTTAGAGTCTGCAGAAGACTTGAGAATGGGGCGGAGGTTCACCTTCCAGCAGGACAACGACCCTAAACATACAGCCAGAGCTACAATGGAATGGTTTAGATCAAAGCATTTTCATGTGTTAGAATGGTCCAGTAAAAGTCCTGAGCTAAATCCAATTGAGAATCTGTGGCAAGACTTGAAAATTGCTGTTCACAAGGTACAGTGGCCTTTAACTTTAACTAAACACTCGACACGATGGCAGTGATTTTAGTTTAGCTACTGTGGTCATCATCCGCGAGCCACTGTACCTTTTCGCTAAAAAAAAAACACTGGTCACACATGTCAAATTGACCCATTTGTCTCAGACTTACTACATTCCACCCTCACCTCTAACCGGTATAGCGTAAATGTTTAATCTTATGACCCCAATCAGAGTCTCATTACTCCCTTTACCTACACATATAGACTAACACCTAATTACCACTAAATCTTGATCTTACTTTGCTCCGGCTCCATAGTCTCCTTCCAAAATCACACTGCCCCCCTGACGGCCACAGCTATCTTTGATTTCTATAAATGGACCACACACTCCTGCAGCGGATAGCACTATCACACTAATACCTTGTAAGTAGCTATACCCTTAACCGCTGACTTTATCCGGAATCTCTTTGAGACAGGCTAGCAGGTTGTCCCCGGAATTTCTTGTCCTGACGTTCTTCCCCACCCTCTTATAGACTTCCAGGCCTACCCTCTCTTCCCCCCTCCCCCCTTTTTTTTCCACTCTTCTTTTCTTTTCTTTTCTTTTCTTTTCCTTTCTTTTCTTTTCTCTCCTCGGCTCCTCTCTCCCTGAAAACCCATTGCTCAAAGAATATCTGAACATATTGTGTGCCTCACTGATCAGACCCCACCATTGCTCTCCTAATGGATACCAGATGACCTAAAGATATACCTAAAACCCTGAAGTTGGTCTCAATCAACACTCAGAGACTGAATATCCCATTAAAGCGCTCTCAACTGCTACTACTAATGAAAAAGATGAAAGCCGATATTGTGCTTATACAAGAAACCCATTTTCGATCCAACCAAATTCCCAAATTGACCAACCATCATTTCCCGATAGGTCATCATGCTACCAACAGCCAAGGCAAAACTAAAGGGGTGTCCATCCTTATCTCCAAACACTCCCCGATAAATATTACAGATATGTTTGCTGACACAGAGGGGAGGGTCCTTTTTGTTAAAGGTTCTCTATACAACAGACCAATCACTCTGTCAAATATATACTGCCCTAATGTGAAACAGGCCACCTTCCTCAATTCGCTTGTGAGCCACCTCACCACCTTTCAATCAGGCATTCTCATATTAGGAGGAGATCTTAATATACCTCTGCAACCCATCCTTGAAACCTCTACAGGCACATCTTCCCTGCCATATAGGGCACTACAGAAGATCAACCTCATCCTACAAGACCTTCTTATCCACGATACCTGGCGCACCCTTAACCCCCACACCCGTGGTTATAAATATTTCTCTCCACCTCACAATCGCCACTGCAGGCTAGATTATCTTTTTCTTTCCCAATCAGACCTTCGCTTCTTGTCAAAGGCCACCATCGAACCCATGATAATTTCTGATCATAATCACAATGACCTTAACATTCCCAGAATCTGTTCAGCACACCAAACAATGGCGCCTAGGTGCCTCTCTTCTCACAGACCAAACACAAGTGACACAACTTCATACTAATCTAAGCTTATACTTTCAGGAAAACTCAGACCCAACAATCTCTCCTATCTCTACCTTGGAAGCTCACAAATGTGTTATTAGGGGAGAGCTAATCGCTATGGCCGCACAGAGGAGGAAAGAGAGACAGGCACATCTAGATGCTTTAATGGACTGCATCCATGGGCTGGAAGCTTCACATAAAAAATCACGCGCTGATCAAACTTTTGAGGAACGTCTAGATAACAGAAAAGAACTACTTACTGAATTAGGACGAATGATAAGACGTAAATATATCCTATCCGAAAAACTGTTCTATGAGCAAGGAAATAAGAGTGCTAAGATGTTAGCGAGAGCCCTACAATCTAAAAAAGCGACCACCACAATCCATCATATTAAATCCTCGGAGGGGCTTCTTCCAGCCTCAACGGATGATATAGCTGATCAATTTGTTCACTACTATGCAAATCTTTATAACAAAAGGCCTAATTCACCTTCTAGGTCTGACCAAATCTCTAGGCAAGAATCCATCTCAGCCTTTCTAACAGAATATATAGTCCAATCCCTATTTCCAGGGAGGACGCACAAAATTTTAACTGTCCCATCACAGCTGAGGAACTAGCCCTTTCTATAAAACAACTCAAAGTAGGAAAGAGTCCTGGCCCTGATGGCTTTTCGACAGGGCCTAGACAAATTTTTGCCGATGTCCTCACGGTCCCTTTTCTGTCCGCTTACAACTCACTAACATCCAACCCGAGTGGCCTTGTGGGCAAGTTGGAAGCACACATAACGGTGATCCCCAAGGAAGGAAAAGACCCAACTCAGGTCACCAATTATAGATCCATATCCTTACTCAATGTTGACTTAAAAATCTTCGCTAAAATTTTGGCCAATCGCTGATCAGTACTTATTCCATCACTCGTAACCATCAATCAAGTTGGCTTTATCCCAGGCAGAGAGGCCAGGGACAACACCCTGTCTTTGGATGCGGAAAAGGCATTCAATAGGGTGGCCTGGGAATACATGCGTGTAGTCTTGGAGCACATAGGCTTAGGCCATAACATAACTTAACTACATATTTGCACTGTACGCTTCTCCGACTGCTAGAGTAAGAGTGAATGGCCATCTATCGAATGCCTTCTCTATATCAAACGGCACTAGGCAGGGCTGCCCTCTCTCGCCGCTTCTGTTTGTTCTGACACTGGAACCCTTGCTGCAGCACCTTAGAGCTAACAGCAACATTAAAGGAATTGAGATTGCAGAACGCACCTTTAAAATAGCGGCGTTTGCAGATGATATCTTATTATTCCTACCTGAACCACTGACTTCCATTCCTGCACTACTGACAGACTTTGCACATTACAAAGACCTCTCTAATATGCAGATTATCGATAACATACCTTTGGATACAACTCCCAACATCCCTATCAGACCTCTACACACTGAACTAATTGCCCATACTTAGAAAAATTCAAAGTGACCTGCAAACCTGGCATAAGGGGCTATTCTCATGGTTTGGAAGGGCAGCCATAATAAAAATGAACATACTCCCCCGCCTTCTTTATGTACTACAAACGGTACCTATTCAGCTACCCAAGGCATTTTTTGTGGCGTATCGCAGAGCCTGCACACTGTTCATCTGGGGCAACAAATGTCCTAGACTTAACTATACCATGCTTACTCTACCCAAACTAAAAGGAGGCATAGGCCTGCCTGACATTTACAAATATTACCTAGCATGTCACTTATCCAGAATTGTTGACTGTCATCTCCATGAAAAAATAAAAGCATGGATTTACATAGAGCAAGCAGGTTCCGCAGTACCCCTACGATTGATTCCTTGGCTACCCAAACAACACACGCCTACAGAATATATCGCACACCCGGTGGTAGGCCCTTCCCTACATTGTTTCCATACAGCATGTAAACCTTACGCTCTCTCATCTCAACAGGTCCACTTACTTGAAAGACAAAACAGAACATTCCATAGCTCAACTCACCAATCAGTCTGCCAACTGACCAAATTAACATGTCCAACAGGGGTTTAGTTAGCACGCATTTGCAAACGCATGCATAAGCTGCAAGGCCTCTCCACGGCACCCTGTGTATTGCTTGCAGTCCTAACGCTACTGAATTTATAAGCGTCTCCACAATGGAAGCACATGCATTAAATGGATAGATGAGGGGCAGGTGGGCCTGGAGGCAGCCCAATCCCCCTTAAAGGAACAGGAGCACACTGGACACCCAGCAAGAGCACAATGGCAGCAAAGGTGTACAGTGTGTCCCCGGACCATATTTACACCAGTAACAAACAAATGGCCCCTGCCCCCACCTATAACTGGCCTTCACAGCAAGGAGCACATGGAAGGGCAATCACATGAAAGACAAAAACAGAACATTCCATAGCTCAACTCACCAACCAGTCTGCCAACCGACCAAATTAACCTGTTCAACAGTCTGGGTTAAAAACAGGGGTTTAGTTACACGCATTTGCAAAAGCATGCATAAGCTGCAAGGCCTCTTGACGTCACCCTATGTATGCTTGCAGTCCTAATGCTACTGAATTTATAAGCGTCTCCACAATGGAAGCACATGCATTAAATGGATAGATGAGGGGCGGGTGGGCCTGGAGGCAGCCCAATCCCCCATAAAGGCACAGGAGCACACTGGACTCCCAGCAAGAGCACAATGGCAGCAAAGGTGTACAGTGTGTCCCCGGACCATATTTACACCAGTAACAAACAAATGGCTCCTGCCCCCACCTATAACTGGCCTTCACAGCAAGGTCCACTTACTCCCCTTGGACATAACCCAGACTTCTCTCCTGGCCTTTCCAATCAATTCCTAAAAGACGTATGGCCCCACGAACAGGTAAACGCTGAACATTTTTTCCACAAAAGGGCCTTTCTATCCTTTGGGGCACTACAAGAAAAAATGCGAAATGCTACGTTCCCATTCTGGACTTACGTTCAGTTATGGCACTATTTCAGGCACCCGAGAGCCTCACCAGATTGGTTCCGCTCCCACACACCATTCAAAGCCATTTGCACAGGACACGTGACACAAGGACATGTGATCGCTATGTTATACTCCCTGTTGTTTTCCACATACACCACAAGCACCATTAAAGTCTGCCAGACATGGGAGACACAACTTGAACTCAACCTTATGGAAGCAGATTGGGATAAAATCTTTACCCACATGCACAAAGGATCAGTAAATGTTACAGTTCAGGAAACAGGATTTAAGCTTTTCTCAGGGTGGTACAGAACCCCTGTAAATTTTTTTCCCTAACCTCTCCTCTGTGTTGGAGATGCGGAAGCGCACCTGGATCCTTGTTACATATCTGGTGGTCCTGCCCAAAATTACAGGAATTCTGGAAAGCGGAGCATGATGAAATAACTAAAATCACCACCCTTACCCTTGACTTTACCCCAGCACAGTACTTGCTACATCAAACTTCCCTTTCAAAACCCAAATATCACAAATCTCTGTCTCTTCATTTAGTAAATGCCACTAGGCGCAGCATCCCAGCAGTATGGGGTACCACCACAACTCCAACATTAAGGGACTGGTACTGCCGGATTAGCCATACGACTGAAATGGAGGAGCTGATCAGTGTCGCACACGATGACCCCTCTAAATTCACCCGCATGTGGGCATGCTGGTTCCATTTTAAAGAAACACTGAACGCAGTGACAACACAATACGTGACGGTCTAACTGGCCGACACCCATTCTCATTGATAATCTATCTTTTATGCACTACAACTAGATAGGGTTTGGCACCCTACCAACCCATTTCCTACTCTGGACATACATTCGGGTGCAAATGATATACCATAAACTCCTCAGACTATGCAAAGCCTTTGTAGTTTCCCCGCTCCCATGTCTTCTCTTTGACTTTCTTCACCTGCTTATCTTATAAATGTAAGGGTGCATATCTCCATATAAATGAATTCGGCCTAAGTATTGCTGCATAATACATTTCCCTGGCACCACTAATCCAATGTAGGATGTAAGTACACAAGATGTACCAAATCACTTGTAGAAACAGTTGGTAGACTTCATATGCAATACTCACTGGGTCCTTTCATACTGTAAGACTAGACAGGCAGTCAATCATCCCAATGGTGGGTGATATTGAAACAAGTTCATTGTCATAAAAATTTTATTGTTAGATTTTGTTTTTTTGCAACGAATATGTTCATTTTGGAAATGTTATACCCTATTATACATGACCATGCTGCTTTACCTCTTTGTATTTCAATATAAAAACCTAATAAAATCCTTAAAAAAGAAAAAAAAAATAGCTGTTCACAGACGCTCTCCATCCAATCTGACAGAGCTTGAGATAGCAAAAAAGAACGGGCAAAATTGTCACTCTCTAGATGTGCAAAGCTGGTGAGGACATCTCAAAAAAGACTTGCAGGTGTAATTGCAACGAAAGGTGGTTCTACAAAGAATTGACTTAGGGGGGCTGAATAGAAATGCACGTCACATTTTCACATATTATTTTTAAAAAAACGTAAAAACCATTTATCATTTTCCTTCTACCTCACAATTATGTGCCACTTTGTGTTGGTCTATCACATAAAATCCCAATAAAATACATTTATGTTTTTGGTCGTAACATGACAAAATGTGGAAAATTTCAAGGGGTATAAATACTTTTTCAAGGCACCGTAGACTAAATTGCCAAACATTTATAGACACCTGACAATTCTACCTATATGGGCTTGTTGGACATTCCATTCCAAAACCATGAGCATAAATATGGTGTTGAAAGAACATTTGTTGGTCAGCTACTAACGTTGCAAGAGAAGACCCAGCTAACAATCAGCTATCCAATTCATCCTAAAGGTGTTGAGTAGGGTTGAGGTCAGGCCTCTGTTCAACATCTCAAGTTCCTCCACACCAAACCGGTCAAACCATGTCTTTATGAAGCTGGCTTTGTGCACAGGGGAAAAGCCATGCTGGAACAGAAAAGGGCCTTCCCTAAACTGCTGCCAAGAAGTTGTATAAAATGTCTTTATATGCTGCAGCATTAACTGAACTTTTCACTGGAAACACCTGAATTCAACAATTTGAAGGACCACCCGTATACTTTTGGCCCTATAGTCGAGGTGTGATAGTCAGATGTCCACAAACATAGATAGATAGATAGATAGATAGATAGATAGATAGATAGATAGATAGATAGATAGATAGATAGATAGATAGATAGATAGATAGATAGATAGATAGATAGATAGATAGATAGATAGATAGATAGATAGATAGAATAGATTCAGAAGCAGAGCAGCTTTTGTGATACCCTGAACTCTCTCATTGTTCCAAATATTCAAGTAAAGCCAAGCAGCAAGCACCCTTTATTCCCCAGTCCAGATGATGTCAAGAGGGCAGGGGAGAAGTATTCTTTATAGAAGGGGGCACCATTTGGATATTATAAACCAGGAGCTCAGTTACAGCATTATAAGGAATGCCTTCCAGTTCTCTTTTGCCCTAGAAGTTTGCAGAGTCCTTCTTTTTCTCCACCAATAGTGGCGGTGGGAGGGCACCATTGCAAAGATGTGTGAGTGATTTTCAACCCAGGACTGCATGATGACATGCCCCCAAGGGGGGGAGGGGGGTGTCCATAACAGCCTGGGCTCAGAGGAAGCGGTTTGAGTGATGCTGGCTGCAATTCCACCCAAAAGTCCAGTGGCAGTTGAAGGACATGGTGGGGGAGATTTACTAAAACTGGAGCACTCAGAATCTGGTGCAGCTGTGCATGACACCCAATCAGCTTCCAGCCTCAGCTTTTTCAGTTAAGCTTTGACCATAAAACCTGGAAGCTGATTGGTTTCTATGCAGTGCTGCATCAGAGTTTTCACTCTGCAGTTTTAGTAAATCCCCGCAATTGGGCCTTCTGCAACTGAAGCTAAAGTTTCTTTAGTAAAATCTATTTTTTTTTTTTTAAATAGTCAATAGAGCTAAGTTATTATTAAAATAAATGTGGAAACTAGAGTTCCACCTAAAGCCTTTGTGAGGACAGGACATTTTCAAAATCTATGGCATATACTCCAATAGAAATGTGATGAGAAACAAAAGGAGATTTTTATTAAAAAAAAGCGCTTCACTTCTGTGCAAAAAATCAATAAACTCCTGCAAATTTTGCAGTTCTTTAATTACCATTTTTAAAATAAACCCTCTGGGCATATTAAAATACAGCAAAAAATAGTTATTTTAGCTTCAAATTATATATTATTAATTCTGAGTTAACATTTACTAACAGAAGTTAAGGTTTCATAATTGAAAATAAGGCATTTATAAGAACGTGGGTTGCCTATTTTCCTTTTTTTCTTTTTTTACAAAACACTTTAATGTTCCGCTATGTTTAAAGATGCCACCAGGGGGTTTAAATAATCTTTGTGTTTTTTTTAGATATACAACACAAAACAATGGTCCGAACCTACAGCTGTAATACAATTGAATGATCAAATTAAAAAATTTCAAAAAATGATTATAAAAAATATATATAATATCCAGGATTGTGATGTAAAATCACATTAACATAAATAAACATCACATAAAAAAAATTAAACCCCATGTGATGTGTTAAATAATCTTTTTTCTGCTTGTACTGTTCCTAATAACATTTTAAAGAAAAAAAAATGAAGAATTAATCAAATCTTTGGAATAAACACTGAATTTTCATACACAATAAATCTCATTATTTTTGTATACTGTTTCACAGCTATTTGTCTTCTATCAACTGTTATTTTTCTTCTGCATGAACGACACTTATATCAGTTACCAAAGGAGAAAATCAGATACAGGAAAAGTGTGCAACAAATCACACGGGGATTAGTTCTACTCATTTACATACATCTAGGTGCGTTACAGCGTATTTGAGTCACGGATTAAATCAAAGCGTGTGTTTTTACAGATGCAATTTATGGTAATTTTTTTCTTCAGCGAAATAGCACTTAACAGTTTGATTAGAAGAAAAATATTCCACCTACCTGACATGCCACCAAATCCAAAGAAAAAAAAAGAAAAAAACAAAACAAAACAAAAACAGAATATAGATCTCAAGGCTTATACAAAGCCACAAAACTAAAAATGTTAAAAAAAAAAATAGCTGGTAAAATCAAAGAGATGTATGTAACATTTGAAGAAAATAAATAAATTAAAAAGGACATTAATTATATAAAACAGGAAATAAAATCAGCATCTCTTCCCATTCGTGAACACAGTAGCTCTGTGGACTGTGTTAAAACTGTTTCTGCCGTATCAGGGATCAAACTAAATTTTTCAACTTCTATATATATATATATATATATATATATATATATATATATATATATATATATATATATATATATATATGAAATGAAATATGTCTCATCTCAAAGCAGTGAAGGACCTGCTTAAAATCGCACATCACAGCTGGATGGCAACTCAAGAGAAAACTTGATTTCACGTCTCATATTTGTGGATCATGATTTAAATATTCTCTATAGTTCAGGATTTCTCTAAATGTGTAGACTTTTTTTTGAAGACCTCAAAGTAGAGGATTGCTATTTAGGTGAACGCCTAAAATATTTAGATCTTTTTTTTTTTTTTTTACGACTTTAATTTGAGTGATGATTTTTTTTTTGTAATTATTATTTTTACAAATACGAGAATTGATTATTAAAAAAAAAAAGCAAATCATTTTTTTTTTTTTAAATGTTTCCTTATGTATAAATGTTAACCATTAGAAGTACAGCCCTGTTAAACACAATGCACTGATCGAAAAAGGAAAAATAAAAAAATAAAAAAAAAGTCTGCAGCTTGCGCAGTACATACTGGCAAAATATAGAAATATAGATATACGTCATTTTGCATAAGACATTTGCATGAACTATATCTGTTGGGGGATTTAAAAAAATAGCAATCTAAACAGAATCTTTTAAATGTTTGTAATGTGAACAGCCCAAAATGTAAAATGTGCCTGTGTTTGCCATATTTATATATCCAATAAGGCAAATTAGCAATGCGCAAAGTGCAGTAACCCATAGCAAATAACCACTTTTGTCTTTGTCTGGTGGCTACAACACCTAACATCACAGAGGTCTGCGCTCCTCTGAAGCCACAACATGGAGGGACTATCCAATGTCTGTAAATTGCTCAACTGCTTTATTTCTAAATTTTGATGTCCCAGCAATATTTCCACTATTTTCCCCAAATAACTAAGCAAACCAGGGCTGGACAAATCCCAGGGACCAAGTAGCCAGATGGTACCTATCTTAAGTTTTCTATAGCTGTTGTCAATGGAGTTGGCTCCTAAAAAGAAATCCTGCTGGATCCTGGATTAGCCATTCTGGCTTCCGAATTTCATATTAACCGCTTCAGCCCCGGAGGATTTTACCCCCTTCCTGACCAGAGCATTTTTTGTCATTCGCCACTGCGTCGCTTTAGCTGACAATGGCGCGGTCGTGCGACGTTGCACCCAAACAAAGTTGACGTCCTTTTTTTCCCCCACAAATAGAGTTTTCTTTTGGTGGTATTTGATCACCTCTGCGGTTTTTATTTTTTTGCGCTATAAACAAAAAAAGAGCGACAAATTTGAAAAAAAAAAAGCAGTATTTTTTACTTTTTGCTATAATAAATATCCCCCCAAAAAATATATAAAAAAAACAAAATTTCTTCTACAGTTTAGGCCGATATGTCTTCTTCTACATATTTTTGGTAAAAAGAATTGCAATAAGTGTAGATTGATTGCTTTGCGCAAAAGTTATAGCGTCTACAAAATAGGGGATAGATTTATGGCATTTTTTATTATTATTATTTTTTTTACTAGTAATGGCGTCGATCTGTGATTTTTATTGGGGCTGTGACATTATGGCGGACACATCGGACACTATTTTGGGACCATTGTCATTTACACAGCGATCAGAGTTACAAATAGCCACTAATTACTATATAAATGACAATGGCAGGGAAGGGGTTAAACACTAGGGAGCAATCAAGGGGTTAAGTGTGTCCTAGGGAGTGATTCTAACTGTAGGGGGGATGGGCTCACTACAACATGACAGCGATCACTGCTCCCGATGACAGGGAGCAGTAGATCCCTGTCATGTTGCTAGGCAGAACAGGGAAATGCCTTGTTTACACTGGCATCTCCCTGTTTCGCCTCTCCTTGCCGCAATCGCGGCCCGCCAGCGAACATCGAGTTTGCAGACCCGTGGGCGTGTGGTGTGCGCACGTCCGATAGGCGGCAAATTTAAAGGGATGTACAGGTACGCCCATGTGCCTGCCTGTGCCATTCTGCCGACATATATATGTGTGTGCGGCGGTCGGCATTTTTTTAACTTTAGTATACCCAAATAACAAACATAATCCAATTTTCAAAAAAATCTTAACAAAACTAATGACTTAATTCATAAATTATGACTACTGTCAATTGATGGATTATGTGGGGTTTTTTTTCTCTCTAGTTGTTTTCTGTAGAATAAAAGTGTTGTCCATATGTACAAAAGGTTTGCATCTTGAGGAAGCGAGTCTCTGGCGAAATGCGTTGATCCATAACACCAATATCTACATAAAATGGATGTTTCATGTACACTCACCGGCCACTTTATTAGTCATACACTTTATTAGGTACACCTGTGCAATTGCTTGGTAACACAAATTTCTAATCAGCCAATCACATGGCAACACCAATTTAGGCATCTAAAAGTGGCGAAGAGGACTTGCTGAAGTTCAAACTGAGCATCAGAATTGGGAAGAAAGGGGATTTAAAAGGATAGTTCACCTTTACAAAAAACCTGCCTATGCAGGTAAGGGATATTTGTAGATTAAAACAAAGGGTGCGGCTCTGACTAAAGATGAATAATACTCTTGCTATAGGTGTAGTCCATTTACATACCTTATGAAGCCTGACTAGAGTACTCCTAGAACATTGGTAAGTGAGGCCTATTCATCACTGCTCACCTCCACCATCACAGGAGTGAGCTCTTTCTCTGATTCAAACCCCCTCACATGTGTGTTCTTCCCCCTGATGAAGTCGCTCTGAGCTCAGCGTTTGAGAGCTCACTCCTGTGATGGAGGTGAGCAGTAATGACTAGGCCTCACTTAGCAATGTCCTGGGAGTATTCCGGTCGGGCTTCATGAGGTATGTAAATGGCCTACACCTACAGCAAGGGTATTATTCATCTTTAGTCAGAACTGCACAGTTTGTTTTTATGCCCCTTATCTGCATAGGCAGGTTTGTAGTAAAGGTGAACTATCCCTTTAAGTGACTTTGAACGTGGCATGGTTGTTGGTGCCGGACGGGCTGGTCTGAGTATTTCAAAAACTGCTCATCTATTTGGATTTTCACACACACAACCATCTCTAGGGCTTACAGAGAATGGTTTGAAAAAAGAGAAAATATCCAGTGAGCGGCACTTGTGTGGAGGAAAATGCCTTGTTGATGTCAGAGGAGAATGGGAAGACTGGTTCCAGATGATAGAAAGGTAACAGTAACTCAAATAACCACTCGTTACACCCAAGGTATGCAGAATACCATCTCTGAACGCACACCACACCGAACCTTGAAGCAGATGGGCTACAGCAGCAGAAGACCACACCGGTTGCCACTCCTGTCAGCTAAGAACAGGAAACTGAGGCTATAATTCGCACAGGCTTACCAAAATTGGACAATAGAAGATTTGAAAAACGTTGTCTGGTCTGATTAGTCTCGATTTCAGCTGCGATATTCAGATGGTCGGGTCAGAATTTGGTGTAAACAAAATGAAAGCCTGGATCCATCCTGCCTTGTATCAATGGTTCAGACTGGTGGTGTAATGGTGTGGGGGGGATATTTTCTTGGCACACTTTGGGCCCCTTAGTACCAATTGAGCATCATTTACACACCACGGCCTACCTGAGTATTGTTGCTGACCATGTCCATCCCTTTATGACTACAGTGTCCCCATCTTCTGATGGCTCCTTCTAGCAGGATAATGCACCATGTCACAAATCTCCAATCATCTCACCACTGGACAATGAGGTCCCTGTACTCCAATGGTCTCCATAGTCACCAGATCTCATTCAATAGAGCACCTTTGGCATGTGTTGGAACGGGAGATTCACATCATTGATGTGCAGCCGACAAATCTGCAGCAACTGCGTGATTCTATCATGTCACTATGGACCAAAATCTCTGAGGAATGTTTCCAACACCTTGTTGAATCTATGCCACAAAGAATTAAGGCAAAAGGGGGTCCAACCCGGTACTAGCAAGGTGTACCTAATAAAGTGTCTGGTGAGTGTATATATTGCATACTTTCTTTTTAATGATGTTTTAAATTGTATGAATGAAGTTCTTGTATATCTTTACGTATGTGTCCTCTGTAGGACATTTATGCCCTGTACACACGGTCGGACATTGATCGGACATTCCGACAACAAAATCCTAGGATTTTTTCCGACGGATGTTGGCTCAAACTTGTCTTGCATACACACGGTCACACAAAGTTGTCGGAAAATCCGATCGTTCTGAACACGGTGACGTAAAACACGTACGTCAGGACTATAAACGGGGCAGTGGCCAATAGCTTTCATCTCTTTATTTATTCTGAGCATGCGTGGCACTTTGTGCGTCGGATTTGTATACACACGATCGGAATTTCCGACAACGGATTTTGTTGTCAGAAAATTTTATAGCCTGCTCTCAAACTTTGTGTGTCGGAAAATCCGATGGAAAACGTGTGAGGGAGCCCACACACGGTCAGAATTTCCGACAACAAGGTCCTATCACACATTTTCCATCTGAAAATCCGACCGTGTGTACGGGGCATACAGTCCCGTTGTTTTTTCCCTCTCTTATTACCCGTCTTTGGGGTGGAAGAAACCTTTCTTGTTGTCAGTGATGGTGCCGTGGTTGGGATTCGAACCAACAACCTTTCTAGGTGGAAGCGCTAACCACTTAGCTACTGTGCTACCCAATTATTAGAAAAAAATATTATTTGGAACTATTATATGATATGATAATACATATAAAACAAGTCCATAAAAAAAAAAAAAAAAAATCTCCAAAAGGAAATGCTTAATATGTAATTCCACATTTTCTAACCTCTTCAGCCCTGGAAGGATTTACCCCCTTAATGACCAGGCCATTTTTTTGTGATACGGCACTGCGTCGCTTTAACTGACAATTGCGCAGTCGTGCAACATTGTACCCAAACAAAATTGGCATCCTTTTTTTTCCCCACATATAGAGCTTTCTTTTGGTGGTATTTGATCACCTCTGCGGTTTTTTTTTTTTGCGCTATAAACAAAAAAAAGAGTGACAATTTTGAAAAAAAATAAAAACAATATTTTTAACTTTCTGCTATAATACATATTCCAAAAAAATATATAAGAAAACTAATTTCTTCGTCAGTTTAGGCCAATATGTATTCTGCTACATATTTTTGGTAAAAAAAATTGCAATAAGCTTATATTGATTGGTTTGCACAAAAGTTATAGCGTCTACAAAATAGGGGATAGATTTATGGACTTTTATTTTGTTTGTTTTTATTGGTAATGGCGGCGATCTGCGATTTTTAGCGGGACTGCGACATTGCGGCAGACAGATCTGACACCAAGTGACCATAGGTGTGCGCAGCCTAATGCATTAGGGTATGCACCCTTAAGCTCAAACACACATGCATGTGTATGTATCTACATATATATGACTGCGGCACATTGATCTCCCTGCTGGCACAGTGACAGAGAAAAGGATAAACACTTCTCTTATGGCAGAGCCGGTAAGAGGGAGATCTTTCCCATGTTCCTGTTGCTACACAGAACAATAACACTAATGCACATGGCGGAATTAGGCTGTGCCTGGGCACACCCGGCACACCCTGTGCGCACGCCTATGCAAGTGACGTTTTTTGGGGACCAGTGACATTATTACATTGGTCAGTGCTAAAAAAAATGCACTGATCGATGTATAAATGACACTGGCAAGGAAGGGGTTAACACTAAGGGGCGGTCAAGGGGTTAACTGTGTTCCCTGGCTGTGTTCTAACTGTGTGGGGGGATGGGCTCACTGGGACAACACAGAGATCGCTGTTCCTGATCACTAGGAACAGAGGATCTCCATGTCCCCTGTCAGAACGGGAATCTGCCTTGTTTACATAGGCAGATCCCCGTTCTGCCTCTCTGTGGAGCGATCGTGGGTCGCCATCGGTCATCGAGTCCACCGGAAGCCCGCGCGCACGCTCCCGCGGTGCGCATCGGGGGCACGTGCACCCAAAGTATCTATTTCATGAAAACGACGTACAGGTACGTCGTTTTGCGCAATAGAGCCGACCTGCCACAGTATATGTACTGTTGCTGGTCGGCAAGTGGTTAAAGAAGAAACACTTCTCTTTGGGTGATCAATTGCAGAGATTTTAACAAACTTTGTAGCAGATTCAACGTTTTGCTGCTCTGAAGAAATAGCTGTTTGTTTTACTGTGTCCTCTGCAGCCTGATTCTGAATGGGGGGGTCCATTATAATCAGCTGGTATGCTCTCATTGTCCTAATGAGAAAAGTTGCAGGGTCTGCATCCCTTTAAAAGTATTTAACCCGTGGGGAGTACTGCACCAAAATTCCCAATTGCAGGGGATGCCTAAAATCTGACTTGCATCTTAGTGCAGTGAGCCAAACAGGAAATAACATTTCTTGGGATATTCCGTACACCATGTACGGAACGTCTCCAGGTTGCCATATTGTATTGAATTTTACAGAAAATTACAGCGCTGCAATTTGAAATGGAAGGTAATATTTAATAATAATAAAATGATTGCAAGCTTTTTTTTTTTTAGTAAAATAATAAACATGGTATACATAACTGCTCTATGCAATGGTATTGCACAGAGCGGCCCCAGATCCTCCTCTCCTCTGGTCCCCCGCCAGTTCTCTGGACTCCCCCACTTCTTGGTGTGCCACCAAAGGAAGCTGCTTCTTATGGGTGGGGGTGCACCTGCAGGCTCGCTCCTGAGCCAGACCACACATAGCGCAAATCAGACCCAATAAGAGCCGTCTTTAAGGCAGGGCAAAAGGGGCAGCTGCCCTGGGCCCTGGCATTGTTGTGGGGCCCAAAGCAGCTGCCTCATACTTGCCAACTATCCCAGTTTAAATTCCCTTGTCCTTTGAAGTTTTAGTCCTGTGCTGTGTCCTGATATCTTAGTGTGAAGTGCTGGTACTAATGCTGCCCAGCTCTGCCTTATTGTTGTGTACAGATGACTCACCTGCAGACCCTGTGTTTACATGTAAATAACCAGAATTCATATATAAATAGCGTTTGCATTCATAAGCAAATAGCTGCGGCCGGCGGCATTGATATGTAAATAAAGGCGGCATTCATATGTATATCATGCCCCCCCTGCAGTGAGGAGATGATGTGCTGTAACCTCTAGCAACCAATCGGTTAGCAGTAATACTGTACAGTAATCGCTAGCAACCAATTAACAAGCAGAAATCATTTGCTGTAACCTCTAGCAACTAATCAGTGAGCTGTAATGTGTGCTGTAACCTCTAGCAACCAGTCAGTAAGCAGTAATGATATGCTGTAACCGCTGGTAACCAATTGCAATTGCTGCCTGATCTGATACAGCAAACTGATTTTAAGTCTAGCTGCTATTTATTGTATGTCTCAGAGCAGGTGCAGAGTGAAATTGCATGGGGGGGGGGGCACCCAAGAAAATTTTTGCCCAGGGTCCAATCAATATTAAAGACAGTCCTGGACCCAGTGGCTCCTGCCTCTCTGAACAGAGTGAGCTGCTGCAGACAGACACAGTACTGGATAGAGATCGGGTTCAGGTAAGTATGCGGGGGGGGGGGGGGGGTCACACAAACACTAGGGCATTTTTCACCTTAAGGCTCCATTCACACCTATGCAATTTGCTTTTGAGCGTTTCTGCATTGATTTTTTAGCTGTGCTGTTTACGTTTTTTTACTGTTTGCGTTTTGCATTTTTTAATTGTTTAATTTTTTGGGGGGCAAATTAGTTGTAGGGCAGATTAAAAATATGCAAAACTCAAATCACCATTGAAGTCTGTTGAACCAAAAACACCACAAAAAAGCACCGTTTTGCATTTAAAAAAAAGTCCCTGACCCTTTCCAAAAAAATGCAGACACAAAAAAATTGCATTGATGTGAACGTGTTCCATTGGAACCCATGTTAAAAAAATGTCCTGCGTTTCTGCAAAAAAGCATGAAAAAACGCATTGGTGTGAATGGACCGTAATGCAGGAAATGCATTAAAGGGGTTGTAATGGTTCGTGTTTTTTCACCTTAATGCATCCTATGCATTAAGGTGAAAAAACACCTGGCAGTCACTGGCCCCCCCATTTTATTTACCTGAACCCCTTCATTCAGTCGGCGGGGACGCGCTGGCTCCTTCTTCACAGGCTCCCGACTCTTGATTGGATAGATTGATAGCAGCGCAGCCATTGGCTCCCGCTGCCGTCAATCAAATCCAAAGATGCGGGCACCGGGGGGCGGGGCCGAGTCCGGCATTCTGTGTCTATGGATGCAAATGCTGGACTCGGGAGCGCGGCCGCAAGGTAACACCCCCCTCCCCGGGAGAGCGTTTCTCCAAGGGGGTTATTAGATGTGGGGAGGAGCCGAGAGAGACGCCCGGGGACCCCAGAAGAGCAGGTGCGGGGCCACTCTGTGCAAATCAAGCTGCACAGTGGAGGGAAGTATGACATGTTTGCTATTTAAAAAAAAATAATAATATTTACACTTACAATCACTTTAAGGTAAAAAATTATCAGCATTCAGATCCACTATAACCACTTCAGCCCCGGAAGATTTTACCCCCTTCCTGACCAGAGCATTTTTTGCAATTCGGCACTGCGTCACTTTAACTGACAATTGCGCGGTCGTGTGACGTTGCACCCAAACAAAATTTACATCCTTTTTTTCCCACAAATAGAGCTTTCTTTTGGTGATATTTGATCACCTCTGCGGTTTTTTTTTTTTTGCGCTATAAACAAAAAAAAGCGACAATTTGGAAAAAAGCAATATTTTTTACTTTTTGCTATAATAAATATCCCCAAAAAATATATATAAAAAAACCAAATTTCTTCCTCAGTTTAGGCCGATACGTATTCTTCTACATATTTTTGGTAAAAAAAAATCGTAATAAGCGTTTATTGATTGGTTTGCGCAAAAGTTATAGCGTCTACAAAATAGGGGATAGATTTATGACATTTTTATTATTACATTTTTTTTACTAGTAATGGCGGCGATCTGCGATTTTTATCGGGACTGTGACATTATGGCAGACGCATTGGACACTTTTGACACAATTTTGGGACCATTTACATTTATACAGCAATCGGAGCTACAAATAGCCACTGATTACTGTGTAAATGACACTGGCAGGGAAAGGGTTAAACACTAGGGGGCGATCAAGGGGCTAAGTGTGTTCCCTCAGTGTGTTCTAATTGTGGGGGGGGATGGGCTCAGTAGAACATGACAGCGATCACCGCTCCCGATGACATGGATGAGTAGATCTCTGCCATGTCACTAGGCAGAACAGGGTAATGCCTTGTTTACATAGGCATCTCCCCGTTCTGCCTCTTCTCGCCGCAATCGCGGGCCGCCGGGGAGTTCGCGGGACCCGCGGGCACGCTGGGCAGCAAATTCAAAGGGACGTACAGGTACACCATTTTGCCTGCCTGTGCCATTCTGCCGACGTAAATCGGCGTGCGGCGGTTGGCAAGCGGTTAAATTACAACATGGCTTGTGTAGTAATTGTATATGCAATTTTTTTACCCACAAAAGTGGAGTTACCCTTTAAATCTAAGAAAGCATACGTTAAAGAGGGTATTAAAAATACTCTTAAGGCTTGTGCTGTCTGTGAAAAGCGATCCATGGTGGATCACTTGTTCACAGAGCGGCAAGGGACAGCTGACAGGAGTTCAGGTGGTGATACTTCCCCCTCCTAAATGCCTGTTTTTCTTTGGACAGATGAATAGGCATTTTCAAGTGAACACCTTGGCTCACGGTTGCAATTATTTGAATAGGTGACGCTCAGCAGCAGTATTGCCTGCCGAACACAACAGAGGGAATAATTTTTGCTGGCCACTGCATGTGTACACCCCTGTTTGGCTACCTTTTTTTTTTTTTAAATAACAAACATATCATACCTACCTCCACTGTGCAGCTCATTTTGCACAGAGTGGCCCCGAACATCCTCTTCTGGGGTCCCCTGGTGGTGGCTCTCTCGGCTCCTCCCCGCATCGGATAACCCCCTAGGAGTAGCGCTTTCCTGGGGGGGTTACCTTGCGACCGCGCTCCTGAGTCCAGCATTCGGCATCCATAGCCGCCGAATGTATGACTTGCCCCGCCCCCCACATCATTGGATTTGATTGACAGCATTGGGAGCCAATGGCTGCGCTGCTATCAATCTATCCAATCAAAAGCGAGAACCCCGGGCAGAGAGACAGTGCGTCGACGTCGGGTCAAGTTCCAGGGCTCAGGTAGGTAAAACGGGGGAGGGGGGGGGTGAAGGGCCTGCCATTGTTTTATACACTGGCACTAAGGCACTTATCCTCTTCCCTTTTTTATTTGTGTGTATGTCTTTTGCACTTTTTACACAGCACGTTTAATCACCCTGGCTAGTAGGATGTAGGTCTTCAGACATGCCCTGAAAGTCTTGGGGGGGGGGGGGGCACATGGCCTTTTGATCAGGTTTTCCCATTCCCATGGGGTCTCCCTTTCCTGGGTTTCTCTCTCCTCATTGGCTCACACAGCACCCAGTGAGCCAATGAAGAGAGAGTGGGGGGCGGGGCCAGGCATGCTCTGTGTGTGAATAGACACACAGAGCGCAGCTCGGGAGCAAAATTGCTCGAGTGCCCCCATAGCAAGAGGCTTGCTATTGGGGACACTCGGCGGGGGGGGGGGGGGGGAGCCAGCACCGCCGGCAGGGGGCCCAAAAGGAAGAGCAGGTAAAATGTTTGTTATTTTTTTAATTCTTTCCTTTATAATCTCTTTTCTGTAACCAGTGTAGCCCCTGAATTTGACCTGACATCAGCCATTTATAGTTACCTGTACAGCAGTACTTGGACCCAAAAAAGGAGGGGCCGGACTTGGGGCCAATTAGGCGTCCTACATTTATGGAGGAGAAGAGAACAAGAGGCATGACATCATCAGTAGACAGCCTTCCCTACCAATCACAGGCTGGGGCAGAGAGAAGACCTAGCTATGCTGCTTGATTGCTGCATAGAAGATTTAGGTCACCCGTGTGACAAAAATACAAATCCTTTAACAGGCAAGGTGCTGCCATATACACTATATTGCCAAAAGTATTGGGACGCCTGCCTTTACACGCACATGAACTTTAATGACATCCCAGTCTTAGTCCGTAGGGTTCAATATTGAGTTGGCCCACCCTTTGCAGCTATAACAGCTTCAACTCTTCTGGGAAGGCTGTCCACAAGGTTTAGGAGTGTGTCTATGGGTGTGTTTGACCATTCTTCCAGAATTTGTGTGGTCTAATTCATCCCAAAGGTGTTCTACTGGGTTGAGGTCATGACTCCGTGCAGGCCAGTAAAATCCCTCACCCCAAACTCGCTCATCCATGTCTTCATGGACCTTGCTTTGTGCACTGGTGCGCAGTCATGTTGGAACAGGAAGGGGCCGTCCTCAAACTGTTCCCACAAAGTTGGGAGCATGAAATTGTCCAAAATGTCTTGGTATGCTGACGCCTTAAGAGTTCCCTTCACTGGAACTAAGGGGCCAAACCCAACTCCTGAAAAACAACCCCACACCATAATCCCCCCTCCACCAAATGATTTGGACCAGTGCACAAAGCAAGGTCCATAAAGACATGGATGAGCGAGTTTGGGGTGGAGGAACTTGTCAGGCCTGCACACCTGACCTCAACCTAACAGAACACCTTTGGGGTTAATTAGAGCGGAAACTGCAAGTCAGGCCTTCTTGTCCACATCAGTGCCTGACCTCACAAATGCGCTTCTGGAAGAATGGTCAAACATTCCCATAGACACACTCCTAAACCTTGTGGACAGACTTCCCAGAAGAGTTGAAGCTGTTATAGCTGCAAAGGGTGGGCCAACTCAATATTGAACCCTACAGACGAAGACTGGGATGCCAATAAAGTTCATGTGCGTGTAAAGGCAGGTGTCCCAATACTTTTGGCATATAGTGTATGTATTCCAAAAGGGTCTGACGTTCAGCTTTAAACTAGCATATGTGTTACAGCATGGTGTTTGCCTTACTCATTGACAACACAGCACATAAACAAATTGCAATAGGTGCTCCGTTCCCCTGAAAACTCTCAACTCCATACCTCAAATTATTTTCCAGCGGGAGGAAATTTGACAAATTACTACCCAGACAACCCTGTCAGTGTCCATTTCCTATGGAAAATGAATGAAAACACCTCTCCTCCAGCGCCTCCCCCCCCCTTTTTTTTCCCCCGTCCCAACGTTCTTTTTTCGCTTCGTTACATTTTTTTATGTATTATTTTTACTTAATGGCCCCTATCTAAGCTTTCCTAAACCTGGCAGTGTCTACCCCCTTGCTACCCGAAGAGGGGAGGCGGCGAGGGCCAAGCCAAACTCCTACGTTAACCAGGGAGCCCTTAAACTAAACGGCGAGAAAAGAAACAAAATAAACATCTCGAGCAGACCACGAAACTAATCTGCAAACACTAAATAAATGTTAGCGTTGGGGGAATTTATTGTGCAAAAGTGCAGTCAAACAAAAAATATATACATTTTATAGACTTGTAGCTTTTAGTGCTTCCAGATTCAGAAATGTTTTGGATGATTTTTTTTTTCAGGGGGGGGGGGGGGAGTCGAGTCAACCGAATGCACATCCAAACACACATGAATCCGATTATATAGTCAAGTCTTAAAGTAACTGCGGTCTTCTGCTTTCCGACGGCAGACCGCATCCAACGCTAATTGAACATGTTAATCAAATGTTCGGTTATTAGATTTCATAAGTCTAACTTCAGGAGGTCACTGTAGGCCCATGTCATGTCTGTAGGAACACACGTGATGTATATGATTAGGTCCGTACAAACATATGGCGCTCGCATTCCACGGCTATCATCTGGATCCAAAGGAACAGGCTGGCTATATTTAAACACTTTCCCTCTGTAACTCTACACCGCGGCCTTGTATATGCATTCCAAATCTTTAATTTCATCAGTATAGGCCGTAATACAAACAAGACTGCCATTAAACATTTATTATGGACAGCAAATTAACGCAACGGGGCTGCGGAGCAGAAAAAAAAAACGTGTGCGATGGGGCCACCTAGTGGCTTGGAGAAAACATGAAACCATAGGCGTGCGCAGACCATCGCATTAGGGTGTGCACCCAAAGCTCAAACACACGTGTGTATGTGTGTATATATATATATATATATATATATATATATATATATATTTATATTAATTATTATTATAAAAAATATTTTATTATATATATATATGTATATATATATATATATATGTATATATATATATATATATATATATATATATATATATATATATATATATTTATATATTTATATTTATTATTATTATAAAAAATATTTTATTAATTTTTTTATTATTTATATTTGTATTTTTTATTTATATTATCCTTTTTATTATTTTTTTTTATCATAACTTTTTTTTACAATTTTTCTATTTTTTACAGTTTTATTTAATAATATATTATTATTATTATTATTATACAATTTTTTAGGAGCTCCATTGGGGGCTTTGGTTTGATATCAGTGGTCTAAACAGTCCCCTGATATCTCACTTTTAAGACAGAAATTCCCCAGTCCCTTCTTCTGCAGTCAAATAGCTGGGGGAATCTGTGCAGCACAGCATGATTAGGGTGTGCCCAGGCACACCTGGCACACCCTGTGCGCACGCCTATGCATGAAACATTGTTTCGAAGTGCATGGATGGACCTGACGTTTTTTTTAAAGTTTTTGGATACACTAGATAAGGGGACTATAAACTTTTTAACCACTTCAGCCCCGGAAGGATTTACCCTCTTCTTGACCAGAGCACTTTTTGCGATTCGGCACTGCGCCGCTTTAACTGACAATTGCGCGGTCGTGCGACGTTGCACCCAAACAAAATTGACGGCCTTTTTTTCCCCCACAAATAGAGCTTTCTTTTGGTGGTATTTGATCACCTCTGCGGTTTTTATTTTTTGCGCTACAAACAAAAAAAGAGCGTCAATTTTGAAAAAAAAAAAGCAATATTTGTTATTTTTTACTATAATAAATATCCTCCAAAAATATATATAAAAAAATATTTTTCTCCTTAGTTTAGGCCGATATGTATTCTTCTACGTATTCTTGGTAAAAAAAAAAAAAATCACAACAAGCGTATATTGATTAGTTTTCGCAAAAGTGATAGGGGATAGTTTTATGCCATTTTTATTATTATTTTTTTTATTAGTAATGGCGGCGATCTGCGATTTTTATCATGACTGCGACATTATGGCAGACACATCGGACACTTTTGACACCATTTTGGGACTATTGTCATTTATACAGCGATCAGTGCTATAAAAATGCACTGACTACTGTGTAAATGACACTGGCAGGGAAGGGGTTAAACACTAGGGGGCAATCAAGGGGTTAAGTGTGTCCTAGAAAGTGATTCTAACTGTGGAGGGGGATGGGCTACCACTGACATGACAGAGATCACTGCTCCCAATGACAGGGAGCAGTGATCTCTGTCATGTCACTAGGCAGAACGGGGAAATGCCTTGTTTACATAGGCATCTCCCCGTTCTACCACTCCATGACACGATTGCGGGCACCCGGCGGACATCGAGTCTGCGGGACCCGCGGTCATGGTCACGAAGCACGCGGCGGGCGCACGTGTGCTCACAATGCCACATTTTAAAGGGAACGTACCTGTACGCCCATTTGCCCAGCTGCGCCATTGTGCTGACGTATATCGTCGTGCGCTCATCGGCAAGGGGGTAAACAAAGTGCCAGTTTACTGTCCTTCAGACTTTATAAAGTGTGGCCAGCGATAGTGGAAAATGTCCTGGCATTAGTGGAAGTAAACAATACTCCATCATTATGTAGCGCACCCCACGTAGGAGCCGCCGGTGAACTGGGATCCCCCACCCTGCACAACCAGGCACACCGAGTTTTGACAGGCACTCCGAGTCAAGAAACAGTCCATTGCTTGTTTTTGTATTTTTATTGAGGGGATAAAACTTGGATAGGGAGTAGGGGTATTATGGGATGCCCAGTTGACTTTGAAACATCTTCAGGGACAACTCGTAGTATATACAATCCTACATACAGCTCCTTTTCTTCCTTCAGCACTTCACTTGCTTGCAGAATCACCAGTGGTGTCACTTTGTATAAATCTGTAGCACTGGCCCACTACAGGCAGGAACTTGCAGCCCCTATAATTGTAGGATGTAGAGTGAGTGACACCACTAACAAATTTACTGCATATCCTCCTGTGGTCACTGGTCCCCGCACCACCTCTTCAGGCCCTGCCAGCCCTCCTGGTTGCAGTAGCGTCTTTCACTAGCTCTCCTAGCTACTTCACCACAGTCCTCCTGACTGATATTCCCCAGTCCTCCAGACGGACTCTCAGGAGATACCCCAGACGTGCTGACTCTCTCTTCTGCTGTCCTCGCACCTGTTCCCGTGCATCCAGGCAAGGATTCCTCTGTGTGTTGTAGAGGGTCCCTCCAATACCTGATCCCTAGGCCCAAGGTCACACCCCCCCCAGACTAGGGGGCACCCTCAAGGGCCACCAACAGTCTCCTCAACACCATCTTCCACCTGTTTGCCTCTGCTGGCATGACCCAAGAGTATTTAAGAGGTGCCCACCCCCTGCCAGCCCATTTGGCTGGGGCCCTTCTCAATACTCCAAGCAGCTCCTCCTAGACTCCACCCTCTACTTCTGGAAGCTTCTCCAAGGTTCCAGAGAGCAGGGGGAGTTACCAGAGGTGCTGCTTAATGAGATTTTTCCAGTAAACTTACATTGGATTTGTATTGTTATTACAATGTAATGTTATAAAATGAAAGCGTATGCTGTAACCATAGATTTCCTTTACTGTCTGTTCACACTGAATGTGGCTTTGAAATCACGCTACTTCAGCGCAATTTCAAAGCCACCAGTCAGTGCGACTTCATGTACAGATGTCTATGCAAATTGCACATAAAATTGGCAAAAATAGTGCAGGAACCCAGAGTTGCACTGATCTGAGCGGTTTCATAGGCACAAATAGGGTGCGACTTGTCATGTGATTTTAAATTGTCAAATCGCATGACAAGTCGCACTGGTGTGAAGGGGGGGCTTAAAGCTGAACTTTGGGGAAAGTAAAAATCTACCCTTACAGTTTGCGGCACCTGTACTGCAAGGGCTAAATGCACTGGCGGCTGGTGGTATATTTTTCGGGGGGGTAGGGGGGGCAAACAATCCGCCCCGAGTCGGTCAGGTCCCAGGCACCCTCCCCCCCTGGTCGGTCCGACAGCCAGCCCCGCACTTACCCCATCTAGGTCGCGGGCAGCACTTCCTCCAACGGCAGCTTCACCCTGCGTCTCCTCCTCCTGGGCTTCACGGCGGCTTCCACTGCGTCTCCTCCCTCCTCCTCCTTCGGTGGCCAATAGGATCGCTTCTCCTCTCGGCCAATCAGGTGACGGGTCTCCGGACCCGCTTCCTGATTGGCCGGGAGGAGAATTAGGAAGACAATGGTGAATATTAATTGCATCCAACACCTTGCATGTAGGTTAGGGGCTGGAAGCATAGATTAGGGGGGCGGTGCCCCATATGGACGGGCCGCAATGCTTGTTTCGGTCTGTTGGAAAAGCACTTTTACCTACCTGATCCTCCCCACCTGCTCCAGACTGCTACATCGATCCCCTGCAGCCTCTTCCCCTCTATGCTATAGAGGTCAGATACCCTCTGTCACAATCATGTACAATGCAGAGCCCACAGCCCTGCATTAGATGTGAGAATGCCAAGGAACAGGCCACTGATGGTGCATGATGGAGAAGAGGAGAGCGCCATCTGCTGGGGGAGAGTGTAAGCAAAGCTGCTTTTCCAGCCCCCTAGACCTAAATTTAATCCTTGCAGGGGTGGTGGTGGTGGTGGTGGTGGGGGGGGGGGGGGGGGGGGGTTGGAGAATTAGGGAATCCAATGGGGGGTGGGGGGGAGGTGGTGGATTAGGGAATCCAATAGGCAGGGGGGGGAAACACGCTGCAAGGGAAAAATTTTACTTTCAGCTTTAAAGTAGACCTGTTGTGAAATTACCATTGCTGTTGTCCCCCACCAGAAAATGCTAGTTGCCTGGCTTTTTTGCAGGCCCTTTTGTTTAGTGCTTTGCGTCTGTATCTGGAACAAGAATGCAGATAAGGAGCTTTGATATCAACTTCCTGGAATACTTTTTTTTTGGGGTCATTGACTCAGAACCAAAGCTGGAGATAACATTTACTGTATTACAGATCATTTTATATCACAAAAAAAAAATATACTGGTTCTATAAATGTTATTTTCCATGACAGGTCTGAGTTCAATCAGACAGAAGGCAAAGGATGAAAACTACAAGAATGCAACCAGAGAGCTAGGGGGCCCCCTACTGGATTGTGGAGTAAAGTACAGTATTTATTGGAATGGAAACATTTTAGAGCAGATTACAGCAAACATTTTATTTTTTTCTTTTGAAAAATCTGTGGGGGGAAAAAAAATCTGTAGATAAATAAATAAAGTAGCTAAACCAGAGGTTGATCTAGGTTAGCCACATCAGCCCCGCAAGGATTTAACCCCTTAATGACCAGGCCATTTTTTGCGTCTACAAACTAGGGTACATTTTCTGTAATTTACACAGCTTTTAGTTTATGACTGCCTATGTCATTTCTTGAGGTGCTAAAATGGCAGGGCAGTACAAAACCCCCCCAAATGACCCCATTTTGGAAAGTAGACACCCCAAGGAAATTGCTGAGAGGCATGTTGAGCCCATTGAATATTTTTTTTTTTTTTGTCCCAAGTGATTGAAAAATGACAAAAAAAAAAAAAAAAAATTTACAAAAAGTCGTCACTAAATGATATATTGCTCACACAGGCCATGGGCCTATGTGGAATTGCACCCCAAAATACATTCAGCTGCTTCTCCTGAGTATGGGGATACCACATGTGTGGGACTTTTTGGGAGCCTAGCCGCGTACGGGGCCCCGAAAACCAAGCACCGCCTTCAGGATTTCTAAGGGTGTAAATTTTTGATTTCACTCTTCACTGCATATCACAGTTTCGGAGGCCATGGAATGCCCAGGGGGCACAAAACCCACCAAAATGACCCCATTTTGGAAAGTAGACACCCCAAGCTATTTGCTGAGAGGCATATTGAGTCCATGGAATATTTTATATTTTGACACAAGTTGCGGGAAAGTGACACTTTTTTTTTTTTTTTTTTCATAAAGTTGTCACTAAATGATATATTGCTCACACAGGCCATGGGCATATGTGGAATTGCACCCCAAAATACATTTAGCTGCTTCTCCTGAGTATGGGGATACCACATGTGTGGGACTTTTTGGGAGCCTAGCCGCGTACAGGACCCCGAAAACCAATCACCGCCTTCAGGATTTCTAAGGGTGTAAATTTTTGATTTCACTCTTCACTGCATATCACAGTTTCGGAGGCCATGGAATGCCCAGGGGGCACAAAACCCACCAAAATGACCCCATTTTGGAAAGTAGACACCCCAAGCTATTTGCTGAGAGGCATATTGAGTCCATGGAATATTTTATATTTTGACACAAGTTGCGGGAAAGTGACACTTTTTTTTTTTTTTTTTTTCATAAAGTTGTCACTAAATGATATATTGCTCACACAGGCCATGGGCATATGTGGAATTGCACCCCAAAATACATTTAGCTGCTTCTCCTGAGTATGGGGATACCACATGTGTGGGACTTTTTGGGAGCCTAGCCGCGTACAGGACCCCGAAAACCAAGCACCGCCTTCAGGATTTCTAAGGGTGAAAATTTTTGATTTCACTCTTTACTGCCTATCACAGTTTCGGAGGCCATGGAATGCCCAGGTGGCACAAAACCCCCCCAAATGACCCCATTTTGGAAAGTAGACACCCCAAGCTATTTGCTGAGAGGCATGGTGAGTATTTTGCAGCTCTCATTTGTTTTTGAAAATGAAGAAAGACAAGAAAAAACATTTTTTTTTTCTTTTTTCAATTTTCAAAACTTTGTGACAAAAAGTGAGGTCTGCAAAATACTCACTATACCTCTCAGCAAATAGCTTGGGGTGTCTACTTTCCAAAATGGGGTCATTTGGGGGGGGGTTTGTGCCACCTGGGCATTCCATGGCCTCCGAAACTGTGATAGGCAGTGAAGAGTGAAATAAAAAATTCACGCCCTTAGAAAGCCTGAAGGCGGTGCTTGGTTTTCGGGGTTCCGTACGCGGCCAGGCTCCCAAAAAGTCTCACATGTGGTATCCCCATACTCAGGAGAAGCAGCAGAATGTATTTTGGGGTGTAATTTCACATATTCCCATGGCATGTTTGAGCAATATATCATTTAGTGACAACTTTGTGCAAAAAAAAAAAAAAAAATTTGTCTCTTTCCCGCAACTTGTGTCACAATATAAAATATTCCATGGACTCGACATGCCTCTCAGCAAATAGCTTGGGGTGTCTACTTTCCAAAATGGGGTCATTTGGGGGGGTTTTGAACTGTCCTGGCATTTTATGCACAACATTTAGAAGCTTATGTCACACATCACCCACTCTTCTAACCACTTGAAGACAAAACCCTTTCTGACACTTATTGTTTACATGAAAAAGTTATTTTTTTTTGCAAAAAAATTACTTTGAACCCCCAAACATTATATATTTTTTTAAAGCAAATGCCCTACAGATTAAAATGGTGGGTGTTTCATTTTTTTTTTTTCACACAGTAATTGCGCAGCGATTTTTCAAACGCATTTTTTGGGGAAAAAACACACTTTTTTAAATTTTAATGCACTAAAACACACTATATTGCCCAAATGTGTGATGAAATAAAAAAGATGATCTTAGGCTGAGTACATGGATACCAAACATGACATGCTTTAAAATTGCGCACAAACGTGCAGTGGCAACAAAATGAATACATGTTTAAAAGCCTTCAAAAGCCTTTACAGGTTACCACTTTAGATTTACAGAGGAGGTCTACTGGAAAAATTACTGCCCTCGATCTGGCCTTCGCGGTGATACCTCACATGCATGGTGCAATTGCTGTTTACGTTTGACGACAGACCGCCGCTTGCGTTCGCCTTAGCGCGAGAGCAGGGGGCGACAGGGGTGCTTTTTTTTTTTTTTTCTTTATTATTTTTTTGCTTTTTTAATCTTACTTTTAAACTGTTCCTTTCATATTTTTTTTTTTTATCATTTTTATTGTTATCTCGGGGAATGTAAATATCCCCTATCATAGCAATAGGTAGTGACAGGTACTCTTTTTTGAAAAAATTGTGGTCTATTAGACCCTAGATCTCTCCTCTGCCCTCAAAGCATCTGACCACACCAAGATCGGTGTGATAAAATGCTTTCCCAATTTCCCAATGGCGCTATTTACATCCGGCGAAATCTAAGTCATGAAATGCTCGTAGCTTCCGGTTTCTTAGGCCATAGAGATGTTTGGAGCCACTCTGGTCTCTGATCAGCTCTATGGTCAGCTGGCTGAATCACCGGCTGCATTCTCAGGTTCCCTGTTGAGACAGGAGAGCCAGAGAAAAACACGGAAGACGGTGGGGGGGGGGGGCATTCCCTCCCACGGCTTGTAAAAGCAGTCTAGAGGCTAATTAGCCGCTAGGATTGCTTTTACATGAAAGCCGACCGCTGGCTGAAAAGAATGATACCAAGATGATACCTAAACCTGCAGGCATCATTCTGGTATAACCACTCAAAGTCGTGAATGGCGTACCTGAAGACAAAAAAATGGTTAACAATGGTTAACAATAAAGCACAGTAAACAGTAAAATATAAATAATTACATACCTGAAAAACAAACATGATAAAATATAATAACAATAACAATAACAATAAAACATTGCAGAATAGAATACAGTAAAAAAGAGCAGAACAATAGAGAGAGAGAATAGAGAGAGAGAACAATAAAACGACAACTATTTTTTTTTATTTCATATATTTTTTTTTTTTTACACTTTTTTTGTAACTAACTTTTATAACTGTAACCGGTTCCAGGTTCGGGTCTCTCAAAATGCGATGGCATCTCGGGAGACCCTGTGAAAGTGTGCCTAGTCTGTGCAATGCTGTACCCTACGCTAATACTCAACTAGTGTATGGTAGCGTTCAAAACATTCACCAATGCAAAGACCAGGATTGTCAGGACAGGAGGGACAATAATAGCAGGTGTCACGCCTATATCCGCGCTTGCTGCAGACACGACATCTTTTTTGGGGGGGTTCGCTGGGTAGGGGTACTCGGGAGGACATAAAGAAAATGCCTCTCATGCAGCCGACTGCATTTGGTTGGGGATGTGAATGGGGGAAGTACGGGCGCTGCAGAAGCGGTGGGTTCCCAATTAGGATTGGCGAATGCAGCAGGAAGGGCACTATGGGCACGACGGGCCTGTGTTTGTCTTTTTGGTGGCAGCAGGACACTACTTGTGCTTGCCACCTCACCAGCTTGAACTGCACTTATGGGACTCGCCACGTCACCAAGTGTTACTGCAGTGCTGGTTTGACTACGACCGGGGTGTACTAGGCCGCTGGCGCTTGCCAGTTCACCAAAACGCTACCAAAAAATCTGTTGGCGATCGCAGTGATCAGGCCTGACTCTGCGAACGCTGCAGTTATGCGTTTTAGTCTTTTGTAAGTGACAGTGATCGATCGATACTGCACTTGGGTGGGCTGGGCCGGGCGGAGGGGCAAAACGCAGGTGCTAGCAGGTATCTGGGCTGATCCCGCTAACACTGCGTTTGTGAGAACCCTAAACTGCTGGGGACGCTAGTATAGATCTGATCAGATATTGATCCGTTCAGATACTATACCACTAAGGGTGGTGTACAGTGCGTGCGTGGGTGTTAGCGGTACTGACGCTAATCTGACGCTGCCTGGGGCTGGTGCTTGCCAGTTCACCAAAATACTACCAAAAAAACTGTTAGCGATCGCAGGGATCAGGCCTGACTCTGCGAACGCTGCAGTTATGCGTTTAGTGCCTTGTAAGTGACAGTGATCGATCGATACTTCACTTGGGTGGGCCGGGCGGAGGGGCAAAACGCAGGTGCTAACAGGTATCTGGGCTGATCCCGCTAACACTGCGTTTTTGGGAACCCTAAACTGCTGGGGACGCTAGTATAGATCTGATCGGATCAGATATTGATGCGTTCAGATACTATACCACTAAGGGAGGTGTATGCTGCGTGCGTGGGTGTTAGCGGTACTGGCGCTAATCTGACGCTGCCTGGGGCGACGCATATCACCGCCGGGCGATCAGGGGGCTAAACCTTTATTCGGTAATAAACGGCGGGTGCCCTGACACTATAAAAAATAAACAAACTAACCAGCGTCAACCGTAACGGTTATACGGTGATCAGTGGTGAAAGGGTTAACTAGGGGGCAATCAAGGGGTTAAAACATTTATTAGGTAGTATATGGGGGTCCCTGACGCTATAAAACGCTGACGGCGAACCTAAATATTTACCTCACTAACTAGCGTCACCAGCGACACTAATACAGCGATCAGAAAAATGATCGCTTAGCGACACTGGTGACAGGGGGTGATCAAGGGGTTAAAACTTTATTAGGGGGGGTTAGGGGGGTACCCTAGACCTAAAGGGGGGTAACAGTAACTGTCCCAACACTGTAACTGTCACAAACTGACACTATGCAGTAATCAGAAAAAAAAAAAAAAAAAACTGCTGGTGTCAGTTTGTGACAGGGGGGGGTGATTGGGGGGGATCGGGGGGCGATCGGGGGGGGGATCGGGGTGTTTTGTGTGCCTGGCATGTTCTACTGTGTGTGTAGTGTTTGGTGCACTCACATACTTGTCGTCTCTCCTCGGGCCGGAACGGAAATTACCGAGCCGAGGAGAGATGACATCATTTCCTTTGCTGCTGTTTAGCATACAGCAGCAAAGGAATGATTCGATTGGCCGGCGGCGATCGCGAGGGGGGGGCCACGAATGGATGGTCTCCCCCTCACCACCGATCGCCGCTGGACAAAAGACGACCGCCTCGGGCACCGGGGGGGGGGTCCGATCGGACCCCCCACCCGCGGAAGGCAAATCACGTACCATGTACGTGATTTTGCCTGTCCGTGCCACTTTGCCGACGTACATCGGCGTGAGGCGGTCGTCAAGTGGTTAAAGGAGAATTAACCTAAAAAAAAGATTAGTTAAACCCACAAGGGCTTTTGTTGACCACTACTGTTCCTTTATATTGGCTTTTGAAATTTACAAATGCAGCAATTTAGAATTTAGATGAAAGGTTTAGCACTGGAAAACACTTTTTGAAATATAAAAAGCACATTTTATATACATCTATAGAGATCAGACCAAAATGAGGGACAAATGAGGAGGAAAGAGGGACAGAGGGACATTGCACCAAATTAGGGACAGTCCCTCAAAATCAGGGACAGTTGAGAGCTATACCTATTGGAAGATTTCCCCTCTATTACTTTTCTGGGGACAACCCAAAATTTGGGATTTTCTTTTACTTTGACCTTCAGTAATAATGGTGAACAGGAGAAACAGAGAGGGGGGATTTCTCTAACGGGGGTGCAGACAGCAATACAAACTGGCAAATGTTCTAATTACTCTCCACTCCATCCAAAACTAAAAAAAAATTATACTTTAATATTATTATTAATATATTATTATACAGGATTTATATAACACCAACAGTTTGCGCAGAGCTTTACAAAGTGAAGGCAGACATTACAGTTACATTACAATTTGGTATAAGAGGAATCAGAGGGCCCTGCTTGTTACAATCTAAGAGATAAGGTTTTTTTGTCCTCCATTAAGAGAAGGAGGTTATAACCCCTGTCAGTTTTTTTTTTTTGCTGTGTCCCATTAGGGAGATTTCCTTTCACTTCCTGTCCCATAGCTAAAACAGGAAGTGGGAGGAAATCCCTCCAAAGTGGGAAATCCCTGGTTGTCATCAGTGCTAGTGTCCCTACTGGAATATTTCCCCTCAATTCCTGTTCTGGTGACATCCCATGTTGTAAAGCACTGCACAAACTGTTGGTGCTATATAAATCCTGTATAATAATAACCCAAAATTTGAGATTTTTTTTTTCATCTTTTTTTAATTTTTTCAGCGGCGCTCTGTGAATGGCCCCGTGGTTTTCTGGGAACACACACAGTTCCCAGAAGGCAACGGGGCCGCTCACCTGAGGAGCATTACACGCCGCGGAATAGGAAGAGGCAGATTAGGAAGAGTGCCTAGCAACAAAGGTTTCAGGTAAGTAAAATTTTTTTTTTTCACGTTTTTAAAAAAAAAAAAATTTAATTTTTAGTGCAATTTTTTTTTATTTGGGTGGCCCTCCACTTTAAAGTTATTACTATACTTTTAGGCTCGGTTCACACCTATGCAGTTTGCATTTGGTAATTTCTGCAGTGCATTTTGCATTTTTGTACACACAATTTTACTGCTATTTTGCTGCAATTTGCGTTGTTATGCTTTTTTTTTTTTTTTGGCCAATTTGTTGTTGGGTAGATTAAAAAAATGCAAATCGCTGCAAAATCGAAGCAAAAACGCACTACATGCTTTTCTGCAGCTTCTCCATTAAAGTTTTTGAAAAAAACCCTTTTGAAAAACACAGCGGCTGAATAAAAGCATAGATGTGAACGTGTCCCATAGGTCCTATGGGACACGTTCACATCTATGCTTTTTTCAGCCGCTGTGTACACTCCGCTATCGGTTCGCATGAATAGGTTGCGATTTTGATGCGGTGCAGAATCTGCAGATTCGCTGTGAATTCACTCCGCATCTAGTGTGAACCGGGCCTAAGGCTTGCATTGTTTGGTGCTTTTTGCAGAAGCGCACTTCAGTTAATCTCACTTGGTATTCTATGGCATAGAAAACCATGTGAAATTACCTGTAGTGCGTTTCTGCAAAAAGCACCAAAAAATGCATAGGTGTGAACCGAGCCTTAGGTTCACACTAGATGTGAGCGAATTCACAGCGAATCTGCAGATTCTGCACCGCATCAAAATCGCAACCCATTCATGCAAACTGACATCGAAATGAATACCTCCCAACTTTTGAGATGGCAAAGAGGGACACCTGTCAGCAAAAGTATGCAGGCATAGGACACGCCCCTTGCCACACCTCCTTAAAGGAGAATTGTACACAAAAAACAAGATTGGTTAAACCCACAAGTGCTTTCTTTTACCACTACTATTCCTTTATATTGGCTTTTGGAATTTACAAATGCAGCAATTTAAAAATCAGATGAAAGGTTTAGCGCTGGAAAAAACTTTTTGATAGATAAAAAGATTTGTATATAAATCTATATAGATCAGACCAAAATGAGGGACAAATAAGGGGGAAAGAGGGACATTGCTCCAAATCAGGGACAGTTGGGAGGTATGGCGGAGTGTATGTTAAGTTAACGACACCCCGAAATCAGTTTGCAAAACGCAGTGCGATTTGCAGAATCGGAGCGCATGGATCCGATTCTGGTGCTGACAAAAAAAAAGGGTCCTGCACAAGTCTGGCGCGGTGTGATTTGAGCCATAGAGAATGAAGGGCTCAAATTGCACTGCTGCAGAATCGCATGTGATTCGAACTGGGAATGCGGTGCGATTTCTGTTAAAATAGCATGTGGTTTCCGCACCGCACAAGTGAGAACCGGGCCTTAAAGTTTATGTAACAATCAACTATTGCATTTTTATACATGTGACATGTAGTAGATGTCTTTTGGCACTGACATTGTAGTGTTGAGATTACAAGGGATGTGGTGCCTATGGTCCCCTATCTGTCTGATATAATACCAGCTGCAGCTCTTTCAACATAATATTCAAGTAAAGCCCTCAGGTCGATTTGCCCAAATCAAAGATGGTGGTTCCTGTGCTCACCGGTCACATGATGCTGACACACCCCCCAGTATGGTAATGACAGGCAGAAGGAATGTTACAGAGCTGGGATCCGTCCGCCGTATAGGAAGGTGATGTAGTCTGTCCTTGTATCCTATCACTATACAGATCACACTGGGGATTAGATGAGGATTTTGTTGTAGATTTTAGAGTCTTCTGGATTTTTGTGGAACAACAAGAACCAGCATGACCTAGAACCTGGACCTTGTGGGTTTATATGCACCAGCATTAGCTATTCACCTTTGGACTGCATTGCAGCTGCAGAAACTTATCATGCACAGCATGAGATCTATATGGGGGCTGCCATTGCTGATCCTCTGGTTTCCATACTCTGCCAGTCCTCCACCTGGAAGTATACAGATCAGGAAGGTCAGCCGTCCTTATCTCTGAGCATGTCTGGGTCGGTGACGCTGAAGCCAGAGGATCAACATAACAGCCAATTGCGTCCTCTTACCCCATACCTCCTAACTTTCTGAAATGGGAACGAGCGACACTTATTATCAAACGTATGTAGTCATAGGACACACCCCCTTGTCACGTCCCCCTTAAAGGAGAATTATACAAAAAAACAATTCAAGTGCTTTTTTTTTACCACTACTATTCCTTTATATTGGCTTTTGGAATTTACAAATGCAGCAATTTAGAAATTGGATGAAAGGTTTAGCACTGGGAAACACTATTTGAAAGATAAAAAGTGCAATTTATATACAATATATAGATCAGTCCAAAATGAGGGACAGAGGAACATTGTTCCAATTTAGGGACAGTCCCTCGAAATCCGGGACAGTTGGGAGCCTTTCCTTATATCCTGATCTACATCTACTGTCAGCCAATGATCGTCAGTTATTTTTGTGTTTCAGAGGGCGCCTGGCATGGCGTCGGTGGGGAGATTGATGCGCGCCATTCGCGTCCAGGAATTCGGGAAGCCGGAAGTGCTGAAACTTTTCAAGGATGTTCCTGTGCCGTCACCAAGCAAGGACCAGGTACACACATCTTACCTCTGCATTTCCACCCATGCAGTCGCTGCTGTCAGACTTTGACATGAGATTGTGTCTGTGACAACGCTGTGTGTACATTCACGTCTATGGGCTGCCCGCACAGAGCTGCGAGGTGGGTGGACACTAGGGATGGCCTCAGGCGTTTTCGGATCCTAGTCCCAACCCTCCTGAGTAATCCCATGCCTCCCAACTTTTTGAGATGGGAATGAGGGACACCTATCAGCAAAAGTATGCAGGCATAGGACACACCCCTTGCCACGCCCCCTTAAAGGAGAATTGCACACAAAAAACGAGATTAGTTAAGCCCAAGTGCTTTTTTTTTACCACTACTATTCCTTTATATTGGCTTTTGGAATTTACAAATGCAGCAATTTAGAAATCAGATGAAAGGTTTAGCGCTGGGGAACACTTTTTGATAGATAAAAAGTGCATTTTATATACAACTATATGGATCAGACCAAAATGAGGGACAAATGAGGAGGAAGGAGGGACATTGCTCCAAATCAAGGACAGTCCCTCGAAATCAGGGACAGTTGGGACCTATGTAATCCTGCCAGAAAACCATCACTGCAAAACCGCCAATCATAGGCAGCGAGGCATTTCCCGACCCACACATACACATACCTCCCAACTCTCCCTGATTTGGAGCAATGTCCTTCTGTTCCTCTTTCCTCCTCATTTGTCCCTCATTTTGGTCTGATCTATATAGTTGTAAATAAAATGCACTAAAGAAAAAGAAACAAAACTGCGCTTGGAAAAAATATATGCAGAAAAAGCTGCGGTTACAAGTGAGGGACACCAATACAGAAATAAAAAACAGAAAACCGCGCTATAAAGTGTTATATATAATTGTGAAAGTATATAGTCCCATATGAAGAAAGTCCACCAATCATAGGTAAGTAGTGTAAAATTCTATATGGTTCATAAATTGTAGAGTGACAATTCGATGGAGCACATCTATGTGGTGAAATGCTTACCAGAAGTAAGCCAAAATAGAGCGAGTGGCTTAAACCCAGCCTGGGCCTTTAACCACTTCAATACCAGGCACTTAGACACCTTCCCGCCCAGCCCAATTTTCACCTTTTAGCGCTGTCGCAATTTGAATGACAATTGCGCGGTCATGCTACACTGTACCCAAACAAATTTTTTATCATTTTGTTCCCACAAATAGAGCTTTCTTTTGGTGGTATTTGATCACCCTTGCGGTTTTTATTTTTTGCGCAACAAATAAAAAAAGACCGAAAATTTTGAAAAAAAACAAGTTTTTCTTTGTTTCTGTTAAAACTTTTTGTAAATAAGTACGTTTTTTTCTTCAATGACGGGCACTGATATGGCTGCACTGACGGGCACTGATATGGCGGCACTGATGGGCACCGATGAGGTGGCACCGATGAGGTGGCACTGATGAGGTGGCACTGACGGGCACTGATGATGGGCACTGATAGGCGGCACTGATGGGCACTGATAGGTGGCACTGATGGGCACTGATAGGTGGCACTGGTATGCGGCACTGATGGGCACTCATAGGTGGCACGGATGGGCACTAATAGGCGGCACTGATGGGCACTCATAGGTGGCATTGATGGGCACTTGTAGGTGGCATTGATGGTTACTTATGGGTGGCACTGATAGTTGGCACAGATGGGCACGGATGGGCACTGATAGATGGGCACTAATGGGCATGGATGGGCACTGACAGGTGGCATGAATGGACACTGATGGGTGGCACTGGTGGCATTACTTGTTTGCAGTGATGCCCCTAAGGGTGGCATTGCTGGGCATCACTGCAACATAATTGTGCCAATCAGTGCCCATTTGTGGGCACTGATTGGCACAGATTTGGCATACTGGGCACATGTGGATGGCCATGGAGTACATACCTGGCCATCCACATGTTGCCCCTCTCCCTGGTGGTCTTAGTGGTGATCCCTGGTGGTCCAGTGTGGTGATCTGCGGGGGGGCTGCGCTGATAAACAATCAGCGCAGACCCCCCCTGCCAGGAGAGCCGCCGATCGGCTCTCCTCTACTTGCGTCTGTCAGACGCGAGTGAGGAAGAGCCGATCAACGGCTCTTCCTATTGACAGCGTGATCAGCCGTGATTGGACACGGCTGATCACGTGGTAAAGAGCCTCCGCCGGAGGCTTTTTACCAAGATCAGTGTAGCGGTGTGTCAGACTGACACACCGCTCCACCGATCGCCGCGATGCGCGCCCCCGGGGGCGCGCTGCGGCATGTTATCCTGAAGGACGTCATATGACGCCCAGTCAGGATAACACAACCACTTCCCGGACGTCAATCCGCCATAGGGCGGGCGGGAAGTGGTTAAACAACGATCGCAGTGTGACAAGATGGGTCACACTCGTCCCGTGTATCCAAATCCTCAACGGTTTATCCAAAAATATATGACAAAAACATAGCGTAATACTGATACTATAAAGCACTCAAAACAGAAATGAAATAGTGCAACACTCAACAAAAAAAATCATGTATGGTCATAAAAAACATCCAGTGTTATGAACAACACATAGGATTGTTACGTGAGTGCCATGCAATCATGCAATAAAGTGTGTGGGTTTAAGTGAAAAAGATTAAGCGTGAACCTTACACAGAATCTGCTTACCAGATATAAAAGAAAAGTGAGCATATAACTGTCACCCAGATATAGGCATGGAAAGAAATCCCTCTAGGTACAGCAAGCTACATGTAAAACCTGCTTACCAGATAACAAACTAATGTTAACAACTAACATTAGTTTGTTATCTGGTAAGCAGGTTTTACATGTAGCTTGCTGTACCTAGAGGGATTTCTTTCCATGCCTATATCTGGGTGACAGTTATATGCTCACTTTTCTTTTATATCTGGTAAGCAGATTCTGTGTAAGGTTCACGCTTAATCTTTTTCACTTAAACCCACACACTTTATTGCATGATTGCATGGCACTCACGTAACAATCCTATGTGTTGTTCATAACACTGGATGTTTTTTATGACCATACATGATTTTTTTTGTTGAGTGTTGCACTATTTCATTTCTGTTTTGAGTGCTTTATAGTATCAGTATTACGCTATGTTTTTGTCATATATTTTTGGATAAACCGTTGAGGATTTGGATACACGGGACGAGTGTGACCCATCTTGTCACACTGCGATCGTTGTTTAAAGGCCCAGGCTGGGTTTAAGCCACTCGCTCTATTTTGGCTTACTTCTGGTAAGCATTTCACCACATAGATGTGCTCCATCGAATTGTCACTCTACAATTTATGAACCATATAGAATTTTACAATACTTACCTATGATTGGTGGACTTTCTTCATATGGGACTATATACTTTCACAATTATATATAACACTTTATAGCGCGGTTTTCTGTTTTTTATTTAAATAAAATGCACTATTTATCTATCAAAAAGTGTTTTGCACCTAAACCTTTCATCAAATTTCTAAATTGCTTCATTTGTAAATTTTAAAAGCCAATATAAAGGAACAGTAGTGGTAAAAAAAAAAAAAAAAAAAAAACACCAGTGGGTTTTACCAATCATTTATTTGTGCAACTCCCCTTTAATAGGGGTGTGGTGGGGGGTGTGTCCTATGCCTGCATACGTTTGCTAATAGGTGTCCCTCATTCCCGTCTTACAGAGTTGGGAGGTATGTATAGACACGCCTTGACTAGGCTGCTCATGATTGGCGGTGTGCAGTGACAGCTTCCTGGCGGGATTGTTCAAGTGGGTTGGGACTAGGATCTGAACACGCCTAAGTCCATCCCTAGTGCACACGCAATCTGCCAGCGGTTCTGCACGTAGGATGGGCTTAGGCCCGGTTCCATAGGTGTGTGCAGTCTATTGCATTAGGGTGTGCACCCCAAAGCTCAAACACACACATTTCTCTGCAGCCTCAGCTGCACTGGACAGTGCATAAATGGGAAGTGGTCTGTGCTGAGCGGCTTCCTATTCTTTCACAAACTGAAGCGTAGTAAACAAAGCTTACTATGCTTCAGTTGTTAATGGACACAGTGAGTGAGCGTGTTCATTTAGAAAAGAAAGGGGCTGGTAAATGACATATTTACTAGGCCCTTCCCCTGCTCTAGATCCTGAAACATCCACCACAGCGGACAGGGAAGAGGAGGGAAGCCAGAAGCACTGCTGGATAGGGGGGGCCAACACGGGGGGGGGGACCCTGGTAGTAGGGGGAATCTGCACCGGACATAGTGATTAGAGTGTGCCCAGGCACACCTGGCACACCCCCTGCTTTCAATGGAGCCACTTCACATATGTGCGGGTCCTGGCCAGTGCGTTTTTGGTTTTTTTTGGGTCTGGTTCAGGTAAAAATTGGCACCTGAATCACACCTGAACTGGTGAACAGAACCGCAGTAGACTCCCGCACTGAAACCATGGCTGAATATATGTGAATGGAGCCCACCTGAATGAACCCTTAAAAAAAAAATCGCAATTTGGAAGCTTACAGTTTGAGAATGTATTGAATTCCTTCAAGTTTAAAATAATTTATTCCAAAAAAGTTGGGACGCTGTGCAAAATCTACTTAAAAACAGAATGCAACGATTAGCAAATCTCAAACCCATATTTTATTCACAATAGAAAATGTATCAATTGTTTAAACTGAGAAAAATTAAAATTTTTAAGAAAAAAAATAAGGTCATTTTGATATTGATGGCAGCAACATGTCTTAAAAAAGTTGGAACAGGGCAACAAAACAGGCCAAAGTAAGTTATACTAACAAGAAAGAGCTGGAAGAATATTTTGCAACTAATTAGGTTAATTGGCGAAAGGTCAGTATTATGTTTGGGTATAAAAAAAGAGCATCTTAGAGAGTCAGAGGGGGTTTGCACTACAAGTGCACTTGGAAGGGCAGTCGCTTTAGATCTGAGGGGTAGATCTGAAATGAGGGGAAGCTCTGCTGATTTTATCATCCAATCATGTACAAGCTAAAATGCTGTTTTTTATTTTCCTTGCATGTCCCCCTTGGATCTACAGCGACTGCACTTCCAAGTGCACTTGTAGTGCAAAGTGGATTTGCCTTTAGTAAATAACCCCCCGAGTGTCTCAGAAGTAAAGATGGGCAGAGGTTCACCAATCTTTTAAAAAAACGTTGAACAATTTTTACACCATGCTAAACATGGCCCTGTCCCAACTTCATTTTAAAATTGGTCAATTATTTCTCCCCAGTTGTCTTCCAGGACAGCCCTTGAGAGATGGAGTCCCTCCCATCGACCCAGGAAACACATTGGCAAACAGTTCAAAAGGCAGTCCCTCAGGTCCCTGGTCAGTCATTTGTGTTTCCTCCGTCGGAGGAACATGTTGCCAGGAACCAGGAGAAGGACTCTATCTCTCAGGGGCTGCCTGAGGGGAGCGGAGCCGCACAGGGGGACCGGGTCTTATCCAGCGGCTCCAATTTAGTCCTACCTTAACCACTTAACAACCGGCCCATAGCCAAATGACGGCTACAGGGCGGTTGTTTTACTCTGGGAGGGCGTCCAGGGACGTCCTCCCAGAATTCTGCTCTCGCGCGCCCCCTAGGGCGCGCACTCGAGAGCATCCGTGACCGCCGGGTCCAGAGGACCCGGCGCATCACAGATCCCGGTAAATGGCCGCTGATCGCGGCCGTTTACCATGTGATCGCTCCGTCAAATGACGGAGCGATCACATGTCAACAAACCGGCGTCATCTGATGACGCCGGTTCCTCTCCTCCCCCTCTCCTCCCCTCCTGTGTACCGATCGGTACACAGTGACCAGAGAGGCGGATGGATGGATGGCTGCAGCGTTGTGGGCTGCATCTGTAGTGCCCACAGCGCTGCACAGAGACATCCAGCCATCCATCCATCCATGCTCAGCCATCCCTACTACTCTGCATGCTCTGCAATTCCCTCTGCAATGCCCCACAATACTCTGCCATACCCCTGCAATACTCTGCCATACCCTGGAATACCCCGCAATACTCTGCCACACCCTGGAATACCCCGCAATACTCTGCCATACCCTGGAATACCCCGCAATACTCTGCCATACCCTGGAATACCCCGCAATACTCTGCCATACCCTGGAATACCCCGCAATACTCTGCCATACCCTGGAATACCCCGCAATACTCTGCCATACCCTGGAATACCCCGCAATACTCTGCCATACCCTGGAATACCCCGCAATACTCTTCCATACCCTGGAATACCCCGCAATACTCTGCCATACCCTGGAATACCCCGCAATACTCTGCCATACCCTGGAATACCCCGCAATACTCTGCCATACCCTGGAATACCCTGCAATACTCTGCCATACCCTGGAATACCCCGCAATACTCTGCCATACCCCGCAATACTCTGCCATACCCCAAAATACCCCGCAATACTCTGCCATACCCCGCAATACTCTGCCATACCCCGCAATACCCTGAAATACCCCGCAATACTCTGCCATACCCCGCAATACTCTGCCATACCCCGCAATACTCTGCCATACCCCGCAATACCCTGGAATACCCCGCAATACTCTGCCATACCCTGAATACCCCGCAATACTCTGCAATACCCTGAAATATCCCGCAATACCCAGCCATACTCTGCAATACTCAGTGATACCCAGCCATACTCTGCAATACTCAGTGATACCCAGCCATACTCTGCAATACTCAGTGATACCCAGCCATACTCTGCCATACCCAGCCATGCTCTGCAATACCCCGCAAAAATCTGCAATACTCTGCTTGGGGCTCGGGTACCGTCCAGCTGACAGGAGCAGACCCGTTACCCCCCTCTTTCCAGTGCCGAGGTGTGCCAGAGGCAGGTTGGTGCAGGTTCCCCCCCAGGAGCAGTGCAGATGGATTCTTCCATCACAGCTCCTTGCTGCAATAGCGGTGGGGGTCGGAGACGCCGAGCGTCATTTCCGGCGGAACCGCGTCATCCTGTGTGCCGAGACTTCCGGTTGCGGGTCTCTAGAGGCACAAGGAGGAGGGGAAAGCCCGCGCTGGGCCTACAAATCCCGACCAGCGTCCAGCTATACCGGACTAGCGGCGGGATCCGGAGCTCGTGAGGGGGACCATGTAGGCTACTTCCCAGGACACTCCGGTGGATGCAGGCACCAGCCAAACCCAGGTAGGCTGCTGGGCAAGCCCTTACTGTGTTTTTTTTTCTGGGGTTTTGTTGTAAGGCTGGGATTTGTAGTACCCCATGGTGGTGGTTACCTCACAGTCCCGGGTGTATGCAGTGGTGGTTGCAGCACAGGTGTTTTTAATGAGAGTAAAAAGGTTCTCTGATGCTAAGATAGTTTTTTTCTTTATTTCAGGGTAAGGAAGCTCCAAGGGAAGACAAGTCAGGCCGCAAAAAATGCCCTAATTGTGGAAATAAGTTTGTCCTCAGGCTCTAACAAAGCCTTATGCAAGCAGTGTATTGCAGGCTTACTTAAAACAGAGGCAGATTCTCCCTTGGAAAAAATTCCTTGGCTCCTTTAAAGATGAAATGGCATCAACCTTTAACCTCCCTGGCGGTAATCCCGAGTCTGGCTCGGGTTGGATTTTTCCATACCAAAAGCGGTAACCCCGAGCCAGACTCGGGCTTGCATTGCAGGATCCAGGAAGAGCATACTTACCTTGTCCCCTGGATCCTGCGATGTCTCCCCGCTGTGATCGGCGAGCCGCTGTGTCTCGCTCGATTCACAGTGCCGAGCTCCGTTCCCTGCGAGCGTTGCGACGCACGGGGACGGAGTTCGACGGTAAATTCAAAAGTGAAACACATAGTATAGATACAGCATACTGTAATCTTACAGATTACAGTACTGTATCAAATAACTACACATCCCCTTTGTCCCTAGTGGTCTGCCCAGTGTCCTGCATGCAGTTTTATATATATAAAACTGTTCTTTCTGCCAGGAAACTGGAGATTGTCCATAGCAACCAAAACTGTCTCTTTACATCAAAAGTGGTTTTAGACCAGCTAGAAAAAAGCGATAATAAATTAGAATCACTCGCAGAATTGAGTGATAGTGATTTGTGGGGAAATCCGTCACCAAACACTAAAAGTAACAAAAGCGACAATTCTGCAACTGAGCAAATTTCAGTGTTTTTGATTTGATTACATTATTATATAATTTTTATTATTATTATATTATTATTTGTTATAATTATTTATAGTTATTTATTATATTATAATTTTTTATTTCGTTTTTCAAACTTTATCATACCCGGGATGTCTACTAGACTCTTGTTTGGACAGATTTAAGTGAACTATTCCTAAGAATTACAGTCCTACAATATAAAACGCCAAATTTCTGTGCAAAATAATTGTACCGCTTTCAGCACCTAAAATCAGAAATAATCATACCGCCAGGGAGGTTAAATCTCTCCGGGAGTTAATCGCAGATGTAAACACGTCTGCTTCCACCAGTAAAGCAGCTGCGATTCCCTCCTCACCATGCCTTACAACACCCAGCTCTGGGGAGCCCTGTATAGTCAGGGAGCATAGCCCCATGTTAGTTAGCCCTGAATCCTCTGACGCAGACTCAGATCAGGATGAGGATCAGGCTGTAGCTAACAAAGCAGCAAAATACAAGCTGTCTCTGGAGGATGTAGACGAGCTGTTGAGCGCTATTTATGATACGCTGGAAATTGATGAGGAAGAAACTCAATTGACCAGACATGATAAAATGTATGAGGCTCTGGGGAAAAAGAAAGCTAGGGTATTTCCTATACATAATGTGCTTTCTGACCTTGTCCGCAAGGAGTGGGCCGAGCCGGACAAAAAAGTCTTCTTTCCTAATTCCCTCAAAAGAAGATTCCCCTTTGATGAGAGCCCAGAGGTGGTCTGGAATAAAAATCCTAAACTAGATGCCCCCCTGTCCAAGGTCTAAAAAAAGACTGACCTTGCTTTTGAGGATATGGGTCATTTAAAGGACCCAATGGACAGGAAAACAGACATAGTCTTAAAGAGGGCCTGGGATGCTTCTATGGCAGGCCTAAAACCAGCTCTAGCCACTTCTTGTGTTGCTAGGAATCTGGAGTTCTGGTTGTCTCAACTAGAAGAACACTTAAAGGCAGGCACGCCTAGGGGAAGCTCTTGAAAACCTTCCCTATGCTTTTCAAGGCGACAAGTTTCATCTCTGATGCCTCCACTGATTCTGTAAAATTTACGGCTAAAACTGCGGCGCTGTCTGTCGCAGCAAGGAGGTCAGTATGGATGAAAACTTGGGGGGGGAGACACGGCGTCCAAAACACGCCTGTGCAGTGTCCCCTTTACAGGAGACCTAGTCTTCGGGCCTGAATTATATACCACCTTAGAACGGCGGATAAAAAGAAAACCTTTCCCATTAAAAAGAAAAATTTTCAAAGAATTTTTTTGTCCCTCTAAGGAACTGTCCAAGTCAGAGAAGGAGTTCAAGCCCAAAAAGCACTGGACAGGACAAAAAGGGAAAGGAAAAGGGGGCATACTTTTTAACCGCCCCAATTCAAACCCCAAACCCCAGTGACATCAGGGTTCCCGTGGGAGGAAGGTTAGTGAATTTTCTCCCACAGTGGGAAAAGATAACCTCAAACGAGTTTGTCTTAAACATTATAAAAAGAGGGTATGCGCTGGAGTTTGACAGCGATCCACCCTCAAACTTTCTTGTGACACGGCTTCCAAGACACTCAGAGAAGGCCAAGGCCTTACCTCTGTTAATAGGGGAAATGGTGGATCAAGAGGTATTGACGCCAGTCCCTATTCAGGAACAGGGGGACGGTTTTTACTTTTGTGGTAAAAAAGCCGTCTGGGGAGTTCAGACTAATCATGAACCTCCGACCTCTGAACCGCTCCATCCGATACAAAAAATTCCGGATGGAGTCCATCTACTCGATAAGGAATCTTCTCCAAAAAGAGGTGTTCATGGCTACCCTGGATTTAAGGGACGCCTATCTGCATAGCCCGATAAGGAAGGAATGCCAGAAATTTCTTTGGATGGCGATCCAGATAGACACCAAGATTTATCATTTCCAGTGCAGAGCACTTCCCTTCGGACTGTCATCCTCCCCGAGAATCTTTACCAAGGTTCTCGGGGAGGCATTAGTTCCGTTAAGACTACAGTCAGTCACGATTAATCCATATCTAGACGACTTACTCCTCACGGCCCATTCGGAGAAGCAACTTCGTCGGGACCTAGAGTTGACACAGCTCAGCCTGAGGCAGTTGGGGTGGATAGTCAGTCTGGAAAAGTCCAAGACTACCCCACTGTACTTGGGGTACAAGATCCTGTCAGTAGAGCAGAGGATAGTCCTGCCGGAAGAGAAGATATTGAATCTGCGCTAGAGAATGTCTTTTCTTCAGAGCAGTGACAAGTATACAGTGAGGGAGGTGATGTCGGTCTTAGGACTGATGACAGCAGCCATTCCAGCTGTACAATGGGCCAGGTTCCACCAAAGGGACCTTCAGAGGTTTCTGTTGGAACAATTAAAAGACAGGGATCCGGAAGAAGAGATTTCAATCCCCACCAGAGTAAAGCGCTCCCTCTGGTGGTGGAAAGAGTCAGAGAATTTGAACAAAGGGGTTCTCTGGATCTCTCCCGTCTCATCCATACTAACTACGGATGCGAGCAGCTGGGGCTGGGGAGCCCACCTCATCTCAGACTGGGCACAAGGCAGGTGGACGACAGAGGAGAAGCTCCTCTCGTCCAATTGGAAGGAGCTAACAGCTGTCCTCAGGGCTATGTTATTCTTTCAGAATATAATACAAGGTCATCATCTACAGGTCCGTTCAGACAATATGACTGCTGTAGCTTATATAAACAAGCAAGGGGGCACCAGAAGTTATCGACTAATGCTGGTGGCCAGTCGCATGTTTCAATGGGTAGAATCCAATCTGGCATCCATCTCTGCAGTTCACCTGAAAGGGGAGCTCAACAACACTGCCGATTTCTTGAGTCGACAACGAGTGTCGAATCAAGAATGGTCTCTACACCCGGAAGTGTTCAACTGCATAGTAGCTTACTGGGGAAAACCAGTAGTGGACCTGTTTGCAAACAAGGAGAATGCAAAAGTTCCAAATTTTTTCTTGCTACACCCAGGAGATCAGCCCTGGGCAGTAGACGCCTTACAGACCCCATGGACCTTCAGCTTAGCGTATGCGTTTCCTCCGCTTCATCTCATCCCGAGGGTTTTAGCGAAGTTTCTAGTAGAGGAAACGTGTCTAATCTTAGTGGCACCGTTTTGGCCCAAGAGACCATGGTTCACAACGTTGCTACGGTTGACAGACCAACCTCCTCTGAGGCTTCCCTGCAGACCAGACCTTCTGTCGCAGGGACCTCTCTTTCATCCACAAGTATCCATGCTGAAGCTCTCAGCGTGGTTACTGAGGAGGAAATATTGAGGAGCAAGGGCCTGACTGATAGAGTGATTCAGACTCTGCTACAGAGTAGAAAACCTGTCACTCAAGCCATTTACAGGAAGGTATGGAGAAAATTTAACAGCTGGTTAAACAGCCGAGGTGAGTTAAACATGGATACAGCAAATATCCTACAGTTTCTCCAGGAGGGGATAGACAAAGGGTTAACTCCTAGTACTATTAAGGTCCAGATAGCGGCCTTAAGTGTGTACTTAGAGAAAAGGTTGCAAGAAGATCCTTTCATTGCTAGGTTCTGTAAAGCAATCTCTAGACGCAAACCAGTTAGAGTTAACATCGCCCCATCCTGGGATCTATCAGTCGTTCTAAAGGCATTTTTGGGGTCACCTTTTGAACCTATCTCAGAGGCCTCTCTAAGACTGGTCACTTTCAAGACAGTACTGCTTGTGGCAATCACTTCAGCACGCAGAGTTAGTGAGATCCAAGCTCTCTCTGTCAGAGAGCCATTCCTCCAAATTCTAGAAGACAGAGTCATCCTAAAGACAGAACCTGGGTTCCTACCAAAGGTGGCATCTAATTTCCATAGGTCACAAGATATTGTCCTCCCTTCTTTCTGTCAGAAAGCTTCAAACGAGAAAGAAAAGCGTTTTCATTTATTAGTTGTGAGGAGGTGTATCCTAGAGTATCCTAGAGTAATCAATCCATTCAGAATCTCAGATTCTCTTTTTGTTCTTTTTTTCCGGACAACGCAAGGGACAAAAAGCTTCTAAAGTCACCATAGCTAGGTGGATTAGGCTAGCTATAGCAGAGGGTTATAAGACCGTTAACAAAGATCTTCCTGGGGGTATTAAAGCCCACTCCACAAGGGCATTATCAGCATCTTGGGCAGAAAGAGCTGGTGCCACCCCGGAGCAAATATGTAAAGCAGCCACGTGGTCAAGCTTTTCCACCTTTACAAGGCATTATCGACTAGACTTAATGTCCAGTCAGGATCAGGCTTTTGGGAGAAAAGTTCTCCAAGCCGTTGTCCCCCCCCCCCCCTAATCTGGTGAGTACTTGGGGATCCTCTCAAGGGCTGTCCTGGAAGACAACTGGGGAAAACTGGAGTTAGACTTACCGGTAACTCCTTTTCCAGTGGTCTTCCAGGACAGCACGATCCCACCCTTTTTTATTTATGTTAATGTACTAACAATATTACCTGTTATGGTTATGTTTTTACAGTTCCATGCTTCGGTTCTTGGTGAATGACTGACCAGGGACCTGAGGGACCGCCTTTTGAACTGTTTGGCAATGTGTTTCCTGGGTCGATGGGAGGGACTCCATCCTTTAAGGGCTGTCCTGGAAGACCACTGGAAAAGGAGTTACCGGTAAGTCTAACTCCAGTTTTTTAACAGATTGGTCAACCTCTGTCCATCATTACTGCTAAGACACTCTGACTCTCTAAGATGCTCCTATTTATTTATTTTTTTTAAACATTTGGTCTGTTTTTCTATGCTCTTTTGTGAATAAATTATGGCTGTATGAGATTTGGAAAATCATTGCATTGTGTTTTTTTATGTAGATTTTACACAGTGTCCCAACTTTTTTGGAATTGGTTGTTGTATTTTGTTTTGCTGTTATCGTTTGTTGTTTTTATCTTTCAAAGGTTTTGATCCGTGTTCACGCGTGTGGAATTAATCCCATTGAGACTTATATTCGAGCTGGCGTTCACTCCCTGAAACCTCAACTACCGTACACCCCGGGCACTGATGCTGCTGGGGTGGTGGAAGACGTAGGGAAGAATGTAGACTCGTTTAAGGTAAGTGACCGATCTGATAACAAGGCATTCTTTACTAGCAAGGGCTGATGGCATGACGGCAGGGGATTTGAGACATGAAGAATACGATTTACCGGTATTGTCCATGCTGTCCTTTAAATGTGCTCTCAATTATTGTTGTAGGAGCAAGGCATAGGAGGGTGCTTTGGTTTTCTCCCTAAAGTGGACCAGAACTCAAAATTGAAGGTTTTCTATGTTAGACTGAACATCAGTGGCCATAGAGGGCCCAGGGGCGCCGCCTCCCCTATCCAGGCGTCCGGCCCCCTGATTTACTTATCAGGGTGCCGGACCATGGATTCCAATGCGGGGTGGGTGTTTTTTTTTTTTTTTAAGCGCCTGATTAGAACCAGAGGCTCTTATAGGCTTCAAAAAAAGGATGGCCCTTAAGCGAGGAGCATTGCACTCCGATCCCACCCTGTTGTGTGACGATAGCGAATTAATTTTCGCTATTTTCACACTAAAGTTCCTCCCCACCAATCGGAAAGCAGGTCGTGAAACCTGTTTCCCGAGCGGCCAAAGCGTCAGGTGATCCTATTGGACTGCACCTTGGCGGAAGAGGAGCCACAAGCCTGAGGAGCCACCGCTGCCCGCACTCCAGGAGAGGACAACACAGCCCCGCCACATGAGCGGGAATATTTATATATATATATATATATATATTCTCTTGACAGATTTGCTGACTTACTAATAATAATTCCTTTTCGCAGTATCCGTACAACATAGAACTGCTGCACTTGCACTGTGGTTTCTGCAATTTGTAATCCATTGATTTATGAGATCATAATGTGGGCTGTGGCAATGCTATACTATGGGAGTTGATTTACTAAAGGTGAATAGGCACTTCGCTTTGCAAAAAAAGTTGGAAAGGAATATTCCCCAGAGTTTAGTGAATTAGGTGAAGCTCTGATGACTTCCATCCTCCAATCCTATGCAAGCAAAAATGTTGTGTTCCTTATGTCCCTTGCATGTTGTTGGGTACTCTTTGCAAAATGATACTTCTCTTAATTCACTAAGCTCTGGAGAAAATGTCCTCGCACAATGTAACCTCTTGCAAAGTAAACAGCCTTATTGCCTTTAGTAAATCAACCTCTCTGGTGCAGTGGTCAGGCCTGAGAGGCCATTCACCAGGCTTGAACACTGGTGGCATGTGATGGCGCTGACCTCATTAACCCTGTGTAAGCTTCAACACCGTCCAACTCAGAGCTTACACAGGGTTCAGGACTGCTTAGGAACAGAGCTGCTGGGAATGTGAGTGTAATTAGGTTAGTGGGGGCTCTGTAGCCTCCCTGGCGGTTTTCCCGAGTGTGGCTCGGGGTTAAAAATCAGGACCATTAGCGGTAACCCCGAGCCACACTCGGGATTACATCGCAGGATCCTGGTGTGGCTTTACTTACCTTGTCCCCGGGATCCTGCGATGTCCCCCGCTGTGTCTGCGGGCTCCGTCCTCCTCCGAAGCCTCTCCGTGCCAGGCTCCGTTCCCTGCGAGCGTCGCGACGCACGGGGGCGGAGCCTGGCGGCAAATTAAAAAAAATGTCAAAATCATAACACATACAGTACTGTAATCTTACAGATTACAGTACTGTATGAAATGATTTCACATCCCTTTTGTCCCCAGTGTTTTGGCCCATGCCCTGCATGCAGTTTTATGTGATATATACTGTTCTTTCTGCCTGGAAACTGGAGATTGTCCATAGCAACCAAAAAGTGTCCCTTTACGTCAAAAGTGGCTTTAGACCATCTAGAAAACAGCGATAGTAAATTAGAACACTTGCAGAATTGAGCGATAGTGAATCGTGGGGAAATTTATTTTATTACTATTTATTTTTATTTTTTTTAATTATTTATTTTTATTTATCATATTATAATTTATGTTTTTGTGTTTCAAACTTTATCATACCCGGGATATCTACTAGACTCTTGTTTGGACAGATATAAGTGTGTTATTGTTAAGAATTACAGGCCTACAATATAAAACGCCAAATTTCCATGCAAAATAATTGTACTGCTTTCAGCACCTAAAATCCGAAATAATCATACCGCCAGGGAGGTTAAGTCTTTAAAGATAATTAATCTAATAGACCAGAGCAGAATAAAGTCAATAAACGCCCTAATATGGTTTGCTTATTGGCTTAGGGGGAGTCGTGTTTGTGGGGCTGTCTTTCCTTTATAAGTAAATTTATCCTTTAAAATTTGAATATAAATGCACATAATTATAGGTCTTTTTCTATACCTGAAACATTTTATAGAAAAATTATTATACTTCCAAATAAACAACTGTTTAGATTGCTTGTATCACATATAATATATATATATTTTTTTTTCAGAAAGGTGATCGTGTGTTTACCAGGGCCACCATTACAGGGAGTTACGCGGAGTACACACTGGCCTCTGAAGATACTGTTTATCCCCTTTCTGAGAAGCTTAGCTTTAAGCAAGGAGCCGCCATATCCATCCCCTACTTCACCGCCTACAGAGCACTCTTCCAGAAGTAAGTAAGGTGAAGGGGACATTTTTTAAAACTCAAAGGTGTAGTCACACTTTAAAGCGGTTGTATACCCATTCTGAGCATCTTCCTTTAACTTACTTTTTGCAAGCTATAGTATTGTTTTCAATTTTTTTTCTCTCTTCTTACCGGCTTGCTTTCCGCGTAATCTTTAGTTTTCTTTCACATGATGTCACCGGCGCATGCGCAGTTAGCCCTAATTTACCGGTGTCTTGCCGAATAAGTTCCCTCGGTGGATAAGTTCCCCTCCTGTACTGCGCAGGCGCAGCGCCTGCGCAGTATGAACTACTAACACCCGCCGGAGATAGCCGAAGCTCAAAATCCACAATCAGCTGTACACGGCGCCTGCGCTCTGGGTCCAGGTTCCTTCCCTACCATCCAAGTGGACCTAGAGGGGGAATCTAAAAGAGCCGAGCGCAGCGAGGCCGTGCCCGAAGCGTGGCGAGCGAAGCGTGGCGAGCGAAGCGTGGCGAGCGAAGCGAGCCCGCAAGGGGCCCTCTTACAGGCGCCGTGTACAGCTGATTTGGACCTATTCCCCTTCGGCTATTTCCGCCAGATTCTACTGCGCAGGCCCAGGCCCTTATCCGCCGAGTGGAACTTATTCGGCAGAACACCGGCAGGCTTATGCTGTCGGAAAAATGCTGGGTCTATGCCGGGGCTGCGTCATTTCCTACTGCCAGGGTCCGCCCCGAGATCCCGCGATACTCCCTGCTACTCCTGGAGTAAGGCAGCAACAGGGTCGTCTCCGATTCGCTCCACAAGGTTTCCGTAGTAACTGGAAACGAAAACAAAGCTTGGATACGGAGAGTCATGCGCATGCGCGGGATTATGGCCAGGGAAATGTAGGGAGGGCGGTAATAAACCGCTGGATAGATGCGGAAGACCAGAGTTGAAATGGCGGCGACTAAGAACAAGCAGGGAACGTTCACAAACTCTTTCTTTATGACAGTAAGAAATATTTTGGAGCATACTATTCATGGCTTTTTGATTTAAAACTACAGTAAAACCTCGGTTTGAGAGTAACTTGGTTTGAGAGTGTTTTGCAGGACGAGCAACATTTTTTTTAAAGAAATTTTGACTTGATATACAAGTAGCGTCATGAAACTGAGAATAAAAGAGAAGAGAGGAGCCTCTAAGTGTAGCAATATGGTTACATTTTATATGGACTATAAACTGAAGGACTTATGAATAAATGGTTGTGGAACAAATCATTTGAGATTCCATTGTTTCTTATGGGGAAACTCGCTTTGATATACAAGTGCTTTGGATTACAAGCATGTTTCTGAAATGAATTATGTTCACAACCCAAGGCTTTACTGTAGTTTGATTTATATACTGCTTAAATGGCAGATCATTATCAGAGTTTACTACCGCTTTAAATCTCCTGTACTTGTCCTGGGTTGACTGCCAGGAACTTCAGTGCTACTTGTTTTATTCAATGTCTTCAGTGACAGAAGCCATAAATGATGATTTTTATATAGAGCTGCACTCATGTGGTCACTGGAGATCACAAACTGCTGGAAGAATATGGCTCCTATATCCTATTTGATGCTAGGATCTGCCTAGATTTAGTAAAATCTTAAATTTCCTTTTTAGTATGCGATTTTATTTTTATTTGTTTTTCTTGTATAGAGCACATGGCAAACCTGGAGAGCTGGTCCTTGTACATGGTGCAAGTGGAGGGGTAAGTAGCACATGCACCGAATTTGACTGTAGACATAGGAATACACATTAAGATGGAGCTCCAGATAAATCTTTTGTGGTATAATGGGGAGGGGTTAGGGGTTAAATTTTGCATTGCTGTCCATGCCTCATACATCAGAACAGTAAGTATTCCAACAATTAAAAAAAAAAAACAAAACAAAAAAAAAAAAACCCTGTCCTTAATCCTTCCTCCACTAATTAAAACTAAAATAAGCATTTCTATTGCTATGTCCCCAAAGGAACGGATTCTCCTCACTCCCTTTCCACATGACACCCAGGGCATCTATGTGACCTGAAGTGAGGGGAAATCTGGCCAATGGAACGACCCACAGCCAATAAAATCTTTTGGAAGTTTTCCAATTCATTCTAAAACAAAGTTTTGGCTGGCAATGTGCTTTAAGGCTGCTTTTCCAATTTTTCATCTAGACACAGCGGTTCTCAACCTGGGGGGTCGATTGCCGATTCAACAGGGGGTCGCGAATGCTGGCCGAGACGGACCCGAAGTTACTGCCGGAGTCTGTCCGTCTCGGCCAGCGATATGTCACTTCCTGGAGAGGAGAGACCGCACGGAAGTGACGTTCCGTCGCCGCCATCTTTTTACTCTCGTCTGCAGTAAGGCTACACTTAATAGTCGGCAAGCGGACATCTTTTTACACCCACTGAATTCCGCTTGCTGCGGACGAGTGTACCAAGAGGGCGGTGACGAAATGTCACTTGCAGAAGCTGAAGAACACCTGTGATTTTTGGTAAGTCAGACACAGTAACTATAAAAGCATTTTGCACTGTGTGTCACCAGGGCAATCAAGACATAGATTTTTTTAAAAGTAAATGCTAACATGACAATTTTTTTTTTTATTATGGAACAATACATATCATTACTATATAAACGTCCCAGTTGGTTCCTTAAAAGTGGTTATTCCATGCCAGTGCTAGATACATGTTTGGGTGCTATACACTTTGTATCCACCACTGGCACGGAATAACCACTTTTGAGGAACCAACCTGGACATTTATATATAAATCAGTGGTGGGGGCGCAAACAAAGTGAAAAAAATCTGAAAAAAACCCCCATTAAAATGCAGCCACTGTGCCCATCAATTGTCGCCACTGTGCCATCAAAGGCAGCCACTGTGCCCATCGATTGTCGCCACTGTGCAGCCATTGTGCCCATCAATTGTCGCCACTGTGCCATCAAAGGCAGCCACCTGCACAGTTTAAGAGATATCCCCTGTATTTGCATGTGCCGACGTCATCGGCACATGCGCACTGACACAAACTGAAGCAATGGCATGTATGTGCCATTGCTTCAGTAAGACACCGTTACCACGCGCATGCGCCGTAGTGACGTCATTGCGGCTCTGGCCAATCACAGTGGGGAAGCCGCGATACCCGGAAGTAACCCCCAGGAGTGATGTCGCCGGCCGGTGCTGTGTACGGGCACCGCAGCGAGGGCTTCGATCTCAGGTGAGTATTACATAATGAGCTAGTATGCTATGTCTTGCAGGTGTTAGTTTTTGTTTTTTTTTAAATGGGTTTACAACCACTTTATTTGAACAAACAGACGTTAGAAGCTGAATGGTTTCTATGCACAGCTGCACCAGATTCTGGGTGCACCAGTTTTAGTAAAATCTCCCTCCACTGTCACCTTTCCATTCAGGGCAAAGAGGCAATGGAGTTGATTTACTAAAACTGGAGAGTAAAAATCTAGTGCAGCTCTGCTTAGAAACCAAAACGGCTTCGATTTTTTTTATAGCAGTGGTAAAAAAAAAAAAAATTGTGGGTCTTCTTTCTTCTTCTTCCATACTTTTGCTAATAGGTGTTCCTCGTTCCCATATCCAAAAAGTTGGAAGGTATGCTGATAGCCCACCTCCTCACAGCAAGGCATGCTTGCCTATCCACGTTCCCTTGCCAACTTCTAACTGTTGAAGTGCACTTGGAGTAAACTCCAATGTTTGAATTTACCTGAGTGAATGATGTCATTGCTCCAATGCATAACATATACTTCAGTGGTACTTGCTGCATTCAATGTCTTCAGTGACAGAAGTCATTAATGGTGATTTTCGTACTGCACTGCAGGCTAGTCACTGGAGATCACTGGAAGAATACAGCCCCGAGTCTGAGTTTCTCTGGGTGAATGGTCACTGACCCCCCCCCCCCCCCCCATATGATAATGTTTGGGGCTGCCAATTGGCCACTCCAGTCCAAGCTCTGTCGTATTGGAAAGGTCTTGTGCTCCTTCATACCCAGAGTCTCACTCCATCAGAGCAAAGCAGTGAAGGCTTTGTTTGAGCAGGGATCGTGGAGGGTTGAGTCCACCTTGTTAGGGAGGTTGGCTACCAGAAAACACTGTCCCTTTGTCCGCAAATGTAAGGCGTCTCTAACTAAGCTAACAGAACTGCTGAATGACTCTGTTCCCATTACAAGTGAACGTGTTGGGCTCATCTTCTGTGTTTCATTATCTCACAGACAGGGATAGCTTGTTGCCAAATTGCCAGAGCCTATGGATTTCGAGTATTCGGGACTGCCGGAAGCCCAGAGGGATTAAACTTGGTTCTACAAAATGGCGCTCACCAAGTTTTCAACCATAGAGAACATGACTATATAGAGAAGATTCAGGTGGGAATATTTTAACCTTTTTTGGTTTGTGTATTTTTGAAAAAATCTGTCTGATATTAATAGGGTGGATAGGTAGATTAATTTAATTATTTATTAATAATAGGTACTGGTATAGTGCCATCAATTTACACAGCGCTTTACATATTTATTATACATTCACATCAGTCCCTGCCCTCAGGGAGCTTACAGTCTAAGGTCCCTAACTCACATTCAGCCCAGGTTCACACTGACAGCGGGATTGAAATTGTGCGAGTTCAGCTGAACTCGCACGATTTCATTCTTGCATGTCAGTCTGACTTCGGGGGTGATTCCAGAGACATCTGTACGGGTTCCTGCACAGATGTTTATACAAATCTCACTCCGAAGTCTCCAAAAGCAGTACAGAAACTACTTTTGGGAATCGCGCAGCACCGCAAATGCGTCATCACATTGATTCGGACGGTGCCATTGCCGGCAATAACCGCTGATTTGTCATGCAATTTAACATGTCTTCGCATCAATGTGAACCTAGGCTTAGGCACAATTTTTAGACAGGAGCCAATTAACCTACCAGCATGTCTTTGGAGTGTGGGAGGAAAACCCACGCAGGCACGGCGAGAACGTGCATACTCCATGCAGGTAGTGCTATGGCTGGGATTTAAACTGGCGACCCCTAGTGCTGCTAGGTGGAAGTATTAAGAAACTTGCTTTGTTTAATGCATGGGTCCACTCAGTCTAATCCCAGGAAAAGGTTCAATTCAAACATTCATCAAACAACCAACCAACACATCTCAGGGATAAAGTGCCCCTTTCATCAGGCCTAGAAGGATAATAAAGAGTATTTCACAGTAAACTTATAAATACTTCCCCATACAAGAATATGAAGTTACAGTCCCTATAAAGACCCCATTTGTATCTTCTTTTTTTTGCTAACATTTTTTTGTACAAGAATCTAAAGTCTGGCAAAGAGGAGTCTATCTATCCATTCTGTTTTTCCTTCAGATTCCACTAATATGAATTTGATAATAAATATAAATTGCGTCAAAAAGAGAAAAAAAAAATGATATTTTTGGGATGCAAAATTTACATAAACAAATCAGATTTCTGATAAAATGATTTTATCATATTATTGTCTTCTGTTTTCCTTTTTATATAGAACAGAGTGTGTATATGTGTATATATATGTGTGTATATATGTGTATATATATATATATATATATATATATATATATATATATATATATATATATATATATATATATATATATATATATATATTAATAAAAAAATTATATATTTATTTATTATATATATATTTTTTTATTAGATCTATTCATTTATAAATCCTACAGATATCAATTATTATAATTTTTTTTTTTTTTTTTTTTTGGGGGGGGGGGGGGGGTAATTTTTAGGAGCAGGATATGGCATCCGAAAAAATTTAATATTAATAATATAAGTAGACTGGTAGACAATGCCTCTTCTTATTCTCTGTCTTGTTACACAGGAAGCGGCTGGAGGAGAAGGAATTAATATCATATTGGAAATGTTCGCCAACAATAACCTGAGTAATGATCTTAAACTTCTATCGGTTGGCGGAAGAGTTATAGTAAGTACTACAACTGCATCTCCCACACTTCATTCAATATTTTATTTTTATTCTTTTCAGGAAGGGGGGGGGGAGCTAAAACTTTACTCACCACAGCCCCAAAATATAGCCCAACTCCTAAAAAAAAATGTCCCTCAGCTTGCCTCCCAGTTTTAAATTCACTTGTTCAGCTATAGATCTTTCCTGTGCAGCTTGTCAATGCCACAAAACCACTAGCCAAAATCCTGCCACCTGGACCCGCCAGCGCACTGTTCGTTCTCCATGTTGGAGTATTTCAGTTTTGTCACGTTTCAGAAACAAATAAAAGTCCAATATATTTCAGTGATAGAATGCTCTTTCATCAGGCCTGGGAGTAATATAAAGGTACGGGTATTCTAATTGTATTCTGTTCCTTCACAACAGGTTATTGGCTGCAGAGGACCTATTGAAATAAACCCCAGAGATACAATGTTCAAGGAGTCCAGCATCACCGGAGTGTACTTCTTTAACTCATCCAAGGTAACGAAGAACAAGGAAGGAGCTTAAACCAGACTTTCTAGGAAAATACTAAATCTACGCCCTGTTATATCTGTTATATATATATATATATATATATATATATATATATATATATATATATATATATATATATATATATATATAAAATAGTGTGTATATTTATTTGCTTTAACCAAGCATTATTTTTATGCAGGGGGTGAGGGCTGCAATATAGGGATGTAGGAGATCTTGGAAAAACTACCCTACACCCTGGATTTTGGCATGCTCTGTTAGGCAAGAGTGAGTGGGGATTCTTGTGATTAGTTGGAGTCGCTGTCATTGCCGACATCTGACAAGAAACCCCTGAGGAGTCTACCCACCTCTGTTCACACATACCCAACGCCCTGAAGAAGAAGGCAATTCCCCAGAAACACATTAGCTCAACTTCTATATCCATTATCTTCAATAAAAGATTGTTGACCCTTCCATCAAATGTGATAGGTTGTTCCTCCCTCTCTACCCAAATGGGCCTTCTTGTGGGATCCTGGGAAGACTGAGGAACTCATATTTCACAAGAATAGGCTCCTGTACTGGTACTGATCCAGAGACATCCAGGGAACTAGCATACTCTGAAGGAAAGATCAGCAGAAGCCGCCTCTATGAATTTCACATGACTGAGTCCTTTTAATATATAAGGACAAGGAAGGGCACAGATCTGCTTATCATCCATGGGGTAAATGAGCCCCTATGTGACAAATGGCCCGGGGACTGTGACGGCCGGTGATCATAGCTGAGCTGAGCAATGACTGCGCACTGTGGTAGGAGCACATGCATCACAGGAGGGGGTAAAATGTGATTAGAAATATTTTGGCAGGTGAAACAAGTCACATCTCTGTGTCCACTTTAACCTCCCTGGCGGTATGATGATGTCAGGATTTATGCGTCTCAAAGAGGTACATTGTTTTGCATAGAAATTTGGCGTTTTATATTGTAGGCCTGTAATTCTTAGTAATAACACACTTAAATTTGTCCAAACAAGAGTCTAGTAGATATCCCGGGTATGATAAAGTTTGAAACACAAAATCATAAATTATAATATAATAAATAATTATAAAAAATAATAATATAATAATAATAAAATACATTTCCCACGATTCACTATCGCTCAATTCTGCGAGTGTTCTAATTTACTATCGCTGTTTTCTAGCTGGTCTAAAACCACTTTTGACGTAAAGGGACACTTTTTGGTTGCTATGGACAATCTCCAGTTTCCAGGCAGAAAGAACAGTATATATCATATAAAACTGCATGCAGGGCACTGGACAAAGCACTAGGGACAAAAGGGATGTGAAATGATTGGATACAGTAATGTAATCTTACGGTTTACACTGTACTGTATGTGTTATGAATTTTGTACTTTTTGAATTGGCCGCTGGGCTCCACCCCCGTGCGTCGCAACATTCGAAGAGAACGGAGCCCGGCACACAGAGGCATCGGGCTAGGGACGGAGCCCGCAGACACAGCGGAGGGACATCGCAGGATCCTGGGGACAAGGTAAGTAACCTAGACCAGGATCCTGAGATCCTGTGGCTCGGGGTTATCGCTAATGGTACTGAAATTTAACCCTGAGCCACACTTGGGAATACCGCCAGGGAGGTTAAAGGATAAGTTCAACTTTTGACAAAAAAAATAAGAAATGCATTTTTTTTTTGTTTGCAGGTAAAAAATGTGCATTTTTAATTTTTTGTTTTGGGAGCCTCTACAGCATTGCACACGTGATCAGCAGATCCCTGCTGCCATGCAGATCTGTCAGTGTATCTGCTTGCTCATACCACTTACATAAGGAAGAATCAATGAACTACTACCGGGGTAGCTGCCAAAGCGGGGGGGGGGGGGGGTCCTTTCATAACATGACACACCCTGAATACAGGAGTAACACGTTAATAAAGGTGAACTTATCCATTAGCCTCCCTAGCGGTAATCCCGAGTGTGGCTCGGGATTAATTTTCAGTACCAAAGGCTGTAACCTCAGGATTACACCACAGTATCCGGGTACAGGTACTTACCTTGTCCCCAGGATCCTCCTGCGATGTCCTCCGCCTGATGTATCAGTGTTCCCGACTCTGTTCCCTGCAAGCGTCGCAACGCATTGGGGGTGGAGCCCGGCAGCAAATTCAAAAAAGTACAAAAAACATAACACACATGTAATCTGTAGATTATATTACTGTATCAAACCATTTAACCTCAGTTTTGTCCCTAGTGCTTTGTCCGGAGCTCTGCATGCACTTTCTCCGTTATTTTTTTCGGAAACTTGGGAACATCCATGGCATCAAAAAAGCGTCCCTCTACGTCAAACTGTTTTCGACCAGCTAGAAAACAGCGATAGTAAATTAGAACACTTGCAGAATCGAGCGATAGTAATTCGTGGGGAAATTCGCCATCAAACACTGCGACTGAGCTCAGCGATGTGCGAACTTGGTGCTCTATTGACTGTGGTACGGATAACGCAGCGCTGAGCTCAGGCGCAGAATCGTCGCTGTCGTCACTTTCAGTGTTTGATGACGAATTTCCCCACGAATCACTATTGCTCAAATCTACAAGTGATTCTAATTCAGGATCGCTGTTTTCTAGCTGGTCTAAAACCGCTTTTTGATGTAGAGGGACACTTTTATTGTCCTGATTGTGACGTCGTACTTTGTGCAGTCCCATGTTTCAAAATTTTTCATACCCGGGAAATTTACTAAACCAATATGAAATGTCTAGTATTATAGTGACTATTAATATTGCACCCTTGTTTGGACAAATTTCAGTCTTTTTCATTTATATTATTGAATAAAATGTATTATTACTATAATAAATAACTATAAATAATTATAAAAAATATTATTTATGATTTTGTGTTTAAAACTTTATCATACCCGGGATGTCTACTAGACTCTCTTGTTTGGGCAGATTTAAGTAAGTTATTCCTAAGAATTACAGGCCTACAATAAAAAAACAACAACTTTCCATGCAAAACAATTGTACCGCTTTGACATTCAAAAATCAGACATAATCATACCGCCAGGGGGGATAAAGGAGTTGTAAACCCTCGTGTTTTTTCACCTCAATGCATCCTATGCATTAAGAATGAAAAACCACTTGGCAGTAACCGGCCCCCCAGCCCCCCGGTTTTACTTACCTGAGCCCTGGAATTTCAAACGCTGGAGACGCGCTCTTCCTTTTAGCCGGGGTTCTCGGCTCTTGATTGGATAGATTGACAGCAGCGGGAGCCAATGGCTGCGCTGCTATCAATCAAATCCAATGACGCGGACTCCAGGGGGGCGGGCCTGAGTCATACATTTAAGCGGCTATGGACGCCAAATGCTGGACTCGGGAGCGCGCCCGCAAGGTAACCCCCCGGGAGAGCGCTTCTCCTAGGTTGTTATCTAATGTGGGGAGGAGCCGCAAGAGCCGCCGGGGGATCCCAGAAGACTAGGTTTGGGGCCACTCTGTGCAAAACAAACTGCGCCATGGAGGTAAGTATGATATGTTTGTTATTTAAAAAAAAAAAAAAGAAGATATTTGAATCTTTACAATCACTTTAAAGGAAAGCTATTCTGAGAGGAATACATAGGCTGCTATTGTTTGAAGTACAAAGGCTTTTCAAAATACGAGTTGTCAAAGCTGTTATGGTGATCTGGTGTTACAGATTAGAATTAGAAAAAGCTTCTTTCAATATTAACCTCTAAAAATGTACCTCTCTATTGGGTGGTGAGTCAAAACTTTGCTGCCTTCAAGCACTGCATCCTTGCAAAGTCTTCAGGATTTGATTCTTCTAGGAGTGGTGCAAGGCCCTCCACCTGTCTGTAATGAGGTGGAGATCAGCAGGACATACCAGTAAGAGCTGCGGGGAACCCAGATTATTGACACTCTTAAGCCTTGTGTACACACACGATCGGATTGTTGGCCAACAGTGTCAGACTTTTGTCGGAAGGGCGTGTGCCAGGAACTTGTCTTGCATACTAACAGCACACAATTGTCGGCCAACAAAGACGAACATAGTGACTTATTACGAGGAATTTCAGCTCTTGAGCGCCACCCTTTGGGCACCTTCTGCTAATTTGGTGTTTGGTGAGCATGCGTGTTTGTACTTTCAACTTTTGTGTGACGGACTTGTGTACAGACGATACGAAAATCTGACAACAGACCATTGTCCGCCGAAAATTTACTAGCCTGCCATCCAACATTTGTAGGCCGAAAGTTGGACAATTGTCTGAAGGAGCGTACTAACAGTCGGATTTTAGGACAACAGTCTGTCAACAGACAGTCCCCTGCCAAGAATCGGATTGTGTGTACGAGGCTTTAGAAGTGCTGCTTTTCCAGCAGACTTCAAGGGATGATTCCCCAGCAGTGGTGTTCAGCGGTGTGAGCCCAAGGAAAGGTAGGTATATGTTTTCTTCTTTTGCAGGTACATAGCATTTGCCATTTTAAATTCCGTAACAGGATTGCTTTATGGAGACTTGCTGGGGTTGATTTACTAAAACTGGAGCACTCAAAATCTGGCGCAGCTCTGCATGATAGCCAATCAGCTTCTAATTTCAGCATGTTCAATTAACCTCCCTGGCGGTATGATTCTTTCTGATTTTAGGTGCTGAAAGCGGTACAATTATTTTGCATGGAAATTTGGCGTTTTATATTGTAGGTCTGTAATTCTTAACAATAACACACTTAAATCTGTCCAAACAAGAGTCTAGTAGATATCCCGGGTATGATAAAGTTTGAAACACAAAAACATAAATTATAATATAATAAATAAAAATAAATAATAATAAAAAAAAAAAAAAAATAGTAATAAAATAAATTTCCCCACGATTCACTATCGCTCAATTCTGCAAGTGTTCTAATTTACTATCGCTGTTTTCTAGCTGGTCTAAAGCCACTTTTGACGTAAAGGGACACTTTTTGGTTGCTATGGACAATCTCCAGTTTCCAGGCAGAAATAACAGTATATATAACATAAAACTGCATGCAGGGCATGGGCCAAAGCACTGGGGACAAAAGGGATGTGAAATAATTTCATACAGTACTGTAATCTGTAAGATTACAGTACTGTATGTGTTATGATTTTTACTTTTTTTTTAATTTGCCGCCAGGCTCCGCCCCCGAGCGTCGCGCCGCTCGCAGGGAACGGAGCCTGGCACAGAGAGGCTTCGGGAGGAGGACGGAGCCCTCGGACACTGCGGGCGACATCGCAGGATCCTGGGGACAAGGTAAGTAACGCCGCCCCAGGATCCTGCAATGCGATCCCGAGTGTGGCTCGGGGTTACCGCTAATGGTCCTGAATTTTAACCCCGAGCCACACTCGGGAATACCGCCGCCAGGGAGGTTAAAGGGTAAGCTCACGTTTGGGAACATGTTACATGTTCCACCCGATTTTAAGAATGGATCATGTTCCCGGTGCTGCAGCCGCCGCACACTGCCCCCCCCCCTCGTGGTGGCAGCAGTACGAGAAGTCCCCCCGTCCCCATCCCCCCCGTACCTGCTGTCGCTGTTTAAACAAAGGCCCGGTAGTGCGGGGCTCCGCCCACACAGCCGCGTCGTTTATACACAGAGCTCTGGGTGTCTGAATGAACTACAAGCCCCAGCATCCTTAGTTCTCAATAAACTACCATGACGCTATGGAGCGCTGTAGTAGTTCATTGTCTTCCTGTCAGCGAGCCTTACCAGTACAGGATGTACAGATACACTGACAAGGTGCAGGAGACCTGCATGGCATCAGCGATCTGCTGATCTCTGGTGTAATACTTTACAGGCTCCTGATACAAAAAATTATAAATGCAATTTTTTTTTTTTTTACGTGCTAAAAAAGTGCATTTATTATTATTTTTTTTTTAACCACTTCCGGACCAGCCGCCGCAGTTTTACTGCAGCAGGTTGGCTCAGCTGGGCAAATCGACCTTACCTCACGTCGCTTTTCCTTTTTGGACACTAGGGGGCGTGCCGATGCGATGACCGCCGAGCACCCGCGATCGCTCATGACAGAGCGAGAACCGGGATCTGTGTGTGTCAACACACAAATCCCGGTTCTTTCGGGGGAGTAGAGACAGATCGTCTGTTCATACTAAGTATGAACACCGATCGATCTCTCTCTCTTCCTAGACAGTCCCATCCCTCCCACAGTTAGAACACGCCTAGGGAACACAGTTAACCCCCTTGATCGCCCCCTAGTGTTACCCCCTTCTCTGCCAGTGACATTTACACAGTAATCAGTGCATTTTTATAGCACTGATCGCTGTATAATTGTCAGTGGTCCTAAAAATGTGTTAAAAGTGTCCAATTTGTCCGCTGCAACATTGCAGTCCTGATAAAAAAATCGCAGATCGCCGCCGTTACTAGTAAAAAAAATAAAATAATAATAAAAAATGCCATAAAACTATCCCCTATTTTGTAGACGCTATGACTTTTGCGCAAACCAATCAATATACGCTTATTGCGATTTATCTTTTTCTTTTTTTTTTTTTTTTTTTATTAACAAAAATATGTAGAAGAATACATATCGGCCTAAACTGAGGGAAAAAAAATGTGGGATATTTATTATAGCAAAAAGTAAAAGATAGTGTTTGTTTTTTTTTTTTTTTTTCAAAATTGTCGCTATTCTTTTGTTTATAGCGCAAAAAATAAAAACCGCAGAGGTGATCAAATACCACCAAAAGAAACCTCTATTTGTGGAGAAAAAAAAGGACGTCAATTTTGTTTGGGTACAACGTCGCATGACCGTGCAATTGTCAGTTAAAGCGACGCAGTGCCGTATCGCAAAAAAATGGCCTGGTCATTGAGCAGCCAAATCTTCTGTGGCTGAAGTGGTTAAACAATTGAACTCATCCTTTTTAGGCTGGGATCACACTATTGCAAATTGGATGTTGTTTTTTTTTTTCGCATCCAATTCACGTCAGGAGCTTGTGACCGGCTCTTTATGGAGCGAATTGCACAGGAGTCCTGTGCGTCTTTTGGTCTGTTTCAGGTCCGAATTTGGGCTGAAATCGGACCTGAACCGGTGAATGGAAAAGCACCGGCGGCCTGCTCTGAGCTGCTCCATGCTCTAGTGTGCACATAGCTTAAAGCTCTAATGCCGCGTACACACGGTCGGACTTTTCGGCTACAAAAGTCCGACAGCCTGTCGGACAGACTTTCGACTGACTTTTGGCGGACTTGCGGCAGACTTTCTAACGAACGGACTTGCCTACACACGACCACACAAAAGTCCGACGGATTCGTACGTGATGACGTACACTGGACTAAAATAAGGATGTTGATAGCCAGTAGCCAATAGCTGCCCTGGCGTGGGTTTTTGTCTGTCGGACTAGCATACAGACGAGCGGATTTCTGGGTCCGGCGTAGTTACGACGTAAAGATTTGACGCATGTTCCAAATCTAAAGTCCGTCAGATTTGCGGCTGGAAAAGTCCGCTGAAAGTCCGGGGAAGCCCACACACGATCGGATTGTCCGCCGTATTTTGTCCGTCGGCGTACGTCGGACTTTTGTAGACGAAAAGTCAGACCATGTGTACGCGGCATAACAAAAAAAAAAAAAAACCTGGAAGCTGATTGGTTTCTAGGCAGAGCTGTACCAGATTTTGCACTCTCCAGTTTTAGTAAATCAACCCCACAATGTCAATTTTCCTGTGTGGAATAAAGTGACAGAGGCTCTTGCAAGCTCACCTTCCCAACCAAACTGCCTTCTTTGCATTCTGGTGCCCTGTCAGGACCATTTACATAATACTTTGTGCTTCTGGATATGTGGGAACAGGTCCCCTCCACCCAGGATACGTTGCTCGGGCCACAGCGACCACCTGTCAGACCTGAACATTGTCACCTGAGGTGGTGATCACCCCTATGTAAGGTCTGACATTGAGCTAACAAACAGATTAGAGCAGTATCCTTTTTCAACCGACAGCAAATGATCCAAGATTCTGTAGAATAAACACATTTTAATACAAAGATTTTTATTTTGGATTTAGGAAGAGTGGAAGGAGATTGGAGCAGCCCTTGTTGGAGGGATGGAAGCCGGCTGGGTGAAGCCCCTCATCGGACCTGAATACCCCCTGGAGAAAGCCCCCCGAGCTCATGAAGACCTCATACAGAGCAGCGGAGCCACCGGAAAGATGGTCCTTATCATCTAAGTGGAACTTTATTATTGCACCTTCATAACAATAAATGTCAGTCATTTTATAAACCAATTTACCTCTAAAGTAATGCAAATTTGGATATTTTTGATGAAGAAAGAAAATCAAGCACTTAATTTTATTAAAAAAGCACATTAAATACCTTTTTAAAATGGTGAACCATGGCTTTTTAATTGGAATTTTAGTAAGAATGGTTTACAGCCAAGATGACATTGCAATGGGGGTGCTCAGGAGGGAAATGCCAGCCAATCGAAATTTACCAAGTCTGGAGCAAAATCCCTGAGAATAGGCAAGTACAGACATCTCCCTTCTACAGGGTAGTTACCGTATATACTCGAGTATAAGTCAAATTTTTCAGCACATTTTTTTTGTGCTGAAAGTGCCCCCCTCGACTTATACTCGAGTCAAGTACTTTTCTGCAGCAAAAAAAATCATTTTCCGAACCAAATTTGGGGCCCCGTATCTCAGGGCCACTTAGTGCTAGGAACCCCAAATTTGGTGTGCAAACCTAGTGGAACTGGTACCACAACATAGCTGAAGTTCCTAGCACTAAGTGGCCCCCAGATACGGGGCCCCAAAATCGGTTCGGAAAATGTCATTCTCTGCTGCAGAAAAGTGCTTGACATTTTCTGAACTGACTTTGGGGCCCCATATCTCAGGGCCACTTGGTGCTAGGAACCCCAAATTTGGTGTGCAAACCCACTGGTACCATAACATATCCAAAGCTGGGGTTCCTAGCACCAAGTGGCCCCGAGATACGGGGCCCCAAATCCAGTTCGGAAAATGTCATTCTCTGCTGCAGAAAAGTGCTTGACATTTTCTGAACTGATTTTTGGGGCCCTGTATCTCGGGGCCACTTGGTACTAGGAACCCCAGATTTGGAAATTCCATGGTGCAAGTTCCACTGGGTTTGCACACCAAATTTGGGGTTCTTAGCACTAAGTGGCCCCCGAGATACGAGGCCCCAAAGTCGGTCAACTGTGTCCATCTGCAGCAATGTCATTTCGGGACCCTTTGGGTTCAGAGACCCCAAATTTTTGCTGCAGCTAGGGGGCATCTAGGAACCCCTAACTACCGAGTTTGAAGTTCAGGGGACCTATGGCTGCAAATGGGCACAGTGAGGCTGCAAATGGGCATTGTTGACCCTCTTTTCCACTTACAGTAGCTGCGCATTTCGCACCCTAGGCTTATACTCGGGTCAATAAGTTTTTCCCATTTTTTTTGTGGTAAATTAGGGCCTCGACTTATACTCGGAACGACTTATACTCGAGTATATACGGTAGTATAACAGTTATTAGGAGGGTGGGAGCAATTTTAAGCTTAGTAAGATCTAGCCTGGAATGACCCTTTATAACATGGATATGCAATTGGCGGACCTCCAGCTGTTGCAATACTACAAGTCCCATCATGCCTCTGGGTGTCATGCTTGGCTGTCAAAGTCTTGCTATGCCTCATGGGACTTGTAGTTCTGCAACAGCTGGAGGTTCGCTCATTGCATAGCCCTGCTTTATAAAGTAGCATTTCAGGTTACCATGCACTTTAAATAGTACATTTGGGCCAAGAAGACAAAAGGCACCATAAACAGTCCTCGGACGGAACAACTTTTTCTCACAGATGGAGGGATTCAAGATCATACAAACCAGGAAAATTTTTTTGAAGATCATAGACACGCCCCTCCAAAACTACTGAACCAATCATGAAAATATAAAAGGAAGGATTTCTGAAAAGGTAAGAATATAACTTTCAGTCTCAAGATAAATACAGTGCCTTGAAAAAGTATTCACACCCCTTGAAATTTTCCACATTTTGTCATGTTACAGCCAAAAACATAAATGTATTTTATGGGAATTTTATGTGATAGAACAACACAAAGTGGCACATAATTGTGAAGTGGAAGGGAAATAATAAATGGTTTTCAAAAAGTTTCTATAAATAAATATGTGAAAAGTGTGGGGTACATTTGTATTCAGCCCCCCGGAGTCAATACTTTGTAGAACCACCTTTCACTGTAATTACAGCTGCAAGTCTTTTTGGGGATGTCTCTACCAGCTTTGCACGTCTAGAGAGGACATTTTTGCCCATTCTTCTCTGCAAAATAGCTCAAGTTCTGTCAGATTGGATGGAGAGCGTCTGTGAACAGCAATTGTTAAAGGGGTTGTAAAGGTTCATGTTTTTTCACCTTAATGCATCCTATGCATTAAGGTGAAAAAACATCTGATTAGCGCCCAACCCCCCCGCCCCGTTAACTTACCTGAGCCCTCGAAAGTCCTGCGCTCGATCGTTGCCCAGGCTTCTTGGCTCTTCCTTGGATAGATTGATAGCAGCGCAGCCATTGGCTCGCGCTGCTGTCAATCATATCCAAATGCCGCGGCCTGCTGGGGGGGGCGGGACCGAGTCATACACGTTGTCTATGCAGCGTGTATGACAGGGAGCACGCCCGCAAGCTAACCCCCTCGGGATAGAGCTTTCCAGAGGGGGGTTAGCTATTGACGGGAGGAGCTGAGACAGCTGCCAAGGGACCCCAGAACAGGAGGATTGGGGCCACTCTGTGCAAAACGAACTGCACAGTGGAGGTAAGTATAACATGTTTGTTATTTTAAAAAAAACAAAAAACAAAAAAACAAAAAAAAAAACCTTACAACCCCTTTTAAGTCTTGCCACAGATACTCAATTGGATTTAGGTCTGGACTGTGACTGGGCCATTCTAACACATGAATATGGATACAAAATAAGGTAATACTGAGTATTACCAGGGAGGCGGACTTTTTAGGCTAAGGAACAGTGGAGAAGATATAGCAGTATAAAAAATATACATTTATTGAAAAATACAATATCTAAAAAACAATGACAAATGTAACATATAGCATCTATGATTATTGTGCAGTGAGCCCTTGAAGGACATACAAGGGCTCACTGCACAATAATCATAGATGCTATATGTTACAATTGTCATTGTTTTTTTAGATATTGTATTTTTCAATAAATTTTATATTTTTTATACTGCTATATCTTCTCTACTGTTCCTCAGCCTAAAAAGTCTGCCTCCCTGGTAATACTCAGTACTACCTATAATTTGTATCCTCAAGGATTTATGGACGTGGCTTATTTTTGGTGCACTTTCCTCTTTTTTTTTGTGAACACATGAATATGCTTTGAGTATATTCTATTGTAGCTTTGGCTGTATGTTTAGGGTCGTTGTCCTGTTGGAAGGTGAACCCCCCCCCCAGTCTCAAGTCTTTTGCAGACTCTAACAGGTTTTCGTCTAAGATTGCCCTTTATTTGGCTCCATCCATCTTCCCATCAACTCTGACCAGTTTCCCTGTCCCTGCTGAAGAAAAGCATCCCCACAACATGATGCTGCCACCACCATGTTTCACGGTGGGGATGGTGTGTTCAGGGTGATGTGCAGTGTTAGTTTTCTGCCACACATAGTGTTTTGCTTTTAGGCCAAAAAGTTCAATTTTGGTCTCATCTGACCAGATCACCTTTTTCCACGTTTGCTGTGTCCCCCACATGGCTTCTCACAAACTGCAAACGGGACTTCTTATGGCTTTCTTTCAACAATAACTTTCTTCTACCCACTCTTCCATAAAAGCCAGATTTGTGCAGAGCACAACTAATAGTTGTTTTGTGGACAGATTCTCCCACCTGAGCTGTGGATCTCTGCAGCTCCTCCAGAGTTACCATGGGCCTCTTGGGTGCTTCTCTGATTAATGCTCTCCTTGCCCGGCCTGTCAGTTTAGGTGGACGGCCATGTCTTGGTAGGTTTGCAGTTGTGCCATACTCTTTCCATATTCAGGTGATAGATGGAACAGTGCTCCATGAGATGTTCAAAGCTTGGGCTATTTTTTTTTATAACCTAACCCTGCTTTAAAACTTCTCCACAACTTTAACCTTGTCCTGTCTGGTGTGTTCCTTGTCCTCCATGATGCTGTTTGTTCACAAAGGTTCTCCAACAAACCTCCGAGAGCTTCACAGAACAGCTGTAATTATACTGAGATTAAAATTACATACAAGTAGACTCTAATTACTAATCAGGTGACTTCTGACGGCAATTGGTTCCACTATTTTAGTTAGGGGTATCAGAGTAAAGGGGACTGAATACAAATGCACGCCACACTTTTCACAGATTTATTTGTAAAAAAACTTGAAAACCATTTATCATTTTCCTGCCACTTTGTGTTGGTCTCACATAAAATACATTTAAGTTTTTGGTTGTAACATGACACAATGTGGAAAATTTCAAAGGGGTGTGAATACTTTTTCAAGGCACTGTACAGAGCCAAAACCTTCTGTATCGAACATGACCATTGACCAGCGTGTGTCATCAGAGGCATTAAAGAATATGATGTACCTTTATGAAAAGATATCCTGTTCTCTTTGTATTTCTTCCTTTGTGTGAAATCCCTGGTGTTCCAGCCAGTCCCTCTTCTTTCCTATAAGAAACTGACCACACTAGGCAGGAGAGCACAGTGTGGTCAGTTTTCTGGCTGCACCGTGAACTAATCCAATGATCAGGGTTGTGCTAACACACTTTCCTCTGCACAGCCAGTCACTGGGAAGATCAGTGTGATGTTTCTCCTCCCCCAGCTCCTGATTTTGCTGAGACCAATTATAACACTTATTAAAAAAAAAAAGGGGGGGGGGAATATATTTATAATTTTAAAAAAATCTATACACAAATGTTTTGCCTTTCATCTCTATTTTAATCTCACTGGGTTGTTTTACAAAGGTGAGGGTTTGCATGTACTTTAAGGCACTTCTATCCTGTGATCAGTCTGTTGGAGCAGATGAGTTTGTCCATACAAGTATCTGAGATCCATCAGCACTTATTCTGTGTATATCCATGGCTTATACCCCTCCTGTGTTTTTCTTTATTAGGTGGTTTGTAAAAAGTTTGGATGATTCGGTGAAATCTTTATTCAGAAATAAAATCCAGTAGTTGTGTCTCCTGTCCATTGCCTTAGTCTGTATCATGTAGGAAGGAGATGAAGGTCTCTGGGTCACCTGGGGATTCACAAGGACCGCCATCGGTTATCTCAGTCACCTCCGGTCTTCTCCTCCGACGAGTGTACACCGAGATGTCCGTCCTTTCCTTCTGGTCCTTCTCACTCTTTCTGTCTCTTTTCTGTAGAGCCGTATGGAGGCAGCTAAAGAATCTGCAGAAATAAAAAAGGTCAAAACATAGTAAAATGTGGCCCTTAAAGTGAAGTTCCACTTCATTGTAGATGTTCAGCCCCCTGCGTTGCTGATCACAGTCCCATCCATGTTCGGAATGTTTTTTTTTTTTTTTTTTTTTTTTGTAAAGCATATGAACTTTTTTTTGGTCACTAAATAGCTCCACTTCCACTGTACCTCACTGCGGCGAGGTACGTAATACCCAGCCGCCCATTGGCTCCTGGGATACAAGTTTCATCAATCCCAGGAGGCACTGGGCATCCACCACTTCAATGAGTGTGCCGCGCTTTGTACGCACTGCGCATGCTGGTTAGCCAACAGCACATATCCTTGAAGAAGCTAAGAGTGGGCTTTGGATGCCCACAGTAAAGACGGAGCATTCTTGTTACAGAGGTTACTGTGAGTACGTTTCATAAACTATATAACAAAATAAGACTACATTTACAACATGTCCAAATTGGATCAGATAACCTAAGACTATTGCAGCAGTAAATAGTGCAGAAAGTAACTAATGGGATTATAACAGTGCCAATAAACAAAAAACCAAGACAAAACGTAAAAGCTTATTCAATACATGATTAAAAGTTATAAAAAAAAAAAAAACGATATTTTTGTTTTACACATATCCAAAGAGAGGTCACAGTAGGCGTTCACTGTACATGTACGGTAGAGATGTAGTGTCTAATCCCAACACGTTTCACCAAAATTGGCTTCTTCAGGGGATTAATATAATACTATAGCAGTGTTTTGTTTTTTTAGGGGGGGAACAAAAAAAAAGTCTGTCGGTAACTGGGCTCTAAGTGAACATTTCAAAATGAACTCAGGAAATGTGCAAGGAAGTTGTCCTTGCAGTGTCCCCACCGCCACACTGCAAGAGTTAAATGATTTTTTTTGTCTAGGATACCATTAAAAAGCAGAGCCAGTGCTGCCCTCTTCAGGAGAGCTTACCTTATCCCTCGCAACCCTGGCGGCGAACGCTCTATTCTCCCTCAACAGCAAGCCCTCTGCATCCTCATTTACAATGCAAGACTGCTGGTCTTGTATTGTAGCCGAGTGCCTGCAGCCGATGGGGCGCCAAAGAGAAGAGGCTTTGGGAGATCAGGCGTGCGGAGAAAAGGAAGTCTGCGGACAGGGATAAGGTAAGTAAAACTGCAAAATTTTACCCTAAACCCCTGGTGCCCAACTTACGGCCCTTTAACACTTTTTATGTGGCTCTCAGGGACCCTGCATATGTTAATCTGTGTTTTTCCTATTTTCCTGTAAGGGTAGTGATTTCTAGTCCCATGTAATGTGTCTCCAGTCTGACAACTTCCTGACGCATGTCCCCGTTTCCTGTTCAGTCTTCAACAAGTCCTCGACATAGCATGTCTGCAGTCTCTGACCATCTCCTGCTGCACGGCTGCAGTCTCTGACCGCTTCTGTCTGAAGTCTCCGACCGTCTCCTGCTGCACCGCTGCAGTCTCCGACCGTCTCCCGCTGCACCGCTGCAGTCTCTGACTGTCTCCCGCTGCACCGCTGCAGTCTCTGACTGTCTCCCGCTGCACCGCTGCAGTCTCTGACTGTCTCCCGCTGCACCGCTGCAGTCTCTGACTGTCTCCCGCTGCAGTCTCTGACCGTCTCCCGCTGCACCCTCTGACCGTCTCCCACTGCACCCTCTGACCGTCTCCCACTGCACCCTCTGACCGTCTCCCACTGCACCCTCTGACCGTCTCCCACTGCACCCTCTGACCGTCTCTTACTGCACCCTCTGACCGCCTCCCGCTGCACCCTCTGACCGTCTCCCACTGCACCCTCTGACCGTCTCCCACTGCACCGCTGCAGTCTCTGACCGTCTCCTGCTGCAGTCTCTGACAGCTCTTTGTAGCATTACATTACTGAATATTATGTGCAGTCCTTTAGGGACTACACTTGAGGCCCCCTATATCAAGAAGTCGAACACCGCTGCCCCAGACAAAAACAGCATTTAACTCTTGCAGTGCAGAGGGAGGCACAATGCAAGGGTAACTTTGGATTTTCCCCAGAATTCAGTTTAAAATCTAAGCACCTGAAGCTAAAATCTTAATAGATATCAACAAGAGGACAGTAAAGTGTCTATGGGGTAAATGACACATTGCTTTCATGCTGATTATCAGCTAAAGACATTATAAATTTATCAGCACTTAACAGATTCTGCAGATACACTAATTCTTTCTTCTAACAGTTGCAAGACTAAAGACAGTAACCAGTATGATCTGAACTTGAGTTACCTACAAAAGAAAAGCAGAATATTTCTCTTAGGATACAATATGTCCTCCTGATCATGCACATGAAGAGCCAGCGCTGCCCCCTTCAGGAGAACAAAGGCTGGTGCAGGACAACTTCATTGGATATTTTGGATTACCAGACATTCCAGAAGGGATTAGTGCATTGGTTGAACACTAAATGCGATACAAAACAAGTTTACTATGCTAAAAACATTAGAGAAACTGGCGTTTCCCTGTCCAGCATGGCAATGCCCTACTAAAATCTGAAGTATGGGGATTTCACCTACCGGGTGATTCTTGTCTTGTTCTCTTCCATTTTTCGGTTTGCCGTCTGTACCAAGTATTCAATATATTCGTTGCTCACTAAACACTTCCCCTTGTGACTCAATGGCACCTCCATACAATGAGTACTCCTTACCGCCTAGAAATACAGCAACACACCGTCTGGTCATTATCACAGGGAGTAATAAAATATGTACTTTATGTGGCTAGCCCAGGGTTTCTCAACTCCAGTCCTCAAGGTACAACCCCAACAGGTCATGTTTTCAGGATTTCCCTCAGATGAAACGGCTGTGGTAAATACTAAGGCAGTGAAACTGATCAAATCACCTGTGCAAAATAACGGAAATCCTGAAAAACATGACCTGTTGGGGCGCCTTGAGGACTGGATTTGAGAAACACTGGCCTAGGAAACACGAGATCCAATGCCAACTTAAAGTGATTGTAAAGTCTCGGGTTTTTTTCTGTTAAAAATAACAAACATGTTATATTTACCTGCTCTGTGAAGTGGATTTAAACAGAGCAAATATCCAACAAAAGAAGCAGCACTAATTAAATCATACATACAGTGGGGATGGAAAGTATTCAGACCCCCTTACATTTTTCACTCTTTGTTATATTGCAGCCATTTGCTAAAATGATTTATGCTCATTTTTTTCCTCATTAATGTACACACAGCACCCCATATTGTACACACAGCACCCCATATTGTACACACAGCACCCCATATTGTACACACAGCACCCCATATTGACAGAAAAACACAGAATTGTTGACATTTTTGCAGATTTATTAAAAAAGAAAAACTGAAATATCACATGGTCCTAAGTATTCAGACCCTTTGCTCAGTATTTAGTAGAAGCACCCTTTTCATCTAATACAGCCATTAATCTTTTTGGGAAAGATGCAACAAGTTTTTCACATCTGGATTTGGGGATCCTCTGCCATTCCTCCTTGCAGATCCTCTCCAGTTCTATCAGGTTGGATGGTAAACGTTGGTAGACGGCCATTTTTAGGTCTCTCCAGAGATGCTCAATTGGGTTTAAGTCAGGGCTCTGGCTGGGCCATTCAAGAACAGTCACGGAGTTGTTGTGAAGCCACTCCTTCGTTATTTTAGCTGTGTGCTTAGGGTCATTGTCTTGTTGGAAGGTAAACCTTCGGCCCAGTCTGAGGTCCTGAGCACTCTGGAGAAGGTTTTCATCCAGGATATCCCTGTACTTGGCCGCATTCATCTTTCCCTCGATTGCAACCAGTCGTCCTGTCCCTGCAGCTGAAAAACACCCCCACAGCATGATGCTGCCACCACCATGCTTCACTGTTGGGACTGTATTGGACAGGTGATGAGCAGTGCCTGGTTTTCTCCACACATACCACTTAGACTTAAGGCCAAAAAGTTCTATCTTGGTCTCATTAGACCAGAGAATCTTATTTCTCACCATCTTGGAGTCCTTCAGGTGTTTTTTTAGCATGTGTCTTGCATTGAGGAGAGGCTTCCCTCGGGCCACTCTGCCATAAAGCCCCGACTGGTGGAGGGCTGCAGTGATGGTTGACTTTCTACAACTTTCTCCCATCTCCCGACTGCATCTCTGGAGCTCAGCCACAGTGATCTTTGGGTTCTTCTTTAACTCTCTCACCAAGGCTCTTCTCCCCCGATAGCTCAGTTTGGCCGGAGGGCCAGCTCTAGGAAGGGTTCTGATCGTCCCAAAAGTCTTCCATTTAAAGATTATGGAGGCCACTGTACTCTTAGGAACCTTAAGGGCAGCAGATTTTTTTTTGTAACCTTGGCCAGATCTGTGCCTTGACACAATTCTGTCTCTGAGCTCTTCAGGCAGTTCCTTTGACCTCATGATTCTCATTTGCTCCGACATGCACTGTGAGCTGTAAGGTCTTATATAGACTGGTGTGTGGCTTTCCTAATCAAGTCCAATCAGTATAATCAAACACAGCTGGACTCAAATGAAGGTGTAGAACCATCTCAAGGATGATCAGAAGAAATGGACAGCACCTGAGTTAAATATATGAGTGTCACAGCAAAGGGTCTGAATACTTAGGACCATGTGATATTTCAGTTTTTCTTTTTTTAATAAATCTGCAAAAATGTCAACAATTCTGTGTTTTTCTGTCAATATGGGGTGCTGTGTGTACATTAATGAGGAAAAAAAATGAACTTAAATGATTTTAGCAAATGGCTGCAATATAACAAAGAGTGAAAAATGTAAGGGGGTCTGAATACTTTCCGTCCCCACTGTATTTGAATATACATATACATAAAAAATTGGTGAGAAAATACCAAAGTGAAAAAAAGAAAAATTAAAGCAAGGTCCCATCAAGAAAAAAAAAGTCCATAGATTCCTAAAAAAACACAGTGTCCATCTAGATGAGCAAAGTTAATTGCAGAAAGAAGATCGTGACAAAGTCTTCAAAACAAACGAAGTGCATCCAGATCACCACCCCAAAGTGTATGGATAACCTGCTTACCAGAAAGCGATGACCGCCACAGCAGTCTCACCCAGCCTTAGTATGGTCTCCCTCAACCCTTGTGGAAAATCCAAGACTCCCACTGCTGCTTTTGATGCTGTAGGTCTGCTGGCACCTGTGGTTCCACAAGCTTGTGCTCTGCTCTTGCTGCACTGAGTTAGCAGCTTGCTTTAGTTTTCCTTTTTTCACTTTGGTATTTTCTCACCAATTTTGTAGGTATATTTATATTCATATATGTATGATTTAATTAGCGCTGCATCTTTTGTTGGATATTTGCACTTTATTTGGAGTTTCTGTACTGGACTTTTTGATGCCAGCAGCTTATTTGATATTTCACAAGTTTTTAGTTATATCGCAGCGTTAGCCCTAGGGCTTCACACTTATATTTAAACAGAGCAGCCCAGATCCTCCTCTTCTCAGGTCCCTCTTCGGTGCTCCTGGCCCCTCCCTCCTGTTGAGTGCCCCCCCAAGCAAGTAGTTTGATCTGGGGGCACCCAAGCCGAGTCACAGCTCCCTGTGACCATTCAGAAACCGAGCCCCTGCCCCCTCCTCATTGGCTCACTCATTTTGATTGACAGCAGCGGGAACCAATGACGCCACATTGCCATTAGTGTTAATTTTGGCATCAAATTTTGATTTAGTCTTAGTCGTTTGACTAAAATGCCATTTTAGTTTTAGTCCCATTTTAGTCATCCTGCAGTGGTTTTAGTTTTAGTCATATTTTAGTCTACTAAATTCTCCAGTACATGTTAGTCAAATAAAATAATTTTAGTCAACTAAAATATAATGTGTTTAGTTAAATTGTAATGCATTTCTATAGAATTTCCAAACTCATTATATACTCCTGGAGTAAAAAAAATCTAATATCATATTAGTTATGGTATTAAGGTTTGAACAAACTTAGCCACTCTGGACGGTGGTCTGGGGAGGCCTGTAATGCTGCACAGCGCTTTGGATGTTGGTGGTCTGAGGAGGCCTGTAATGCTGCATAGTGCTGGATGGTGGTCTCAGGTCTGAGGGATGGCCTGTAATGCACAGTGCTCTGGATGCCAGTGGTCAGAGGTGGCCTGTAATGCTACCAGTGCACAGTGCTGGGTGGTGGTCTCAGGTCTTACTGGGGTGGCCTGTAATGCACACATAGTGCTCTGGATGCTGGTGGTCAGAGGAGGCCTATAATGCACACAGGTAACAACAAAGTCTGGGGAATGCCCAGGAAAAAACCAAAACCTACTTACCAACCAGCTCGCAGACAACCGAATTAACCTAACAGTATGCGTTTTTTTTTGTTATCACTGTAATGCACACAGGGCTCTGGATACCAGTAGTCAGGAGGAGGCCTGTAATGGTGCACAGTGCTGGATGGTGGTCTCAGATCTGAAGGATGGCCTGTAATGCACAGTGCCATGAATGCCAGTGGTCGGAGGAGGCCTGTAATGCACACACAGTGCTCTGGATGGGTGGTGGTCTGATGGGAGACCTCAGGCCTGTGTAATGTACACACTCAGAGTGGGTGCTCTCTGCTCTGGACGGTTGTCGCCGGGAGTGGGACTCTCGTTGGAACGGGAAGCCTGTAATGCACAGTGCTGCTCTGGACAGTCGTCTGAGGACTCGGGGCTTTGTAATTCTGGCTGCACAGTCGCTTGCTCCTTGCTGGGAGCAGAAGCAGGCGGAGCTCCGTGGAAACCGGAAGTTATTTCACGAGTAACCATCCCTACCTCACATTTTCATTTCGTTTTCGCTTGTTAACGAAAACAGAATTGATTTTCGTCATAGTTTGTCAGTGGACGAAAATGTGGTGTATTTTTCGTTTTCATCATTGTAAAAATGCAGCTGACGAAAATTTTCCACAGTGCCGCCGGGGAAGCCTTTCCTTCCGCAGAGCCGCTGGGGAAGCCTTTCCTTCCGCGGAGCCGCCGGGGAAGCCTTTCCTTCCGCGGAGCCGCCGGGGAAGCCTTTCCTTCCGCGGAGCCGCCGGGGAAGCCTTTCCTTCCGCGGAGCCGCCGGGGAAGCCTTTCCTTCTGCAGAGCCGCCGGGGAAGCCTTCCTTCTGCAGAGCCGCCGGGGAAGCCTTCCTTCTGCAGAGCCGCCGGGGAAGCCTTCCTTCTGCAGAGCCGCCGGGGAAGCCTTCCTTCTGCAGAGCCGCCGGGGAAGCCTTTCCTTCTGCAGAGCCGCCGGGGAAGCCTTCCTGCCGCAGAGCCGCCGGGGAAGCCTTCTTTCTGCAGAGCCTCCCTGGAAGCCTTCCTTCCGCAGAGCCGCCGGGGAAGCCTTCCTGCCGCAGAGCCGCCGGGGAAGCCTTCCTGCCGCAGAGCCGCCGGGGAAGCCTTCCTGCTGCAGAGCCGCCGGGGAAGCCTTCCTGCCGCAGAGCCGCCGGGGAAGCCTTCCTGCCGCAGAGCCGCCGGGGAAGCCTTCCTGCCGCAGAGCCGCCGGGGAAGCCTTCCTGCCGCAGAGCATCATTTTATGTGTCCTGGTACTGGAACAACCAGGTATGAAGAGCACCTTGAAGTAAAACGAAGGCCATACTTTTGAATCAAATAAGATATGGTTATAAGGGCGTGACCGGAAGCCGACCTCGATGGACGCTTGATTCCTCAGCTCCAGCAGCCCGCAACTATATAGGCAATTTGGGGGACAAATAACAACTCCCATATGGGCAGATCGCGGACCACCCGATCCACAAAACACAGGGGCACATCCCAACCCCCTCCAGGGACCTCCGCAGACCTCCGTACCTTCTTTCTGCACTCAGAAGGTTCTCCGGCCGGAGGAGACAAGATGGCGCCGATCACACAGGCACATGGAGGACAGACATCTCCACGGGACCAGCCGCCACAGCTCACACAGCAGCGATGCCTTAAAGATCCCTCTCCAGCGGCAACAGGTCAGACACCCTCAGCCACACACACAGGAGTGGTGAGTCCATCCACCCTCCCCGATCCCAAGGCCTGGCAGACACGTGCGCCGCAGCCATCCGAGCCGCCCATCCCCTCACAGCACTATACCCAGTGCTCCGCGGCATTTCCGAGGCTGCTGAGGGCGGCCTCAGACCCCTACCTCCAGGAACAGCCATCTCTGTCCCCAACACCCTCGGTCCTATCTCTGGACTTCCCCCCACTACCAGGCCCGGCTCATCCCCCAGTGGAGCTGCATCATGTGCAGGGAGAGGAAGATGGGACACTGTGGGCCATGGCATCCTCCCCCCCACCTAAGACGCAAAGGCTCTCCAGATCCAGGGACACTAGCGTCTCTAAGCAGCTGCCCTCCATTAACCCCACGTATGCACAAAAAGCCAGCACCCCTCCATGCTCTTTTACGGACACCCATCAAGAGAGACCCCCCCAGCTACCACAGGCCTTGATGTGGTCTGAGCCGTGGGAACCCCCAGCACCCGGGTCACACAGATCATCTGAAGCGGGCTCGCTTAGCCCACGTTCTCCACCCCCAGCCTCCCCAAGCCAGCACCTGGGCCCTAGACAAGATCAACATATGCCATCTCTGTGGCACACATATTTCCAGGCGATGCCCACCAAAGAGGACTTTAAACAACTCATAGAGGATGTAAAATCAACATGTCGCACAGAAATCCAGGTTCTTCAAACGGGACTTAAACACCTAGCGGATAGAGTGGAAATGGCGGAAGAAGAGATCCAAGAAACTAAAATAGCAATCCACAGAACACAGTTACAAGGAGCGGAACACCGCTCTCTCCTCAGAGACATGCAAAGACACATGGAAGACTTGGACAATAGGGGGCGCCGCAACAATATCCGAGTGAGAGGGATCCCAGAACCAGAGGGCAACGAAGATTTACAAATTACCCTGCAATCCATCTTTAACAACTTACTGGGCGAACCCCCTACGAAACACATAGAAATGGATAGAGCTCACCGGGCCCTGCGACCCAAAGGACCTGCATCGAAACCGAGAGATATTATATGCAGAATTACCTCCTATCCTCTCAAAGAGTCTATCATGAAACAAGCTCGTATCGCACGTAAAATCCTCTTCGAAGGAACCCAAATTCAGCTGTACCCTGATCTGTCTTGGATCACTCTGCAAAAGCGCAGATTACTGCAACCCTTACTGCAAATACTGCAATCCAAAGCAATCCCTTACAGATGGGGCTTCCCCTTCACTCTCACTGCAAAACAACAGGGAACTTCTGCAGTGTTGAGATACCCGGAGGACCTCCGTGTCTTCTGCAACACCCTGGAGATTCAACCCCCACAGCTACCAGAATGGGACCTAGTGGCTATCCCCCCGTCACCGCCTACAGTCTGGCAGAAAGTACCCTCCTCTCAACGGCCCCGAAACCCAGAAGCACCCCGCAAATCTACCAAACACAAGAACTGACCAGCATCATTGTCTTAATGTAGTCCACACTCCTTCTTACAAGATGCGCCTACATCGTCATGATGTCTTTTCCTGCTCGGGACTCAAAAAGTCGGTCAGACTTACTAGTTCAGTACCCCCCAAATTGCCCCTAAACCACAGTTTAAAGTGCTACTAAGGGCTTGCTAAGATCAGGCTCCGAAAGAGTAGACATTTTGCCGTTTACTTCCCACCCCCCCACCCATCCCCGATTTCTAGCTCAGGGATTTACACAAATGTTTTATACCACCTTATTGGCCGCGGACCCCCTTGTGGCCCCCCCCTGCCACCCCATTCGGGTTGGCGGAGGACGGACACCTGGAACTCCGTGTAACCTAGGCCTGTTGGCCATTTACAGTTTGATAATGTGTACGCTTTGTTTTCACTTGGTATTACCTAACCACCTTTTTCCCCCCCAACTCTTTTTCTTCTCTCCCCCTCTTTGTAGGAAGCAAGCTCACACGGCGGTGCGGGTGAATGGTCCTGGTCTCCTCCCGGGGGGTGCCGGCTCCGGGTCTTCAACCTCAGGCCCTGGTGCATCATCATGGGGTAAGCAAACACACACCTGTCCACACGTAAATAGATGGCAAAGTTACTATCCTTAAATGTCCATGGCCTGAACTCTAACAAAAAAAGGCATCTGGCGCTGCGGGAGTTCAGACAATCAGGAGCTGATATTATACTAGTACAGGAGACACATTTCAATAAAGAGGGCTCATTCGCGTTCGCCTCCAGATATTTTCCACAGGTGTATCTCTCATCTAGCACTCAAAAAAAAGCAGGAGTGGCCATATTACTCAAAAAGGGTATCCCCTTCAAATGCGCGCGCCATTATTCTGATCCTGGGGGCCACTTTGTTATTCTACACGGACACTGGCATACACAACCTATTACGCTGTGTGCTATATATGCACCTAACACTAAACAATATAATTTTCTTTCTAAAGTATACACATGCATCTTTAAATCAGACCCCGGGGTTTTGGTGGTGGGGGGAGATTTTAATCTCACTCAATCAGCAACCGTCGATCGTCAGGTGGTGGGCCCCCGGGTATCTCCACCGGGTGCCCTCCGGGACTCTAGACTGTTTCGACAAATCACCAGACGTTATGCGCTCTTTGATGCCTGGAGGGTCCTTCACCCAGGTGATCGGCAGTTTACATTTTACTCCGCCCCCCACCGTACACACTCCCGCATAGACTACTTCTTTGTCAACAATCATACACTTAAACTTACACGAACAGCCCAAATACTCCCTATCTCATGGTCAGACCATGCCCCTATCATACTAGAACTAGAACTAGATAACCCCACCCGTAAATCCTATAACTGGAGGCTTAACACATTTCTTCTTCAGCACCTCCCCTCCCAAGTTGAACTACATACCACCCTAAAACATTACTTCATAGAAAATAATACCCCAGACATATCGCCAACTACCCTTTGGGAAGCCCATAAGGCGGTCCTACGCGGCAAGTGTATAGCCTTATCCTCCTCTATGAAAAAAGACTCCCTAGCTACAAAGACTAAAACTGAACAGGATCTTAGGTCGGCCGAACGTAAACTCCAAGCTACCCCCTCCATACCCATCCTTCGGAAGGTTGTTAAACTTCGCTCAATTTTAAAGGAATTTGCCTTAGGCCAGGTGGAAAAAGCACTGATAAGACTGAAGCAAGTATTCTACGACAAGGGAAACAAAGCACATTCCCTCTTAGCTAACAAACTACGTGACAAATTCCACATGCAGACACCACATCAGATTAAAAATGCATCGGGGCACATAATCTCTCATCCTAAAGAGATTGCTCATGTCTTTGCAGACTTCTATAAACACTTATACAATAACCCAGATATACCTAGTAATCCCCCTTCACCAGACTTATCCCACAAATTGCGAACATACCTAGAACGCAGTGGCATTCCCCGCTTAACACCTTCCGACCTGTTGACATTAAACACACAAATTACTGATGAGGAAATAGAGATGACCATTAAATCCCTACCATCTCATAAAGCCCCGGGACCAGACGGATTCCCATACGAATACTACAAGACGTTTCTTCCTATACTGCTCCCACATATGCGCAAGGTCTTCCACACCTTTCTTCACGATGCCACCATACCCCCAGATATGCAACGTTCTTTCATAACTTTAATTCCTAAACCAGACAAAGACCCTTCCCTTTGCGCAAGTTACAGACCCATTGCATTGCTGAACTCTGACCTTAAGATTTTCACCAAACTACTTTCCAACCGCCTGAACCAGATTCTCCCCTCCTTGGTCCATAAAGACCAGGTGGGGTTCGTCCCACTCCGACAGGCCGGTGACAATACCAGAAAGATCATAGACCTAGTAGAGGTGGCGAATAGAGAGCACCAGGCAGCCCTCCTGCTAAGCTTAGACGCAGAAAAAGCGTTTGATCGCCTGGGATGGCCGTTCCTTTTCGCCACCTTAAAATACATGGGATTTCGGGGCCCCTTCTTACAAGCCATCAGACATCTATACACCTGCCCGTCATCCCAAGTCAGAACTCCCTTTGCACTATCCCCGGTATTTTCAGTAGCAAATGGGACCAGGCAGGGGTGTCCACTTTCGCCCCTGCTATTTGCACTATGCGTTGAACCCCTGGCCGCATCCATTAGGCACAACCCAGACATACGAGGAATATCGGTTAGAGGAAGGGAGTTTAAGATCTCCCTTTTCGCGGACGATATCATACTCACACTAACTCAACCCCACACTACCCTCCCGATATTGCAAGCAGAGCTGGATCGCTTCCGTGCCCTCTCAGGGTATAAGATAAACGCATCAAAATCGGAGGCCCTCCCCATCAATATTCCTCCCACGGAGGTCTCACTTTTAAAATCCAACTTCCCATTCACATGGAAGACAACCTCCCTGAAGTACCTAGGTACATGTATCACGTCTAATTTTAATACGCTCTACCAGGAAAACTTTCCACCATTGTTTCGATCCATAAGATCTTCACTGACTCAATGGAAAAAGCACCACATCTCACTACTAGGCCGAATAGCTTCAATAAAAATGAACATCCTTCCGAGGCTTCTATACCTCTTCCAAACACTACCCATACCAATTCCAATATCCCAACTGAAAAAACTCCAAACCGACCTACTACATTACACATGGAACTACAAAAGACACAGGGTTCCGGGATCGGTGTTGATGGCATCGCGCAATGAGGGAGGACTAGCATTCCCTAATATCATTAAATATTATTACGCAGCACAATTGCGAGCAATAGCCTCATGGTACACCCACAAGTCTTACAATAAGTGGACAGAAATTGAAAAATTATGGCTTGCTCCTATACATCCAAATAACCTGTTGTGGAGTGCGAATGCGGATGTAGCCCCTGAACGTATGCTGGGCCCAATGTCCCTTTTGAGACGGACGTGGCGCGTCCTAGCTCCTAAACATGATCTCCCATCAGATAAATCGCTTCTGACCTCCTTCATCTGTAACCCCAAAGTGCCAGATAGCCTAACTCACCAAATGTCACATCCCTGGACGTCCCGGAATCTGTTCCACTTTGGGGACTTGGTAGACCCTAGGACTAGGAAACTACTGCCGTTTGCCGAGCTACAAAACAAACATGATCTCCCTAGACAGGCATTTTACGGATATTTACAAATTCGGCATTATGCACTCACCATAACTCCCACCCTACAATTCTCAACACCGTCACCGTTCGAAACTACTATACTGGCAGGTAGCACCCAGAGGGGGCTTATATCGAGCATATATAAGATCCTGAACATCTTCTCTAAGGATGGCCAGGGTAAACACCTATACATGTCTAAATGGGAGAAGATCCTCGGTGAGGAACTCCCTACTTCACAATGGCAGATCATATGGAATCAAACAGCAAAGAGTTCAATGTGTTCTTTATACAAAGAAAACTCATATAAAATCCTTCTGTTGTGGTATATGACCCCAGAGATTCTCCATGCCATCTTTCCCAATAGCTCCGATAGATGCTGGAGATGTCAGGGAGCAAGGGGCACCTTTATACATATATACTGGAGCTGTCCACTATTAACTCCTTATTGGTCCACAGTCGAACAACTACTAACACGCCTCCTGGACACGCAAGTCCAGGCGTCCCCAAAATTCTTCCTATTAGGCCTATCGCCACTTAAACTTCCTACTCCATACAAAAAACTAGTACGCCACATACTAACAGCGGCAAGATGCCTTATAGCACTACATTGGAAACGCCCCTCCCCTCCCTCTGCTGAGGATCTATATGCTAGAATAAAGGATATAGAAGTGATGGAGAAGATGACAGCCAGACTACAGGATAGACTTGAGGCACATAACAGGGTCTGGGAGCTATGGCACCTCCGGGAGGACCCACCGTGACCAGGTAACACCACCGTTGATATACCTACTATACTACCCCCTTATACTTTCCTCTTTTCCTACTATCCCCTTCTACTTTTCTATACCATGTGTATCTACGATTTCAATAAGTTACAGAGAACTAGGTTGTGATCCGCAACCATGTTAAAGTTATAAGCTTAAATATTGGAACATAGCAATTGAATGTTAGTACTCTATACAGAAAACTTGCACTTTTGTACTACTGTTACATTTACCATTTGTTAATGCATAATGTAATGCAAAAACGAAATAATAATAAAAACGTTATTTGAAAAAAAAAAAAAGATATGGTTATAGCCCCTGTCCATTTTTTCTGCTATCTTTGTCAGTTTTACTTTTGCCATGTGTGTCCCACTGGGGTGATTTCCCTCCACTTCCTGTCCCATAGCCACAGCAGCAAGTCCGAGGAGATCCCTCCATAGTCACCAGAATTAGTGTCCCCATCAGAGGATTTCTCTTCTATTCCTGTTCTGGTGACAACCCAAAATTTGGGGTTTGCTTTCACTCTCGATAATAATGGTCACCAGGACATACAGAGAGGGTGAAAGTCCCTAAGGGACACAGACAGCAATAAAAACCTGAATGGGGTTCTAATCCCTCTCCACTCCTACCAAAATGTAAAAATTTTTTGGCTTTAGTACTACTACAAGACCCCTTTTACACTGGGGTTGCAGCCGTGTAAGTGCTAAATCGCCGCTCATTTTAGCGGCGCTTTAGCGCTGTTTAAGAGGCGCTTTTCGGGGATAAAAGTGCCCGTGTTGCGGCGCTTCCAAATCGCTTTTCAGGCGCATTGGAGGAGCTGCCCATTCATTTCAATGGGCAGGGCGTTTTGGGGGCGCAAAAATACAGTGCTCCCAAACTGCCCCAAAGATGCTGCTTGCAGGACTTTTCCTAACGTCCCGCAAGAGCACCGCCCCAGTGTGAAAAGACACACCGAAATGAATGGGAAGCGGTTTTCAGCTGTTATGTAGAGGCTGTTTCTAGCGCTAAAACACCTGAAAACTGCCTCAGTGTGAAAGGGGTCTAATAATTTCTCTTGTATGTCAGCAGTACAATTATCTTTTTAATGACATGAACATTGTAATTCCTTATGAAAGCCTGCAACACCTATACACGGGGTACAAACAGGTCAAACAAAGACATAAACATTTTCACATACAATACTTATTTCCATAGCATGGAGAAATACTCACCATTATGATTTTCCCCTTCTTTCCTACCGTGATGCCAGAATTTCGGAATGCCGAGTTTATGGCGACACTATGCTGAAGGAGACACAAAGTGTTAAAGTGAACCTGTCAGCCATTTTTAAGTTTAAAAGTAAAAGTCCTGCCTGGGAGCACACACCACAAGATGTCCCATCACCTTTGTTGGAGGCCTAATTTCTTCTCTATTAAACTAGTCAATAAGGATGAGCTCTTCGCACAGCCCACGTGCAGAGCCCGCCAGGAAGTCGGCACTGCGCTAATCACAGGCAGTGAGACATTGTCCCGATGTGCAGAGATCAGGAAATGTCTCACTGCCTGTGATTAGCGCGGTGCCGACTTCCTGGCGGGCTCTGCACGTGGGCTGTGCGAACACGCCGGAGCTCATCCTTACTAGTCAATGAAAAAGCAGCTTAAAAAGAGGTCTGCTACAGGTCAGAAGAAAAGTAAATGTACCTTAGGCTACTTTCACACTGAGGCGATTTACAGGCACTATAGCGCTGAAAATAGCGCCTCTCCTGTCACTCCGGTGTAAACCCCAAGTGCTTTCGCACTGGAGCGGTGCGCTTGCGGGACGTTACAAAAAGTCCTGCAAGCAGCATCTTTGAGGCGCTTTAGGAGTGGTGTATAGATTCTCCCACGATTCAGAATTGTGGCAAAACGCAGGACGCTTTTGTGATGCCATTATTTCTTAATGGCACCCTGAACGTGGTGCGATCTTGCCACGATTGCCGCACGACAAATCGCAACAAAATCACGAAAACAAAATCGCGGGATGCATATCGACCCAATAGAAATTCCGGTACTCATTTTTAAAAAGCCACGCGTCCCGCAATTTTGTTTGCGCGATTTTGATACGATTTGTCGCGCAAGGGGAAAAAAAATTAAATGAATCGCACTACATTTGGGGTGCCATTGAGAGATAATGGCATCGCAAAGGCGCACCGCAGCAATTCTCCCCGTGATACAAATCGCTGAGGTGGGAATGGAGCCCAAGGTCCCGTTCACACCTGTGCGATTTCCTGCTTGAAGCTTGCAGCTCTTAAAATGCTCAACAAGCCAAACCCCATTGATTTCAATGGCCCCTGTTCACATGAGCGTTCTGTCGCATAAGCAAAACTACCTCAAAAGAGTACAGGAGCTTCTTTTTGGCAGATTACAAGCAGTTTTTGGCCCCATAGACTTCAATAGAAACGCCTGAACTGAGCGTTTTATGAGCATTTTAATCACACGTTTTCTGCTCAAACAGCAGCTCTCCGTCCCCAATTTTCTACCTCTAGTGCTTTCTATCGGCTAAACAAAAACGCCTAAAGCTGTAAGATGCTTCTAAAAATGCTCAAAAACAGTCAAATAAAAACACGGATAAAAAATAAATAAATCATTGATTTTTATCCACCCTGCCCTGCTGTATGCTTTGCAGTGTGCGACATCAGATCCCTGCTCCCTGCCTTCTGAAGCTCATAAATCCTGTGTAAGTTCTGTAGTTAGAACGGCTGTTAGGAGAGAGGGCTGTAGATAAACAGGTACAACTATATGTAGGAGGATTTGCATCATCTCTATGTATCAGCTGAGGCCAATCACTTCACTGGCTATATGTGAGGGTTTACAACCACTTTAACCCCTTCTCGCCGCCACCTCCCAGCCCTTTAAGAGGTTCTAAATACCGGAAGGCAGGCATTCCGATCATATGATGGTTACTGTGCCGGGAGCGCACACTCAGCACAGTAACATGTTTATATAAGGTCGCATATATGCAGCTTCTCAGAGCTAAACCCCACCCACTGAGAGGCCGCATATTTGCGCACGACCGGCAGGAAGAGGTCAATATACTTATTTTATTCTGTGTGTATAACAACTTTCTCAAACTGGAAAACAAAACAAGGAATCTGATGGTCAATATGAGTTAAAGGGGCCCTAAAATCTTACCAGAAGTTGTGCGTCCTCTAATGTGTGGCACTGGACGTGCATAACAAAGGGTTCAAATTTCAGGACCGCGTCTCCCAAAGCTTTCTGGACGGCGGTAACCTAGAGACATCAATGAGAACAAAAGAGTATAATAGGAAAGGATGACTGGGCTAGTTAGACATGTTGCTCTGGACTAATCTTGGGGGTTTCAGTTCATTCATCAAATTACCGGTAAATTAATTTAAGATAAGGCCAAAGTCAAAGGGATATATCTGTCTGGATTAATTTTCAGTCTGTGTGTCTGGTTAGATTTTCTCTCACATCCTGGCATGTGGTCAATGGGGCAGGAAATCTACACAATGGTAATACAAACAAAACTAAAACATGTTTCTTAATTTAAGAGTGGGAAAGGGCAGCCATTCTTAGACAAGGTTCCTCAAGAAATTGCTAGGGGTTCCTCAGGAATTGAATAGTGTAACATGGCATTCCTTTCACAGACAACCAATGTAAGGAGCACATCCTCGACTGATCACCAATGTATGGAGGCACATCTACCACTAACCACCAATGCAAAGGTCACATCTTCCACTGTCCATCATTGTATGAAAGTAATATTTCACTGATCATCAATGTATGGAGGCACATCTCCCATTGACCACCAATGTATGGAGACACATCTTTCATTGACCACCAATGTATGGAGACACATCTTTCATTGACCATCAATGTATAGAGACACATCTCCAACTGACCATCAATGTATGGAGGCACATCTCCCACTGACCATCAATGTATGGAGGCACATCTCTCACTGACCATCAATGTATGGAGGCACATCTCTCACTGACCATCAATGTATGGAGGCACATCTCCAACTGACCATTAATGTATGGAGACATCTCCCACTGACCATCAATGTATGGAGGCACATCTCCAACTGACCATCAATGTATGGAGACATCTTTCACTGATCATCAATGTATGGAGGCACATCTCCCACTGACCGTCAATGTATGGAGGCACATCTCCCACTGACCGTCAATGTATGGAGACATCTCCCACTGACCATCAATGTATGGAGACATCTTTCACTGACCATCAATGTATGGAGGCACATCTCCCACTGACCGTCAATGTATGGAGGCACATCTCCCACTGACCGTCAATGTATGGAGGCACATCTCCCACTGACCGTCAACGTATGGAGGCACATCTCCCACTGACCGTCAATGTATGGAGACATCTCCCACTGACCATCAATGTATGGAGACATCTTCCACTGACCATCAATGTATGGAGACATCTCCCACTGACCATCAATGTATGGAGACATCTTTCATTGAACATCAATGTATGGAGGCACATCTCTCACTGACCACCAATGTATGGGAGAGCATCCCCCCACTGACCATGAACATATGGGGACATTCTCACACTGACAAACAATGTAAGGGAGCACCTGTCTTACCAATAAAAAGGAAAACTATTCCCCTAATTTCCTATGTAAGAGGTCACCATTATGCTACCACCAAAGTATAGGAGCAATATTCTATTGACTTCCAGTGTAAGAGGAGCACTTGCCCACCAAAGTTAAGGAGCATTTCTCCACTGAACAACAATTTAATGTTACAGTGCCTTGAAAAAGTATTCATACCCCTTGAAATTTTCCACATTTTGTCATGTTACGACCAAAAACATAAAAGTATTTTATGTGATAGACCAACAAAGTGGCACACAATTGTGAAGTGGAAGGAAAATGGTTTTCAATTTTTTTTTTTACAAATAATATCTGAAAAGTGTGGCATGCATTTGTATTCAGCCCCCTTTACTCTGATACCCCTAACTAAAATCCAGTGGAACCAATTGCCCTCAGAAGTCACCTAATTAGTAAATTGAGTCCACCTGTGTGTAATTTAATCTCAGTATAAATACAGCTGTTCAGTGAAGCCCTCAGAGGTTTGTTAGAGAATCTTAGTGAATAAACAGTAACATGAAGGCCAAGGAACACACCAGACAGGTCAGGGATAAAGTTGTGAAGAAGTTTAAAGCAGGGTTAGGTTATAAAAAAAAATATCCCAAGCTTTGAACCTCTCACAGAGCACTGTTCAATCCATCATCGGAAAATGGAAAGAGTATGGCACAACTGCAAACCTACGAAGACATGGCCGTCCACCTAAACTGACAGGCCGGGCAAGGAGAGCATTTATCAGAGAAGCAGCCAAGAGGTCCATTGTAACTCTGGAGGAGCTGTAGAGATCCACAGCTCAGGTGGGAGAATCTGTCCACAGGACAACTATTAGTCGTGCTCTCCACAAATCTGACCTTTATGGAAGAGTGACAAGAAGAAAGACATTGTTGAAAGAAAGCCATAAGAAGTCCTGTTCGCAGTTTGCGAGAAGCCATGTGAGGGACACAGCAAACATGTGGAAGAAGGTGATCTGGTCAGATGAAACCAAAATCAAATTTTTTGGCCTAAAAGCAAAATGCTGTGTGTTGTGGAAAACTAGGACTGCACATCACCCTGAACCCCCCATCCCCACTGTGAAACATGGTGGTGGCAGCATCATGTTGTGGGGATGCTTTTCTTCAGCAAGGACAGGGAAGCTGGTCGGAGTTGATGGGAAGATGGATGGAGCCAAATACAGGGCAATCTTAGAAGAAAACTTGTTAGAGTCTGCAAAAGACTTGAGACTGGGGTGGAGGTTCCCCTTCCAGCAGCACAACAGCCCTAAACATACAGCCAGAGCTACAATGGAATGGTTTAGATCAGGCATCCCTAAATGGCGGTCCTCGTCCAGCTCACTGTTCCAACCGGCCCGTCGCGGTTCCGCCATTTATGAGCCGGTTTTTGGAATCAGCCGCTGTCACTGCTGTGGGTATCACATTCTAAATGACTGGGAGGCGCAGCTGCTTTGAATGGAGGGTGGGTGCATGTAACATGACAAAATGTGGAGAAATTCAAGGGGTATGAATACTTTTCCAAGGCACTGTACACTGCAGTTTTTTATTGTCTTTTCTGGCCATTATCATCATTTGTTTTATTTCAGGATTCTTTCTAAAAAAAAAATAAAGTTGTTACCTAGTGAAGGGGGGTATTATAAATGATTTGCTCCGAGTATCAAATATGCTTAGAGACGCTGCCATTCCTTATCACTTTATATTATATCCACAAATTACCGATCATGATAATATATTGTGCGCTTAAAAATGTATAATTAGCAAGCTTTCCTAGACACATATTTTACTAAAATTAGAAGAAAAGCAGTTTAACCTTAAACTGCTTGGAGGGTTCTTTACTGTAAGAGCGGTTAGGATGTGGAATTCTCTTCCACAGGCAGCGGTTTCAGCGGGGGGCATCGATAATTTCAAAAAACTATTAGATAAGCACCTGAACGACCACAATATACAAGGGATATACAATGTAATACTGACATATAATCACACACATAGGTTGGACTTGATGGACTTGTGTCTTTTTTCAACCTTGCCTACTATGTAATAAAAAGCTGGGTTAGATCCTCTGTCATGTCTGTATTGTTGTCTGTTGAGAAATGTCCTCACTTCCTATCCTAGTGGCAATTATCCTAGTGGCAGTTGGTCACTGGTACAAAAAGCGAGCTGAAGCCTCCCCAACAAGAGCACAGACAGCAGAATTAGGTCAGAGAATCCAGTTCTTCCTCAATATATACAACAAAAAACTTTTAGGGATATCCATCAGGCTGGCAGTTATCTGGCACAGCTGAGATGTCCAATCAAATCCTGAATCTCAGCAGTCCTGCCAGCTCAGGGACAGAGGACAACCCAACCCGCACATAGCGACATGACCGACCAGGAATTAGGACTGCTTTCAGGACCTGGGAAACATTAGCTTTTGGCGAAGTATGGAACCCCTTAGCTGCGACAGATATCAGATAACCTGAGAAGATCTTCAGGATCTACCAAGGACTAAGATAACAGTTTGGGGCACATTTACCTTTAAGAGCTCAGCTCTGCTAAACTTGAAAATTAGGTCTAGGAGACATAGAAACGAATGCTCTGGTGGTCTAAAGTCCTGACATTATCAAGACCAGTGCAGGGTCAACAGCCCTCCACTGGACGTAATGACGCTATGGAACAGTCCACTGTCTGAGCATAGGGGAACGCCGTTTGCCAGGGGAGTGGAGGATCAGGTCAGTTAAAGTATTTTTACTCTCCCCTAGACTAAAATGAGCTGCTAACCCAGATTTCCTGGAATTGGGCTATTTGCTGCATTTAACACATTTTCTCTTCTGATCAGCAATAAATAGATGTGCCTCGCATGTACTCACCACATCATCTATGCTACAGAGGTCATGGGTCACAAAAAGCCACGAGCAGTTTTCCTTCTGCACTATGGAGAGATCAGAATTCTGAAAAGGAAAAAAAGAGAAGATAATAGGTAAAAATACTTAATCAGAAAAGATAAATTTTAGGCACATGCAGGATATGCAGTCTGCCAAAGCACCATGAAAGTCTGCCATTTTTTTTTCTAGAGTACATCTACCATTTCAATGCCAGGAGCAGAGTGCAGATAGCAAAAATCAATATTCCCCATGATTAAGCTCCGAGGAGTGGAACAAAATGCGTTGGGGTGTGGCCTGGGTGAACGACCAGGTTGAGGCTGCCATTCACTTCCCCATACGGGTCCGCTTTCGTATATGCGGCTCACGGATCCTCTTCCCGACACTCCTGCAGCTTGGAGCCTGGACGAACTCTCTTTCCTAGCCAGCACTCAAAGCGCTTTAGCCTGGGCTGCACCTATCACCTGACCGGCACCTATAATTTTGCATTTGGGTCATAGCAAAAATCAATGTCATGCGATTGACAGACCATCTCACAAGTCGGTCTTCTGTTGGTGTGGTCCTTGAGGACTACGTAGTGAAGCATTATCAACAGCAACCGAGTCCGATTAAATGTATAATTGCAAAGTACGGTTTTTAATAAATGGGATATTACTGCATATACAAAGCTAGTGTTTGCAAAAGAAATCATTTGAAAGAGATGCAGGTCACCGGGGTAAGGTAAGGGTCTGGGTGCAGAGGTTCCCTGGGCTGTAGGATCTCTGCATCTAGCAGACCAATAGAGTTGAGGATTTCTGGGTCTATAGGTTACCAGACAGGAGTGTTGATTGGCTTCGTGGGTCACCAGGGGAAGGTCAAAGGGTCTTTGTTTTTGGTTTCTTAGGTTGTAGGATCCCTAGGCCTGCCAGATCAGTAGAGTAATCGATTTGTGGGCCCATGGGTCACACGACAGAGGTAGCCTCTGGGTCCATAGCCTCACCAGAACAGGAATCTTTGGGTCTGAAGGTCCATAGGGTAAGGTAATGGTCTGGGTTTAAAAGTTCCTCAGGCTGTAGGATCTCTGAATCTAAGGATCTAGCAGATCAGTAAAGTTGAGGATTTCTGGGTCTAAGGGTCACCAGACATGGGTGTTCATTGGGTTTGTGGGTCACCAGGATAAGGTCAATGGGTCTCCGTTTTGGGTTTTATTAGGTTGTAGGATCTATGGGTCTGGCAGATTAGTAGAGTACTGGATTTCTGCGCCTATGGGTCACCAGACAGAGGTGGTCTCTGGGTCCATAGCCTCACCAGAATTGGGATCTTTAGGTCTGAAGGTCTTTAGGGTAAGGTAATTTTCTGAGTCTAGAAGTTCCTCAGCCTGTAGGATCTCCATACGCAAAGAGATCATTTTGTTGCAAAGTTTATTCTTACAATGTCAACAAAGGCCTTCTAATTCCAATATCATAGCCTTGATATTTTGCAATAAAACCTAAAGTGATCCTGTGTGGCTCCCATGCAGAGCAATGTGACAGTCCACCTTTATACCAGCCTCAGCATCTGCTTAAACTTCCACTCTGTTTGCCTAAGGAAATGAGAAGCCTTCCTGTATCAGTTCCAAGTAAAAGGAGTGAGCCACATGCTCCCCCATACCTGGAGATGCCCCATAAGACACTTTACTGCCCCATGGGAACAGAGGAAAGGTAAGGATAAGCACCTGGTGGGGCCAGTCAGGTTAAATTAAATGTGTTGCTTTGCTCTACTAGGGTAAAGCACGGGTTCACTTTAAAGAAAATGCAAAGCAATAACTTTTCAATTATGTTTTATATGTAAACTTAAAATAATGCTGTCAACATTCAAGCAAGAATAGAGGTGCTTGTATTGAGACACTTAAGAGGTTGCAGTAACTTTGCTGCATTGTATTAATGATAAACAGGAATTGATTTATCACAGATATCCCTCAAGGCCGTGTCACTGAACTCTCACCTCATCAATGATGATAATCCTGCCAGAACAGGAGCTGGTGGTGAAGTAACAGTCCTGGAGGTTAATATGCCGCACAATCTCCTCGATGTCTTTGTCCACACTGCCTTTCTTACTGAGGTCCGTTTTGAGGGAAGCTTGGAGTTTCCAGTGGGAGAAAGGCCCAATAGAGGGCAGAGTTTGTTGTTTGTGTGAATTGGAAGGAGTCTTTGGGTTCACCAGACTGCAGGGGCCACTCTGGTTCTGGCACTGTTGACCGCTTGTAGAAGATTCCATTTCCATGTTGATGCAACCAAAGTGGGTTTCAACAAATTAATGATGGACCTCCATGTTTGAAACTTCTCCAAGTTGAAGACAGCTCCTGGGGTTGGGGCTCTCAGGACTTTGACTCTCACCAGGCAAAATGAAGTTCACTCTAGGAGTTTACCAAGCTGGGTCAGGAGGGTCATCAAAATAAAGCTCCTGAGTCAGGCGTGCCTCACATCTAAAAAAAAAAAGACCTAAGTCCAAGGGATCACCAGACTGAAGATGTCCTCAGGGTCCAGAATTCACCAAAATCAAGAGGGATTCTGGTTCTGAACGTTCAGCTAGCTGAGGAGGGCCCCTGTCTGAGACATCACCAGATTAAGAAGGATCTGTAGATCAAACAGTCACTCAAGATGAATAGGATTCCTAGAAAATTCAGCGAACTTGAAGATCTCTGGGTTTAGCAGATCAGTGGAGGTTCCCTTAGTCTGTGGGTTGCCATATGGGGTGGTCTCTGGGGATGTAGTCTCAACAGAATGGGGGTCCTGCGGTCTGAAGGTAACCAGAGGTTGGGCTGTAAGATCACTGGATTTGACAGATCAGTATTATAGGGAATCCCTGGGTCATCAGACAGGGGTGGTTTCTGTATCACCAGTGTAAAGTTTGTAGGATCCCTGGATTTAGCAGACCAGTAGAATAGTGGATCAATGGGTCTGAGGGTCACCAGGGTAAGATGGAGGGCTCTCTGTTTTGGGTTCTTTAGGTTTTAGGATCCCTGGGTCTGGCAGATCAGTATAGTGGGGGATCCCAGGTCTCCAAGTCACCAGGGTAAGGTTGAAGGGGTCCCTGTTTTGGACTTCCTAGGTTGCAGGATTCCTAGATCTAGCAGATCAATAGAGTAGTGGATCTCTGGGTCACCAAAGTGGGGTTGAGGGGGTCTCTGTTTTTGGTTCCTTAGATTGTAGGATTCCTAGGTCTGGCAGATCAGTAAAGAAAGGATCCCTGGGTGACCAGGGTAAGGTTGAGGGTCTCTGTTTTGGGTTCCTTAGGTTGCAGGCACCCTGGGTCTAGCAGTATTGTAGGGGATCTCTGGGTCACCAGGGTAAAGTTGAGGGGGTCTCAGTTTTGGGTTTCCTAGGTTGTAGGATCTCTGGATCTAGCAGATCTGTGGAGTAGTGGATCCCTGGGTCTGCGGGTCACCAGAGGAGGGTTGAGGGGTCTCCACTTTTGGGTTCATTAGGGTGTAGGATCTCTGGTTCAGGCAGATCTCTGGGTCTGCGGGTCACCAGATGGGGGTGATCTCTGGGTCTTTAGGTCACCAGGGTAAGGTAACGATCTGAATCTGGAGGTTCCGCAGGTTGTAGGATCTCTATGGCTCTGACAGTCCAGCAGCGTAAAGGATATCTGGGTCTGCACGTCACCAGAGAAAGGTCGAGGGGTCCCCGCGTTTGGGTTCCTTAGGTTGTAGGATTCCTGGGTCTGGCAGATCAGTATACCGAGGTTGGGGATCCCAGAGTCACCAGGGTAAGAGGGTCTTGGTTTTGGGTTTCCTAGGTTGTAGGGTCCCCTGATCTAGCAGATCAGTAGATCTTTGTGTCTGCGGGGTCACAGGGGTGTGGAGAGATATGTGGGCCTGCAGCGTCACTGGAATAGGGGTCTTTAGGTCACCAGGGTAAGGTAATGGTCAGGGTCTTGGGTTTCCTAGGTTGTAGGGTCCCCTGATCTAGCGGATCAGTAGAGTAGTGGATCTGTGTCTGCGGGGTCACCAGGGTGTGGAAAGGTTTGTGGGTCCGCGGCGTCACCAGGGTAAGGTAATGGTCAGGGTCTGGAGGTTCCTCAGGTTGTAGGATCTCTATGGGTCTGACAGTCCAGCAGAGTAGAGGATCTCTGGGTCTCCAGCCTGTAGAGGAGTTTAATATGGAAGAACAGAATGCATTTCTGAGGTGTGTCCTTCATTTGCTCTGAGATCCATAATGGAAGCTCTTCTCCTCGCCACCTTGCTGTACACGACACCTCTGACTCCCCCTCCTCACTACCCCCCGTGTACGGACTGAAGACTCCTCTATTTACTCTGCACGCTGTTAGGACACCTCCATGCTTTCTACGGTGGAAGAAAAGGGACAAACATCCTCCCTTCAGTTTACTAACCAGCCGCCATATTTACTTCTGGCAAGCCCAGGCAGTGATACTCCTAAAGCGACCTTACAGCTGAGGGGTAACTACAAGTGCCAGTATGCTCTGTTTTATCACCCAGCAGCGGTATCCTAACACAACTTTGAACTACAAAATAATCCCTTACATTTGCCCACAATAAAGATGGCGGCCGCTGTGCTCGCCACGCACTGACACGCCCCCTCCGGTCCAGTGTACAGCTGCTGCTGAAAGGTGAACAGACCAGTGAGTGCTTCTGCTAGGACCGGTCAGTGCTGAGTCTGAAGGTAAGAGCTCTGTGTATTCTCTGTATAGAAGATCTCTGAGCAGAATGTTCTACAGACATTACTGGAAGAGGGCAGAGAACATTCTGTGCTGCTTCTGTCATTCCAGCTGTTATAGAACTACAAGTCTCAGCATGGCTTCCCAGCCTGTGCAGGTTGTAGGAATATGGAGTCCCTGCAGATTCTGCCTCCTAAATGTATTCTGTTCTATATTATTATTATTTATTATACTTTATAATTATATTCAGCATTTAAATCACCACAAGTGCGTGCTTCACAGTTCTACATTCCTGGTGTTTATTGAGCCATAGAGGCTTTTCTGCAATTATTTACACCATGGAGCTGACTGCAGAGTTTAGTGCCAGTATTAGGTTAGCGAGTTCACCCGACTCATAGAGGAGGTGGGTAGAAGTGGGCATCCCAGGGGCAGAACAAAGGTCATATGTACTAAATGCTGAGCATACCACATACCAGGTATAGAGAGGAGCTCCGAAAACTCATCTACAAACCGGGTATAGAGAGGAGCTCCGAAAACTCATCTACAAACCGGGTATAGAGAGGAGCTCCGAAAACTCATCTACAAACCAGGTATAGAGAGGAGCTCCGAAAACTCATCTACAAACCAGGTATAGAAAGGAGCTCCGAAAACTCCATCTACAAACCGGGTATAGAGAGGAGCTCTGATCATTCCTCACACCAGGTATAGAGAGGAGCTCTGATCATTCCACACACCAGGTATAGAGAGGAGCTCCGAAAACTCATCTACATACCAGGTATAGAGGAGCTCCAATCATTCCACATACCAGGTATAGAGAGGAGCTCCGAAAATTCCATCTACAAACCTGGTATAGAGAGGAGCTCCAATCATTCCACATACCAGGTATAGAGAGGAGCTCCGATCATTCCACATACCAGGTATAGAGAGGAGCTCCGATCATTCCACATACCAGGTATAGAGAGGAGCTCCGAAAACTCATCTACATACCAGGTATAGAGAGGAGCTCCGAAAACTCCATCTACAAACCAGGTATAGAGGAGCTTCGATCATTACACACACCAGGTATAGAGAGGAGCTCCGAACATTCTACACACCATGTATAGAGGAGCTCCGAACATTCTACACACCATGTATAGAGGAGCTCCGATCATTCCACACACCAGGTATAGAGAGGAGCTCTGATCATTCCACACACCAGGTATAGAGAGGAGCTCCGATCATTCCACACACCAGGTATAGAGAGGAGCTCCGATCATTCCACACACCAGGTATAGAGGAGCTCCGATCCTTCCACACACCAGGTATAGAGAGGAGCTCCGATCCTTCCACACACCAGGTATAGAGAGGAGCTCCGATCCTTCCACACACCAGGTATAGAGAGGAGCTCCGATCATTCCACACACCAGGTATAGAGAGGAGCTCCGATCATTCCACACACCAGGTATAGAGAGGAGCTCCGATCATTCCACACACCAGGTATAGAGAGGAGCTCCGATCATTCTACACACCAGGTATAGAGAGGAGCACCGATCATTCTACACACCAGGTATAGAGGAGCACCGATCATTCCACACACCAGGTATAGAGAGGAGCTCCGATCATTCCTCATACCAGGTATAGAGAGGAGCTCCGATCCTTCCACACACCAGGTATAGAGAGGAGCTCTGATCATTCCACACACCAGGTATAGAGAGGAGCTCCGATCATTCCTCATACCAGGTATAGAGAGGAGCTCCGATCATTCCTCACACCAGGTATAGAGAGGAGCTCCGATCATTCCTCACACCAGGTATAGAGAGGAGCTCTGATCATTCTACACACCAGGTATAGAGAGGAGCTCCGATCATTCTACACACCAGGTATAGAGGAGCTCCGATCATTCCACACACCAGGTATAACTATTTAACACTGACTGGAGTGCTTACAATAGTCAATGCTTACTCGTTTATGTAGAACATTTATCCTGAAAGGAAAAATTAAAAATGTTTTGTAACTGCCTAAAAAGTGTTAGCCCGAGTTTGGCTTTAATTTGTGAATTACTTATGTAAAGTTCATCTAAATCTACCAGTCCATCCAGCACTACCCTCTGCATGGGTTGAAAATGCTGCTGCCTTAATGCAGCTCCATTGATCCTCCATAGATACAGTGGAGGAATGAGCGTTGCCAACCTATAGCAGGAATTAACAGGTGAAAAGAAGTCTAAAACAAGGAAAACGAATACAGTCACCACATCTAAGGACAAGTATGCTGTGTTGCATATCAGTTATCGTTGTGGGTTGATACACTTTAAGTTTCCTTTGGTGTTTTTCTTGAATGCATTTTTGATACACTCTTATGGAGACTGCGCTATGGGACCTGGGACACAAGCTGGTCCTATTACAGATATGACCCTTTTTGTTCTGGCATTTAGGACTTCTCCACCTTTCATACATCCAGATCTCCATCATCATCATCCAGATCTCCATCATCATCATCCAGATCTCCATCATCATCCGTGGTGTCTCTTTCTTTGAGCCCTCAAACACACATCTAATGTCAATCATTGAACATTGTTTATTTTTGTGTTTCAGAGAGAGCCCAGCATGGCGTCAGTGGGGAGACTAATGCGCGCTATTCGGGTGCATGAATTCGGGAAGCCAGAAGTACTAAAACTTCTAACAGATGTCGCTGTACCATCACCAGGCGAGGACCAGGTAGACAACCTTGTTTGTACAATCTCCTGTATTGATGACGTCACATCACTTCCCCGGATTTAAACTGCGCCATTTTAAAAAGTTGGAAGCATTTGATTTTATCGATCTTGGTGTTTTTAATGCTTATAAGGTTAGAGGAGGGATTTGGGGTCCTCTAGACCTCAGATCTCTTTATAAAGAGTACCTGACACATGTCTATTGCTGTCACAAGAGACTTTTACATTCCTTGTGACAGCAATAAAAGTGATAAAAAAAAAAAAAGTCTGAAGGTAAGATAGAGATCTATGTGTTCTCTGTATAGAAGATCTCTGAGCAGAATGTTCTACAGACATTACTGGAGAGGGCAGAGAACATTCTGTGCTGCTTCTGTCATTCCAGCTGTTATAGAACTACAAGTCTCAGCATGGCTTCCCAGCCTGTGCAGGTTGTGGGATTATGGAGTCCCTGCAGATCCTGCCTCCTAAATGTATTCTGTTCTATATCATTATTTATCATACTTTATAATTATATTCAGCATTTAAATCACTACAAGCGGCCACAGTTCTACATTCCTGGTGTTTATTGAGTCATAGAGGTTTTTCTGCAATTATTTACACCATGGAGCTGACTGCAGAGTTTAGTGCCAGTATTAGGCCAGCGAGTTCACCCGACTCATAGAGGAGGAGGAGGTGGGTAGAAGTGGGCGTCCCAGGGGCAGAACAAAGGTCATATGTACTAAATGCTGAGCATTCCACATACCAGGTATAGAGAGGAGCTCCGAAAATTCCATCTACAAACCAGGTATAGAGAGGAGCTTCGATCGTTCTACACACCAGGTATAGAGAGGAGCTCCGATCGTTCTACACACCAGGTATAGAGGAGCTCCGATCATTCCACACACCAGGTATAGAGAGGAGCTCTGAAAATTCCTCACACCAGGTAGAGAGGAGCTCCGATCATTCCTCACACCAGGTATAGAGGAGCTCCGATCATTCTGCATGCCAGGTATAGAGGAGCTCCGATTATTCCACACACCAGGTATAGAGAGGAGCTCCGATCATTCCACACACCAGGTATAGAGAGGAGCTCCGATCATTCCACACACAAGGTATAGAGGAGCTCCGATCATTCCACACACCATGTATAGAGGAGCTCCGATCATTCCACACACCAGGTATAGAGGAGCTCCGATCATTCCTCACACCAGGTATAGAGGAGCCCCGATCATTCCTCACACCAGCTATAGAGGAGCTCCGATCATTCCACACACCAGGTATAGAGAGGAGCTCCGATCATTCCACACACCAGGTATAGAGAGGAGCTCCGATCATTCCACACACCAGGTATAGAGAGGAGCTCCGATCATTCCACACACCAGGTATAAAGGAGCTCCGATCATTCCACACACCAGGTATAGAGAGGAGCACCGATCATTCCACACACCAGGTATAGAGAGGAGCTCCGATCATTCCACACACCAGGTATAGAGAGGAGCTCCGATCGTTCCTCACACCAGGTATAGAGAGGAGCTCCGATCATTCCTCACACCAGGTATAGAGAGGAGCTCCGATCATCACCAGGCGAGGACCAGGTAGACAACCTTGTTTGTACAATCTCCTGTATTGATGACGTCACATCACTTCCCCGGATTTAAACTGCGCCATTTTAAAAAGTTGGAAGCATTTGATTTTATCGATCTTGGTGTTTTTAATGCTTATAAGGTTAGAGGAGGGATTTGGGGTCCTCTAGACCTCAGATCTCTTTATAAAGAGTACCTGACACATGTCTATTGCTGTCACAAGGGACTTTTACATTCCTTGTGACAGCAATAAAAGTGATAAAAAAAAAAAGTAAAGCGACAATGTAAAATTGAATAAATAATAATAATAATAATAATAATACAAAAAAATTAAATTGCGCTCCCCCCCCCACCCCTTCCGTGGTCATGCACAAAGGCGAACACATACACGCAAACAGCGATCATCCCACACATATGAGGTGTATCACCACGAATGTCAGATCATGGGCAGTAATTCTAGCACCCGACCTCCTCTGTAAATCTAAAGTGGTAACCTGTAAATATTTTTAAAGCGTCACCTATGGATAGTAAAATTTATGTCTTTGTTGTTGGGCATGCACAATTTTAAAGCGTGACATGTTTGGTGTCTATTTACTCGGTGTAACATCATCTTTTATATTTTTCCCAAAAATTGTTTTACGTGTTATTTTTTTTTTTCTTGCATTAAAATTAAAAAAAATTTTTTTTTTTTCAAAAACCGCTGCGCAAATACCGTGTGACATAAAAAGTTGCGAAACGCACCATTTTATTCTCTAGGGCCTCTGCTTTAAAAAAAATATATATAATGTTTTGAGGGTTCTAACTAATTTTCTAGCAAAAAATACTGATTGTTACATGTAAACAAAAGTGTCAAATAAAGGCCTGGGGATCAAGTGGTTAATATACAGCTGGAACGCACTTCCTGCCTGTGTCCCTGGTGCTGACGCATTTCACCACAATTCTGTGACTAAGCTCAGGGTGAGTGAAAAGCTATGTTTTTTTTGTGTGTGTATGTAAGGGGTTAAAACCCTCATCCAGCCTTTATTGCTGTGCATTCAGCAATAAACATGGACACTTTATTATCTTTTACTTTAGCCAGTGTTTGAATTGGCCTCTTATGATCCCCTGTACAGCAGCACTTAGTCTGGAAACTCGAGAGCCAGCATGAAGAACACATGTGTAAATGGTAAAAAAAAGAAAAAAGAAAAAAAAAAGAAGAGAGAAGAACTTATGAGTGTGCTCTTCTGCTTCTTTATTGTCCAATCAGCAGACTTGGTGTCTGTTGTAGACCAAGTTGTGGAGGTCAAGGATCCGACAGTGCTGTCTGGATCACAAGACTGGCTGGACAGAATAACACATCATTTATAGGTAAACCACTTCTACCATTTGTGTATTTAGCTGGTTGTTTAGATTTCACACTGCCACAAATTGTCATGTGACTTGAGAGTTCTAAGTCGCATCCCATTAACGGCAATGGAACTGTTCTAATCGGTGCGACTCAAGTCGCTCCGACTTAGAAAAAGTTTCCTGCACTACTTTGGTGTAACTTCAACACCACTTGCATTGACTTCTGTTAAAGAAGATTTATACAAGCCGTGATGAAGTCACGCAGGGATGTTGGATTCAAAGTCGTGGCGGCGTGAACAAGGGCTAAAGCTCAACTTTATTCTAAGCGTCTATACTAAACTATAAACTGACTAAACATTCAAAAAAAACAATTTACAGCTTTTAAAATATATAAACCAGATTTAATTCTTGAAACTTTTTTTTTTTTTTTTAATTTTACTTTTTACTGTTGTTGCTTTATTCTTTGCAGATTCTAATCCGAGTTCATGCGTGTGGGATAAATCCAGTGGAGACTTATATCAGGGCTGGTGCATACGCTCGGAAGCCAGATTTGCCGTACACCCCAGGCTCAGACGTTTCTGGGATAGTGGAAGAAGTAGGAACAAGCGTAAGGTTATTTAAGGTAAGGGTCATGCCCTAAAGAAATTCTTCTTTTTAATATTCTTTTATTAGATGTTATCGCGTTTGTTAACCTAAAAAAAAAAAAATGTATCCTGTCCCTTTTAAAGCATGTTATACAGCACAGTGCTGGTTGTGTCATTTGGGCCCCTGTATCACCTGAAATATCTGGCTGATTCTGCCAGTTTCTACCCCTTCTTTTGTAAGCTGACCACGGTATGTCATTCCTGCTGAGCCCTGACACCATTGTCAGCATATGTGCCTCTGTCATCCGCAGCCCTGCTCTCTGTCTCCTGTGTGCTTCTCCCCCCTCCCCTCTCTGTCTGTCGGCTCCGTGTCCACGCCGCCCCCTACTGTCCCGCTGTTTAAATTACTGTTTATTTTTTACATCATCCTCTGTTTATTACTGTAAAGTGCCCCTGTGTCTGTGCCAGTCATTAAGGTACCCAGTCATGAGGGAGCAGCTCTAACATGAGGAAGCAAAGCCCTTCTTCTCTACCAGTATGGTGCAAAAAGGGGGATGAGAATGGGAAGATAGAGCAGTTACTGAAGCCATAAATCTAATCCCAGACCCAATAGATTGTGATGGACTGTCTGAGTACTAATAACAAACAAGATAAGTAATATAAAAGACTATTTATTACATAAAAATGCCAAACGGGGTACATTAAAACAACAATTAGGAAGAAATTGTATTTCAAAAAGCAAATACTCAGTGCCGGTTCACACTAGGGGCGGCACGACTTGTAGATTGCCTCACCGAGGTGTCCTGCACACGACTTCAGCAGCGACTTGCAAAACGACTTCTGTATAGAAGTCAATGCAAGTCGCCTAAAGTCGCCCCAGAAATACTACAGGAACCTTTTTCTAAGTCGGAGCGACTTGCGTCGCTCCTATTAGAACGGTTCCATTGTACAGAACGGGAGGCGACTTGGCAGGCGGCTAGGTCGCCTGACAAGTCGCCCCCTGTGTGAACCGGCACTAAGGGTGCTCCCGAAAAGTATCTCCTATTGAGGCAATTCTCGAAATTGATTTGGTTCTCTACTAGTTTCGCGGGTGATCGCTTCTTCAGGAGAACTAATCTATAAAATAGATAATGGAGTAAGGCATAGATCGAATACAACATATTCAAAATTGCAAACAGTAGGGTTCAGCAGGTTTATACAAGGTGATTGGATGATACCAGAGAGGGCCTATATGTGATACCACTAGCCCGAACTAGAGGCTCCCCCACCACGGTGGACAAGGGGGATGTATGCGGGTATGAGTCTGAATGAAAAAGTAATAAATAATAGTCGTACACAAAAAATAATAAAGAAAGTTAAAAAAGTGTCACAGTCCACTCGGTGCAAGGAAAGAAGAGGAAAAAAGGGGAAAAAATTGGGAAAGGGAAGGGAAAGAAGGGGAAGAAAAAAAAGAGACAAGGGGGATGTGAAGAAAGGGGAAAAATAAAACAAAACATAGGCATAGTCAGGGGGAAAGGGGGGTGGGGGGGAGGGAAGAAAATAGAATAGGGGGGGGAAAGATGGAGAAGGGGGAGGACAAGGGTGGGGAAGGAAGAGGAAAAAAGATGGAGGGGGGGAAGAGGGGGAAGCCCAAGGGAAGAAAAACAGGAGGTGGAAAGACAAAAAAAGAAGAAGGGGGGGGGGGGGGAATAGCAATAGCAGATACTTTTCAGGAGCACCCTGGGTATTTGCTTTTTGAAATACAATTTCTTCCTAATTGTTGTTTTTAATGTACCCTGTATGTCATTTTTATGTAATAAATAGTCTTTTATATTACTTATCTTGTTTGTGATGGACTGTCTCGGTATTAATTACAATCTATTGAGTCTGGGATTAGATTTATGGTCAGCTTCAGCAACTGCTGTATCTTCCCATTCTCGTCCCACTGTTTGCTCCATATTAATCCGGATGATTGTACTTTTCTAATTCTTGAAAAAAAAAAATGTATATGAGGCTATACTCTTAAATTCAATCTACCAGTATGGTAATTTCCTCAAAGAGACATAACTGTGTTCTTTACTGTTCTTACTGTTCTCCTTGCTGGAGAGGAAGTTGTACCCGAGGACCTACAGTGCTAGGATCCCCCTGCATGTGCTTCTTTTTAAACTGTGGATCCGTGCTTGCAGCTCTGACATGGGGAAACAAAGCCCTGCTCCTCTACAAATATGGCTGCCTCCACACACAGATGCAGTACAGATTCAAAGCCAGTCCTTTGCCCTGATGACTGCCCTTTGCCCTCTGCTTGCCTTTTTTTGGGGCGCAGCTTTCACAGTTCCAATTCCAGCCACATTTTTTTTTTCATTGCACCCAGAATAAAAATTAAATCTGGAGAGAGAAATTAGTGTCAATGGTAAAAATGTCAAATCCTGAGACATTCTTCTATTAAAACAAATGTATTCTTATATCACTTATTTCAGAAAGGTGATCGTGTGTTTACCAGGTCGACCATTACAGGGGGTTATGCGGAGTACGCACTGGCCTCTGAATGTACCGCTTACCACCTTCCGGAAAACTTAAACTTTAAGCAAGGAGCCGCCATATCCGTCCCCTACTTCACTGCCTACAGGGCCCTCTTCCAGAAGTAAGTACATTAAAAGCACAGTCTAATTCATTCAGCAAGGGTTTGAGTCCCTGATGCTCAAAGCGGAGAAATAATTTTCAAAAACGCCCTCTCTAGCATTTCTAGCTGCGGCCATTTGAGCAAGGGCAGATGATTCATGTAGCATTTAACTTCCTGTAATCCATCTGCCCTTAGCTCAGGCATGCCGGCAGCAGGGTGTGCTTAGCTGAGAAAGCCCCCCCTCCCCTCCTGAAGACTCCTGGGAAGTATGACAACCTTTGCCTAGGCCAGAAACCAGCAAATGTAAGAAATGTAAAAAAAAAAAAGTTTAAAACAGGTACATATGATAAACTTTCCTATCTATTTACTAATGACAACAGCATAGGAATTACAAATAGTGAAACCTGTCCTTAAACATGTCCGCACGTGGCCTTTGGGCACTTATTATGTGGTCTGTGATTTTTTTCTTATCTAAGTGCTTACATCGGTGAGGGAGAATATTCTTTTGATCGAGTACCAGCAATTAAATGGCTTATTTTTATTTCCTTCGAGTTATCTTACTTTTTCTCTGCTGTCCATTCCCGTTACCCCTCTTTTTTTTTTTTTCTTTCTTTTTTTTTTTTTTTTATGCTTTCTTTTTTTCCCCTGATCTTTTATATAATGGATCCTGCCAAGAGTAATATCAAATAATGGCACAATTACCATTAAAAGATGAACTAAAGGGTCAATGCAAGGGTCCAATTGTCCCTTGCCGACACTGGCATCTTCTTCTAAATGCCAGTCTTCAAGCCTCTTCATTGGCCGGCGTGGGCTGACCTCACTCCTGTGCATGCGCAGCAGCTGGTAATCCTGGCACTCAGAGACTGGCACAACACTGTAAGCTGTGCTGCGCATGCACAACACCAGAGAAGACAGCAAGCAGGCAGAAGAGGGATCGCATGGGTCTTGTGCAATTAGAGCCTGCCTGCTCGCTGTATGTTACAGGAACAACGAAAGGTAACCCCCTGAATGGGACTTTAACAGACCACCAACTCAATGATAAAAAATATCTTTAATGATGTAGAATAAAAAACATGTGTCGTCTATACAAAGCCAAAATACATAAAGTACATCATATAGAAAACAAAATAGAACATATACAGATATAAATCGTCCTATATACTCTCCAAGGGATTGTATGCCCTGATACCCAACGTGTTTCCGGTATTCAATGTTCAGATACCTTCATCAGGGGCTGAGAGTTGGATAAATTTACAGAAATATTGATTCCAATGGAATGATTACATGTTAAAGAGGCACCAAAGGCAATTGGATCCTATTCATTCCCAGCCTGTGACTGGACAGTGAAGGAGAAGCTTCGGACTGATGAGCTCACCTGTCACACTTTTTGACTTTATAGTAGTTTCTAAAGTCATCTGTGTTCATTGTGTCTTGTCATGGTTTTTTTTTCCCCTGTAGAGCACATGGAAGATCTGGAGAGCTGGTCTTAGTACATGGTGCAAGTGGAGGGGTAAGTAGTGAATATATATATATCTCATGGCAGTCATACACAATAAGATCAAGGCACCCATCCTGGATTGGGTGAAGTAAACCATTCATGGCCCAAAAAAGTTTATAAGGTAGTAACGGGTAAGGGAGCGTGTGGTTTTTGAAAATGTAATTATTCAAATTGTTCCCAGTTTTTTGTAAGGAACCCCCTTGGATAGTTGGCCCAGATGGTAGGGACAACCCCCCCCCCGGCTCCTGCCCACGTCCGGATTAAGCCTGGCCTCTTCTGGGGCTAAGACCCACCCTTGGCCTTTTAAATTCCCAAAGTCTGAACTTTTCCTGCCTATTGATGATCTGGAATGTTACATTTTGAATTAAAGGGGTGGGGATTCATGTTGGGAAGGGGGTGGGATTAATCTTGACTTTGGCAAAAGTCGGGCCCCATGAACATTCTAACTCTAGGACCCCGGGTGCTTTAAGGGGACACAGGGATTGATTTGAATTCTATTACAAGCATGTACAGATACCACAATGTCCCTGCGCTTCAGCACTGTTGCTACTTTATAAAAGTTTTGAGCTTGAGTTTACCTTAACAGGTTTGGCAGTATGAACGTATGACAACAAAGCCTGGAGAATGGCCAGGAAAATACCCAAGCCTACTTACCAACCAACTCGCAGACAACCGAATGAACCTGTCTATCAGTATGCGTTTAAAAACAGGTGTTTAGTCCGCACACATTTGCAAACGCATGCGTAAGCCACAGAGCCACGTCAGCGCACCCTGTGTATCTGTGGTCCTAACACTAAAACATAAGTATGAACGTATGGTCTGATATATAGTATGCACTTTATTTCTGAAGAGCATGTATATATTGTTAAAGTGGTTGTAAAGGCGCAAGGTTTTTTACTTTCTGTGTGCAGCAGCTCCCCCCCAATTACTTAGCTGAGCCTCGACTCGATCCAGCAATGTGCATGGGACCCTCGGCTCTCCTGGGTCTCTCCCCCCTCAATGGCTGAGACAGCAGCAGTAGCAATTGGCTCCCACTACTATCAATCACAGCAAGTGAGCCAATGAGGAGAGAGCGGGGGCGGAGCCAAGCCACGCTCTGTAAATAGACACATAGAGCAGCAGTTCAGGAGCGAGATTTTGGGTGCCCTCGTTGCAAGCTGCTTGCTATGGGGGCAAGAGGGAGGGGCCAGGAGAGCTTGTGGGGGACACGAAGAGAAGACGAGGATCTGGGCTGCTCTGTGCAAAATGACTGCACAGAGCAGGTAAGTATGACATGTTTGTTATTTTTAAACAAAAAAAAAATATCCGCCTTTGCTTTCAGCCAGGGCTCGACAAATCCCAGGAGCCAGGTCGCCATGGCGACTAGAAATGGCGTCCTAGGCATTTGTCAGCTGTTTTACTGTGAGCAATTTGTGATTCTGCATTTCCGGGTAGGGGGCGCTACCTCACTGGTTGTGGTCTTACTGTCTCCCTCACATGCCGATCACTGGGTCCTGGGCTATGATTCACGGCTGGGACCCGCCGATCGTCGGAGTGAGTGACAGAAGAGAGATCTCTATTGGCAGCAGGGATGTGCCTTTTTTTTTTTTTTTTTGTCTCCCTGCAAAAGCAAAAAAAGGCACATCCCTTAGTAAAACAGTACACAAAGCACACAGTTAATTCCTTTGATTGGCCCAGATGTTAAACCCTTCCTACCCAGAGTAATTCGTACAGTGACAGTGCATTTTATTAGCACTGATCACTGTATTAGTGTCACTGGTGATGTCAGTGTGCCCTCCATACTATCACAGTCCTGCTATAAGTCGTTGTTCACTGCCAAAAAATTGCAGTATGTATATGTGTGTACATGTGTGTGTCTGTGTATGTGTGTGTGTGTGTGTGTGTATGTGTATATATATATATATATATATATATATATATATATATATATATATATATATATATATATATATATATATATATATATATATATATATATATATATATATATATATAATTTATATATTATATTAGAGCTGCACGATTAATCGTTAAGAATCGTTATCGCAATTTTTTTTCCCGTTGCGATCTTGACAAAGTATTTCCCGATTCTTTCTATGCAGAGAATTCTCTCTGCTCTGCTAAAGCTTCAAAAGAAAGGAAAAAAAAAACGGACAGTCTGCCAAGAATCACAATATTCTTTAGCAGTGGAACTTAAGTATAAACATTGTAACAGTTTGTCCTTTAGATCAAAGGAATACACTTTGGTGTATAAATGAGGGAAGTTTAACCACTTAGAGCCCTTGCACACTGGGGCGGGGGGCGGCGTCGGCGGTAAAACGCCGCTATTATTAGCGGCGTTTTACCGCCGGTATGCGGCCGCTAGCGGGGCGGTTTTACCCCCCGCTAGCGGTCGAGAAGGGGTTAAATACCACTGCAAAGCGCCTCTGCAGAGGCGCATTGCCGGCAGTATAGCCGCGCCGTCCCATTGATTTCAATAGGCAGGAGCGGTATACACACCGCTCCTTTACCGCTCCGAAGATGCTGCTGGCAGGACTTTTTTTACCGTCCTGCCAGCGCATCGCTCCAGTGTGCAAGCCCTTGGGGCTTTCACACTGGAATGCAAGGAGCGGCACTTTCGGGGCGGTTTGCAGGCGCTATTATTAGCGCAATAGCGCCTGCAAACCGCCCCAGTGTGCAAGGGCTCTTAGGCACTAAACCTTTTTCTGACATTTGTTGGTTTCAAGTTAAAATCATATTTTTATTTTTTTGTGTTCTAGAAAATTACTTAGAACTTAGTAGAGACCCTAGAGAATAAAATGATGGTTGTTGCAATATTTTATGTCGCACTGTATTTGCGCAGCAGTCGTTCAAATGCAATTTTTTGGGAAAAAACTTTAAAAAAAAAGTTAACCCAAATTTTTTTGTATAATGTGAAAGATTTTACGCCGCGAGAATCGTGATCTTTTTATTCTAAGGAAAAAAATTGTGGTTCTCATTTTGGCCAGAATCGTGCAGCTCTAATATATATAATTATAATATTCGTAGTTTGTAGACGCTATAATTTTCACGCAAACCAATCAATATACACTTTATTGGGATTTTTTTTTTTACCAAAAACACATGGTAGAATACATTTTGGGCAAAATGTATGAAGACATTTTTTATGGGATATGTTTTATAACAAAAAGAAAAAAAAAGTTGTTTTTTTTTAAATTTTTCTTCAAAATTTTGGGTCTATTTTCTTTTTATAGTGACAAATACAAACCCGAGGTGATCAAATACCACCATTTGTGTGCTGCGTTGCATCACTGCGTAATTGTCAGTTAATGAAGTGCAGCGCCGCATGGCAAAAAAAAGTTTTGTTAGTTAAAAAAAAAAATGACTCCTACCTTTTTTTTATTTTTTTTTTTTTTGTTTTTTTTTTTTGTTTTTTTTTTTTTAGCTGGCTCCTAGTTTCAAAGCAAATTCTGTCAAGCCCTGCTTTAAGCAATGTTACAGCTAACAATATGGCTGAATTTATTTTGTGCAGCATTTGAACTTTAGAAAAATATTGGACTCATCTTGTGTTTTTTTTTTTTTTTTTTTTTTTTAATCTGACAGGTGGGGATAGCTGCGTGCCAGATTGCCAGAGCCTACGGGTTCCGGGTATTTGGGACAGCCGGCAGCCCTGAGGGATTAAATTTAGTCCTACAAAACGGTGCTCACCAAGTCTTCAACCACAGAGACAAGGATTATATAGAGAAGATCCAAGTAAGGTCCTATTACACTTTAATCTGTATATTAATATGGAGGAGTAGTCTCTTTATGTCCTCACTGCAGCAAGTGATTAGAAACCTGTGCAGATCTGTTATTGGCTTTCCATATGTCAGTCTGTTATCTATGAAAGCAAAATACAATGTCACACTATTGGAGATAGAATCCTGAGTAGTTCCTTTATCACTGAAAGATCAACAAGATGCTCAAACCAACGCGTTTCGGGGGTTCACATAGCTCCCCTTCATCAGGGCTTGTATGTTTTGTCACTTGAGGAATACCTGGGCTCGGAAAGGTTTGAAAGTGTAGACTTCACATCCAATATTAGCAGCACCTGGTAATGCAACATGAAGCTTCACACTGCATTTCCTGCTGGTGCTAATATTAGATGTGAAATCTACAAATTCTTTCCACCCTTTCTGAGTCCAGGAATTCCTGATATGATATGACATACAAACCCTGATGAAGGGGGGTGTTTGTGAACCCCAGTAATGCATTGGTATACAGTGGAAATTGGACATTAAAAAATTGAAGATCTTCCTGCCTGTTATGTTTGCACTCCAAAGCAAAGTTAAAGAGGAACTACAGTCTGCTCACATAATTTGTAATTCTGAAGCTTCCCTCCAACCACTTTGCATCTTATTTTATATACAGTGGAATCTTGGATTATGAGCATAATGCGTACCAGGAGAATGCTTGTAATCCAAAGCACTCGCATATCAGAGCGAGTTTCCCCATAGAAGTCAATGGAAACGAAGATAATTTGTTCCGCATTGACTTGTATTACATCCAATAACGCACGTGGCCAGAGGTTGGGGGGGCGCCAGAGAGCCTCGGGAACAGAGTATTTCTGAGTGTTTCTGAGTATTTCCGAACCATTCCGAGTGTCCCCGGCGCCCCCGCACCTCTGGCCAAATGCGGTACTACACTGCCCATTAGCTTGAATTCTGCTTGTTTTGCGAGACAACACTCGCAAACCGAGTCAGAATTTTAAAAAAGAAAGTTGCTTGTCTTTCAAAACGCTTGTTAACCGCGTTACTCGTAAACCAAGGTTCCACTGTATACTGTGATTCTGTACTTGCCAAATATGCTGCAGAAATCTCCCTCCACTGAATTTGGCTGCATCCATTTTAACTGTGGGCAGCTGAAGCTGCTGCCTGTTTACTTCCTGGATGTACACAGACACACCTCCAGCTCTGCAGCTCTCATTGGCCCTCTTATGACTCACCCCTCCCCTCCCTTCTTCAAGCTCTCACCAGAGTGAGAGAGAGAGCTCTGCATGATGTCATAAGCTTAGGCTTTTATACCAGACAAGAAACGGGAACTGTATAAGGTATTTACTGGCAGAAAAAAAAAATGTTTTAATATCCATAGTTAAAACAACAACAACAAGGGCAGAAGATTTAATAGATGGAAAGTTAAAAAAAAAAAAAATTGCTGAAGTTCCGCTTTATTGTCCACATGGATGGGGCAATAAACAGAGTATTCAGGCATGACCGAAATTTTCCCCCAAATCTCCCTCTCCCCCAGTGGCAGTTGTAACTCCTCTCCCCCAGGCTGTAGGCTTTAGGGCCCTTTCACACTGAGGCGGGGGGCGGCGTCGGCGGTAAAACGCCGCTATTGTAAGCGGCGCTTTACCGTCGGTATTCGGCCGCTAGCGGGGGGCGGTTTTACTCCCCGCTAGCGGCCAAGAAGGGGTTAAAGACCACCGCAAAGCACCTCTGCAGAGGCGCTTTGCCAGCGGTATAGCTGCGCTGTCCCATTGATTTCAATGGGCAGGAGTGGTGAAGGAGCGGTATACACTCCGCTCCTTCACCGCTCCAAAGATGCTGCTAGCAGGACTTTTTTTCCCATCCTGCCAGCGCACCGCTCCAGTGTGAAAACCCTCGGGGCTTTTACACTAGAGACACAGCAGCGGCTGTTTCGGGTTGGTTTGCAGGCACTATTATTAGCGCAATAGCGCCTGCAAACCGCAGCAGTGTGAAAGGGCCCTTATAGAAGGACTGCTGTACTCTGTGAGAACGGGGATCTGCCTGGAGCAGTCCGACAAACCCTCCGCTGATTTACAGACAGGTTCATTTGGAGGGAAGTCTCCTGCAGACCGCAACTAGCTGGAAATGTCTTCATTTGTATTTTGGTATCAGAAAGCTTTAGAATTTCTTGAGTTCATATGATAGCATCAGAAACTTGGTCATTGGTCCTTATTTTCAGAGTCCACTAAAATAAAAAAAACTGAATGTAGTTACAATAACTTAAGGAATAAACCTTCATTGAGGGATGGCGCCTTTTTATTTTTTCTGTGTTTTGTTACATAGGAAGCAGCTGGAGGAGAAGGAATTAATGTCATCCTGGAGATGCTCTCTAATGTAAACCTGAGTAATGACCTGAAACTTCTGTCTGTTGGAGGCAGAGTCATTGTAAGTACAATCGTCTTTCCAGCGTCTACACTCATTATAAATGTTGTTCTAAGGTAAGTTTGGACCAATATAAGTATACGTACGCCATACCTGTGTGATTGTTTTGGAAGCGAAGGATCCCTACAGTAGTTGTAGTTATACAGTCATGGCTGCTGCAGCTGTCATACTGCATAGTAACCACAAGGAGTTGCTCGCTTGGCACTGGCACCATTCACAGAACGCCTTGAATTTTTTTCAATGAATGCAAAGCATTCTCTGATTGGACGAAGTGGAGATTGGGACATCACCAACCAACCTCTCCACCTTGTCCAACCTGAGAACGCCTTACATTAATTGAAAAAAAAATGCAAGCCGTTCCGTAAATGGCACCTGAATGACAGTGGTGATCACTTTAGCAGTGACAGCTGCTACAGTGATTTTTCCACCTACGGTGGTCCTACGGGTATGGCATATACATACTTATTTGGTCCAAGCTGGCCCAGTGTATGCAATACAATCCAAACCTAGAGTTCAGCTTTAAATCAATTTTTTCAGTTTTTTTGACAATATTGCTGCAAATCCTTTTTTGTGAATCTCTTATAACAGGGGTGCCCAACCGCTGGCCCGTGGAGCCCTCTGATGTGGCCTGCAACCTCCTGGTCTGGGATGGCGGGTCGGCAAGCCCAGATCGCGGATTCCCGACAAGCCATCCCAGAGCATCAGTGTTGAGAATAGAGCCAGCGGTAGAGGAAGCAAGCGGCTGCAGTAGAGAGCAGAGCTGATGCTTCCTGTATAACGCCGGCTCCTGTTACAGGCGGAGTGATACCAAATGTACTCCGCCTGGGACAGCAAGAGCTGGCGATACCTGCAGGGGCATTCCTGAAATGAAGATTATGTTTAAAGGTCAGTTTTTTGTTTTTTATTAAAATCGCATAGTATTGGACATATCTGTTCTAGTTCTGCACTGGTTACTCTGGGCTGCTTTCAAACTGATCTGCAGGTGCAGTGCCCCTGCTGGTTACTTGCACTGAGCCATAGACTTCTGTTACTACCTGCGGGTTTGGTGTGCTTTCATATATATATATATATATATATATATATATATATATATATATATATATATATATATATATATATATATATATATATATATATATATATATATATATATATATATATATATATATATATATATATATAACAAACAATGTACTCCTCACCTGGTTGCTGCCACACACGCTTGACACCATCTGAACCAAATATATATATATATATATATATCATGTATACAGTTGTACAAACTCCAAAATTTCTGAGTATACCAACTACATGAGATTTCTGCCTCCGGGTGAGCCTGTTCTGAATGTGTGCATCACTATATATATATATATATATATATATATATATATATATATATATATATATATATATATATATATAATGACCCTGAATGCAGACAGTGTACATTCGGAGCTGTGGACCTGTATCTGCACACCTGTCAAGCTCAGATGTCCAGGTGAGGACGTACGGCCTGCTGTGTGTCCTTTGACTAACATAGGCTGCCTGCATGCAGTGCCACACTGCTCCTGATGCCAAAACAAATGGCTCTTGCACACTGTATGCACCTATGTGAATGAATCCTTAGGGATTCTACTTTTCAGAAGTGCCTTAATGTGGCTCTATTTTTATCCTGAGATGTTGCAGTTATCAGTATTTGATCATTTTTCCTGATTGGAAATATTTGGTGTTTGAGCTCCCCCACATCCTCCTGTCCCTATACAATTCTAATCCATCATTATAATCCATTGCCTCATGGACCAATAGGATTGTGTTGAGCCACTTTAAAAGAGAAGTTTGGGATTACAAAAAAAACAAACAAACACTCATACTCACTTATGTGGATGCAGCATCAATCCAATGCTACATCTGTGCCCTGCCAGCTCTACGCCCGCTCTCTGCTCAGCCCCTCCAGCGCTCACTGGAACTCCGGTCTGTGGAGGGGGCGGGAGCAGCTGGCTCGGGCTGTCAGCGGTGCTGAGAGGTTGAGCCAGCTGCCGCTTCAGGCATCTGGGTGGATCCCGACAATATGGTGGGGTTCCATTCAAGAGCCTGGAGCAGCTCTGTGACGTCAGCCAACAGCGGACTTTAGCCTGCTGTCGGCTGAATCTGGGTCACGCTAGAGCAGAGCTAAGTACATTCCTGTGACCCACAGGAAAAGTATGCCCAAAAGAGCTTTGGCATACTTCTCCTTTTAAAGCAACAAGTCTAAGGGTCATTATACATGTTACAATCTGCCCATACAATCTTTGGACACTTAACTTTAGATTTACCAAAATATGTAATCTAATCAACAATTTTTTCTCCTATTAAGTAGGCCCATGCACTACAGATTTGTTGGTAGGTCCAAAGGAGATTGTGCAATCAGATTGTAACCATTGTGGTGAGCTAAGGCAAGCCATAAATGAAGCAATTTTCTTTCCTGCAACCACGGGTTGCAGGAAAGAAAATTGCTTAATTCCCCCATGAACGAAGACTGTGTTGATGGGGGAGTCCCTCCTGCTGTGCTATTGTGTTCTGCCGGCGGAGAGCCTTTCCTGCAGGCAGAACGCAATGATCACTGCTGCCAGCAGTGATCACATTTTAAAAAAATCTGACGAGCTGGTTGTACTGAAGTCAATCAATGAATCGACTTTAGTACAACCAGCCTGCCCATAGATGGATCAAATCTCATCCAAGTCCCTGCTGAACCATCCGAGATTCGATCCATCTGTGGCTGGCTTTAGTTTCAAGAACAATACTAGGAGTGTTGATTTTACTGTTAAAGTAATAGAATGGAATAATACAACAATATTCAGTATATACATAAATGAGACTTCTGCTGTACTATGTTCTTTCACACCAGATTATCGGCTGCAGAGGACCTATTGAAATAAATCCCAGAGACACCATGGTCAAGGAGTCCAGCATCATCGGAGTGTCACTCTTCAGCTCCACTAAGGTAACTGATTAAGAATGGACACGACACGGTGGTCACAATTCTAAATATATCCAAAGGGAATGTAGAACACACCGAAAACTCTATTCATTCCAACACAGCAGCATCCATAGGGATGATAGGAGACTGTAAGGTGGAACCTAGCTAGAAGAGTATTTAAGAAGACATTGGCAAATTTAAGCGTGCCACACAACAAAAATTTCAGTTGCATGGGAACACCTGATTATGAGACTTGGAAGTGGGTACTGGGGGATGGCATTGAGCCTAAAATTGATAACTGTTTTAAGTGTACGAAAACGCTATTCAATTAATTTTTATTATTCAAAGCAAGGTTTGAATACAACCAAGTGCTGGTCCCGCAGTAGCACCACCTGCACAGATGTGAACCAACTCTGCCTGTAGATAGAGGAGCAAGTTCTTCCAGTGAGGATGGGAGTGAATTTGTTGTAGGCAAAGGTGGCCAGGCTAGGACAGGACAGTGGAGGGGAGAAACTTTGTCATAGAGGTGGTCAGTAGCACAATAGGGAAGTGAAGGGTTAATATGGCAAATGTTTCTACAAGTAATCATTTTCTGCTTGGAGGGATAGGTGTTTGAAGACCGGGATACTGTGAAACTGATGAGGTTGTGATCAAAGAGAGGAAAGAGGGTGTTGATGAGGTTGCCAGTAGTGCAGAGATGGCCAGGCTGTTAATGTTAACAGAGATGTTGAAGTCGCTAAGAATGGTAGTGGGTATTTTAGAGGACAGAAAGTAGGGTAACCAGGCAGAGAAGTCATCAAAAAAGCATGATACTGGTCCAGGAGACTGATAGAAACTGCAATCCACCGAGAAATTAGTGAAAACAGTGGGTCTTGAAAGATGAGAGATATAGAGAGGGAGGGGTAGGAAGGACTTGTAAGATGTTTAGTGGGAATAAAAGAAATCCAACTCCACCTCCTTTCTGTCCACTGGGTCTGGGTGAGTGAATCAAGTCCAGGCCCCTATGGGAGAAGGCAGCAGGAGAAGCAGAGTCAGAATCTTAAAGCCAGGTTGCAGTAATGGCAAGTATGTTAAAGCAATGGGCGATAAAAAGGTCATACACAAATGTAAGTAGGAAAAAACAATGGTGCTGTTTTAGCCACCAACCAAGCAATTGAGTTTTATATTGTGCTTTTGTGCATTACAATTCATTAAGGTGTATTTTTTCCCGAAAAAGTTTGCATTTGATTAACAGGTGCTCAAATATCATATGACATAAAAAATATGCAACACCCACCATTTTATTCTTTAGGGCCTCTGCTTGCAATTAAAAAAAAAAAATAGCCAGCTCTAGGAAGGGTTCTGGTCGTCCCAAACGTCTTCCATTTAAGGATTATGAAGGCCACTGTGCTCTTAGGAACCTTAAGTGCAACAGAAATTTTTTTTGCAACCTTGGCCAGATCTGTTCCTTGCCACAATTCTGTCTCTGAGCTCTTCAGGCAGTTCCTTTTGAACTCATGATTCTCATTTGCTCATTTTATGCACAACATTTAGAAGCTTATGTCACACATCACGCACTCTTTGTCGCACATCACCCACTCTTTTGACCACTTGAAGACAAAGCCCTTTCTGACACTTTTTTTGTTTACATGAAAAAGTATTATTTTTTTGCAAGAAAATAACTTTGAACCCCCAAACATTATATATATATATATATAATTTTAAAGCAAAGGCCCTACAGATTAAATCGGTGGGTGTTGCATTTTTTTTTCACACAATATTTGCGCAGCGATTTTTCAAGCACAATTTTTTGGGAAAAAACACACTTTTTTTTTTTAATTTTAATGCACTAAAATACACTATATTGCCCAAATGTTTGATGAAATAAAAAAGATGATCTTATGCCAAGTACATGGATACCAAACACTACATGATTTAAAATTGCGCACAAACTTGCAGCGGCGACAAACTACATTCATTTTTAAAAGCCTTTACAGGTTACCATTTTAGATTTACAGAGGAGGTCTACTGCTAAAAGGACTGCCCTCGATCTGACCTTTGCGGTGATACCTCACATGCATGGTGCAACTGCTGTTTACATATGACACCAGACCGACCCCCTGGGACAGGGGTGCTTTTTTTAAAAAAAAATGTTTTATTATATATGTATTATTGCTTTTTATTATATTTTTAAACTGTGCCTTTCATTTTTTTTTAATCATTTTTATTGTTATCTCAGCTTCCGGTTTCTTAGGCCATAGAGATGATTGGAGCCGTTCTGGTCCCTGATCAGCTCTATGGTCAGCTGGTGGAACCACCGGCTCCATTCTCGGGTTCCCTGTTGGGACAGGAGAGCCCAAGAAAACCATGGAAGACAGTGGGGGGGGGGGGGTAGTTCCCTCCCACTGCTTGTAAAAGCAGTCTAGAGGCTAATTAGCCGCTAGGATTACTTTTACATAAAAACGGACAACTGGCTGAAAAGAATGATACCGAAATGATACCTAAACCTGCAGGCATCGTTCTGCCCAGGAAAAAAACCCAAGCCTACTTACCAACCAGCTCGCAGACAACTGAATTAACCTGTCTAACAGTATGCATTAAAAACATTTGCAAACGCATGCGTAAGCCACAGAGCCACGTCCTGGCACCCTGGTATCTGTGGTCCTAACACTAAAATATAAGTGTCCCCACAGTGGAGTCACATGCATTCTGATGGATAAATGAGGGCAGGTGGACTGAAGGAGAGCCACCCCTTCTTTAAAGGTACAGGAGCACACCAAGCAGCCAGCAAATAGCACAATGGCTGTAAAGGTGTTGGTGCATTGCTGAAACAATACATTCTGGTATAACCACTCAAAATCCAGCAACATACCAGTATGTTGCTGGTCCTTGTTGGGCATACATTGTAATGTTCTTTTTTTCATGCAGCCTGTGGGCTGAACGAAAAAAAGAGATTGATCGGTGGGTATGCCCACCATTAGAATACCGCCCTTCATCCACCCACTTCTAATGATGGGCATACATGCACCATTTTGTTTTGTAGGAGGTGTTAACTTTTTAACACCTACATCGCTGGAGTCGCTAATTTACGTACCTTTGGAGCAAACGCTGTTGCTGTCAAGATAAATAAATCCGTGCTGCAGCTGAATGGCGTACCTGCTAAGCAAATGATGGTTAACAATGAAACAAAGTAACATTACAATATATAACAGTCATGCCGTGTACACACGACCGGACTTTTCGTCGGACTGAACACCAAAGGACTTTTTGATAGAGTTCCAACGAAACGGACTTGCCTGCACACGATCACACCAAAGTCCAATCGTTTTGAACGTGATGATGTAGGACTGGACTAGAATAAGGAAGTTCATAGCCAGTAGCCAATAGCTGCCCTTGCCTCCTTTTTTGTCCGTCGGACTAGCATACAGACGAACGGATTTTTCGATCGGACTCGAGTCCGTCGGAAAGATTTGAAACATGTTCTATTTCTAAAGTCCGACAGATTTTTCGACAGAAAAGGTCCGATGTAGCCCACACATGATCGAATTGTCCGACGGATTTATTCGGTTGAAAAGTCCGGTCGTGTGTACACGGCATAAGACTTGCCATACCTGCAAAGCAAATACAATAAAACATATTAAAAATAAAACATTTTTTAACGCAATCTGTGTCTAAAAAATATATGCCGAAGCATGGGGGCAATCCGCCCCTAATGTTAGGAGCAAATTGCTCCTCTACCCCTGCTGCCCCCACGCTTTGGCATATATGCTCTTTTTTTTAAATGTGGTGGTGAAATCACCTCCGACAGCGCTGGAGTCACGGCTTTACATATCGTGGGCGCAAACGCTGTTGCTGTCAAGATAAATAAACCCGTGCTGCAGCTGAATGGCGTACCTGCTAAGAAAATGATGGTTAACAAAACAAAGTAATATTACAGTATAATGCCCCGTACACACGGTCGGACTTTGTTCGGACATTCCGACAACAAAATCCTAGGATTTTTTCCGAAGGATGTTGGCTCAAACTTGTCTTGCATACACACGGTCACACAAAGTTGTCGGAAAATCCGATCATTCTGAACGCAGTGACGTAAAACATGTACGTCGGGACTATAAACGGGGCAGTGGCCAATAGCTTTCATCTCTTTATTTATTCTGAGCATGCGTGGCACTTTGTGCTTCGGATTTGTGTACACATGATCGGAATTTCCGACAACGGATTTTGTTGTCGGAAAATTTTATATCCTGCTCTCAAACTTTGTGTGTCGGAAAATCCGATGGAAAATGTGTGATGGAGCCTACACACGGTCGGAATTTCCGACAACAAGGTCCTATCACACATTTTCCGTCGGAAAATCCGACCGTGTGTACAGGGCATAACAGTAATACCGTGTACACACGAGCGGACTTTACGGCAGACTTTGCCTGGCGGACTTTTCGACGGACTTTATGACGGACTTTCCAAATGAACGGACTTGCCTACACACAATCCACCAAAGTCCGTCGAATTCGTACGTGATGACGTACGACCGGACTAAAACAAGGAAGTTCATAGCCAGTAGCCAATAGCTGCCCTAGCGTGGCTTTTTGTCGACCAGACTCGAGTTCGACGGATAGATTTAAAACATGTTTCAAATCTAAGTCCGTCCAACTTTTGAGAAAAGTCCGCTGGAGCCCACACACGATTGAATTGTCCGACGAAATCCCGTCCGCCGGACACTGTCTGCCGTAAAGTTCGCTCGTGTGTAAGCGGCATTAGACTTACCATACCTGCAAAGCAAATACAATAAAACATAGTAAAAATACATTTTTTTTTTTTTTAAACGCAATCTGTGCCTAAAAAATACTTGCCAAAGCATGGGGGCAATCAGCCCCTAAAGTTAGGGGCAAATCGCCCCTTCACCCCTGCCCCCATGCTTCAGCATGTATGCTCTTCTTTTTTTTTTTTTTTTAACTGTGATGGTGAAGTCACCTGCTACAGTACTGGAGTTGCTGATTTACGTATCGTGGAAGCAAACGCTGTTGCTGTCAAGATAAATAAATCAGTGCTGCAGCTGAATAGTGTACCTGAAAACAAAAAAATGGTTAACAATAAAACACGGTAAACTGTAAAGTATAAAAGAATTACATACGTGAAAAGCAAACATGATAAAACATAGTAACAATAAAACATTGCATTGTAGAATGCAGTAAAAAAGAGCAGAACAATACAGAGAGAATAGAGAGAGAAAGCAAACAATAAAACGACAACTATTTTTTAAAAATATTTTTTGAGGGGGAACGGGGGGTGTACTTTTATTTTTTATTTTTTACACTTTTATTTGTAACTGTAATGGTTCAGTTCCAGGTTTGGGTCTCCCAAAATGCGATGGCATCTTTGGAGACCCTGTGAAAGTGTGCCTAGTCTGTGCAGTGCTGTACCCTACGCTAATACTCAACTAGTATATGGTAACATTCAAAACATTCACCAATGCAAAGACCAGGTTGGTCAGAACAGGAGGGACAATAATAGCGGGTGTCACGCCTATATCCACGCTTTCTACAGACACAACATTTTTTTGGGGGGCTCGTTGGGTAGGGGTACTCGGGAGGACATGCGGAAAATGCCTCTCATGCAGCCGGCTTACTGCATTTGGATTGGGAAGTTGAGCCACAGCACCGTCTGGAAACAGAAGGGCTGTGATGATCTCTTCCTGGAATTTAAGGAAGGATCCAGTCCGTCCTGAAGCTTTGTATAGCACATTAAGCATTCAGCAGAGCCAATTGAAATAAGTATACAGACACTTTTTTGTACCAGCATCTGGCCTTACGGGTAATTAGGCATGGCGCCAACAACTGGTCGTTGAGGTCCACCCCTCCCATATTAAGGTTATATTCGTGGACACAGAGGGGTTTCTCCACAACACCAGATGCCGTAGTAATTTGGACAGTCGTGTCTGCGTGAAGGGAGGACAGAACGAAAACATTCCGATATTCCCTCCACTTCACAGCGAGCAAATTATTACACTTGAAGCAGGCTCTCTCCCCCAGCCTAAGACGGGAATCTGCAAGCCGCTGGGGAAAGCCCCGGTGATTAGATCGCATGGTGCCACATGCTCCAATCTGATGATCAAACAAGTGACTAAAAAGTGTCACACTTGTGTAATAATTGTCCACTTACAAGTGGTACGCCTTTCCGAATAAGGGTGACACAAAGTCCCACACAATCTTAACAGGGACTCCCTATGTAGTCTGGGCAGTTCTCCGGCTCTACGTGACTATCTCTTCCCTCGTAAACCATAAAACTGTATAGCCTGTGGCCCTGTCACAGAACTTATACATCTTGACCCCATATCTGGCACACTTGCTGGGAAGATACTCTTTGAATGACAAGCGGCCAGAAAACTTAATCAGGGACTCATCAACGCAGACAACTTGATGGGGAGTAAACAAGGCTGCAAAATGTTGGTTTAAGTGGTTTACGAGGGGTCGAATTTTGTAGAGCCAGGGTCACCCCGAGGACGACAAAATTCATTGTCATTGAAGTGCATGAACCGCAAGATCTGGTCATGGAGGCAGAGAACACGGGCATTTGGTGAATTGGGTCAGTGGAACAATATGACCGCAACTCACTTTTTGGTTATGCCCATGAGGAGGGATGGGCCCAGAAAGGTCTTCAATTCGGAAATCGTAATAGGTTTCCATTCTCTGGCAAGGGTCAGCTGGGGATTAGTGGAGATGAATTGAACAGCATATAAATTGCTTTGTTCCACAATAGATCTATAGAGGCCTTTGGTGAAAAACAGCGAATAAAAATCAAGTGACGTAAAATCAACGGTTTCCACCTGAATTCCGGGTTGGCCAGTGAATGGGGGAAGTACGGGTGCTGCAGAAGTGGTGGGCTCCCAATTAGGATCGGCAAATGCAGCAGGAAGGGCACTATGGCGCTCGATGAGCCTGTCTTTGTCTTCTTGGTGGCTGTGGGACACTAGTTGTGCTTGATCTGCACTTATGGGACTCGCCACGCCACCAAGTGTTACTATGTTGTCCTGTCTTAAGTCTTTGTATTCAGGAAACTGTATTAACAAGATGCATGTTCCTATTGATAGCCTCAGTATGTTTCATTGATTTATATTCAATAAACTGATACTTTTTGATACCACCACTCTTGACCAACTATTGCTGTAATAACTACTTTTTTCCCTCGTTATTCTTTATAACGAGTATCCCCATCCCCCATTCCCCCCTTCCTTGCCTCTCGAATTATAGTACCGCTTTCTCCAGTTAAAGCAATAACACCACACTCGGTGGTTGGTCAGACCACGATCAGCTACTGTACTGATCGTTAACTAATACTGTATTTGCATTGTTTCCCCTCCTTTCCCCCATCCTACATTTCGTATGAAGAGTTACTGCAGTGCTGGTTTGACTACGACTAGGATATACTAGGCCGCTGGTGCTTGCCAGTTCACCAGAAGTATGAGCGGCACTAGTACTGGCTCTCAGCTCCATACGAGAGCCCTGCGGTTCTTGCACCTCAACGACAGCAGAAGAACGGGGTCTGGTACGTCTGACCTTGGCAGGGACCACTACTCCGTCGTCAGAGCTATCTGTCAGGGTGCCACTGCTGTCTACTGGTTCGTATTCTGAGCCTGAATCTGACAGATGGGTGACTTCCTCTTCACTATCTGTCATGCTCAGAAACGTGTAGGCCTCTTCACTAGTGTACCTTCGATTTGACATTTTGGTCTCTAAATTTAGTGGTACACTAGTGAGACTCACAGGAAAAAGAGCTCCTGACTGTCCGTGACTGATTCAAACGCTACCAATAAAACTGTTAGCGTTTGCAGGGATCAGGCCTCATCGGTCCTCTAACGAACTCGACCGCCACGGGCATGGGGGGGGGGCGCCGCGATTGCGCCCCCCGCCCACGGGGAGGGACTTACAGGTACGTCCAATTGCCCACCCGTGCCATTCTGCCGACGTACATTGGCATGCGGCGGTCAGAATTGGTTAAACTATTTAAACACTAATAATCAATGTTATTACTGAAATCGCCACTTAATTCCAGTTTTTTTTTTTATAGTACTTAGTTTTTTATTTGTGCTCTGCAGAGCGCTTCCCTCTCTAGTGTGGGCATGTGAGGCCCACTGGCATTCTCTTCCTGGATATGGTGATGCTGGATAACCAGCATGTACCTACCCTTCTCGCGCCTGCTCCGTTTACACTGGGCGCAAGGAAAGGATTATTATCTTGTTGCCATAACAACGGTCGGCGAAGGAGGAGGTGCCCTCCCCATTGTTATGGTTTCATGTCGTCATTTCCGATTTCTAAAAAACGCAACGCTAGCCCTCGGCGCTGCCCATTGACTCCTGGGATAAGGTGACACACTTCTCCAAGGGGCACTGGCGAGCACAGGCGCCGAGTGAAATGACATCAATCGCCGTGGAGAGGAAGTGGCAGAATAGAAGGGACCCCATAGCAACAGTGAGTAAAAAAAAAACATTTTTTTCCAAATGTTGCTGAAGGAGAATGCTGTGGATTTAAGCTGTGTTGCGCTCCTTCACTATATTAATCATGCCATTCATTCATAAAAATTAGTTTTTTTTTGTAAATGTATGGCCCACTAGAGCTGTTGAAAGTGTCTTTACTAGATTGTTCTATGTTTTTGGACCAATTCTGTGCTGCTGCCTATGTTTATATTGTGGAAACTAAAGAAAACTTGACAACTTTTTTTTTTTATTCATTTTTTTTTTAACATTTTTATTTATTTTTCATGTTCCTATCCACATTTAACTTGTTGTAATGGTGTATATAACCAAAAGTATTACAGTGGCCATTTAAAGGGGTCACTTCTAGCTGGAGTAATTGTCATGGTTGTATTTTTTTTTTTTAAAGTTCTTGATGTTAAATTGCACCCGATGTTTGCATTTAATTTGCACTGCATGTCATGCCATTTTTTTTTTATTTTATTAAAATCAAAAAGTACTTATGTATTTGCAATGTATAACGCCACATTTTTGTGTGTCCACTGTGGAGTAGTGTCAACGTTCTGTGGGTGGAATTAGACCCCTCTCTGAGCGCATTGTTGCACCCCCTTCTGTGGGTGGAATAGTCCCCTTTCCTTTTGGGCGTTCTGTGGGTGGCATTAGGCCCCTTTTTGAGGGTTTGAATAGGTACTGAGACCGATACCACACTGGTTACCGCCACCAAAAGGGTGGTATTAAATACCGCACCTTTTTTTTTAGTTCCTGTTTTGTTTGTGAATTGGATTTAACAGATTACCGCACAATTTTTTTCAAAATTTACCGACAATTTTTTTATTTATTTTTTTTGTTGTTTCCTGCAAAATCTTTATTTTTTAAATGAATTGGACTTTATGTACTGCATGCAATAATTTATGCAAAGGAATTTTAACATCACTTGTATTTAGAAATAAAGATAACAGGTCCTCTTTATTGAGCGATATGGGGACAAAAAGACCCTAAATCTCTCATTTTAAAAGCAAAAAAAAACATTTTTTTTCCAACTTTTCATTTAAATAAAAAAAAAAAAAATTATTTACTATGCTCCAGGGACCGGAAGTGACGTCAGGGCCATCTTGCCCTCATTTGTCTCTATACTCAGCTAACGGCCACATCAGATCATTCCCGGGCTTCACGGATCCGTCAGGTAAGCCCTGGAACGACCGGGAACCTTCTAAAAGTGATCCCACGGCGAATCCACCCACAGGACCACTTTTATGTGAAAGAGAATCGGCCATAGTAAAAAGATAAAAAATACCGGGATTATGGCAGCTAGCTGCTGCCACAACACCGGTATTTAACGTCAAACTAATGACGTATTTTTACTATGGACCAGCCGTCAAGTGGGTAGAAGATGTCATTATTGGATGTCGCATCACTGGAGCGAAGGTGAGTATTGTTCTGCTTTAAGTAGAAGTCCCTCCAGTTAGATTGTGTATTAATTATTAATATTTTTTCTTAACCAAAAAGTGAAATTTTTTCCTAGAAGGCTTCCAAACTGGTTCCACAAAACCTTTTATTTTATTTTTCTTATTTTTGGGGGGGATTTAGGAGGACTGGAAGGAGGCTGGTGCAGCGCTCTTTGGAGGAATGGAGGCTGGTTGGGTGAAGCCCCTCATCGGACCTGAATACCCCCTGGAGAAAGCCCCCCAAGCTCATGAAGACATCATACAGAGCAGCGGAGCCACCGGAAAGATGGTCTTTGTTATCTAAGTGGAGTTTTCACCCTCAGACCAAAGAACACCAATAATTTTGTAAACTGATTTACCGGTATTAAAATAAGAACAATGAGCACTTATGTATTAAAGTTAATCTTGTTGGAAAACTTTTAACATTTTGGGGATTATTAGTTCAATTGAAAAGGTAGAATTAAATGGAATTTTGCTTCAAACCGAAGTGGCTTATTATATAGGTTCTCAGTATGAGGAGTGTCAATACTGCGGGCACGGCAGAGATCACACTGCAAGGAGCTGTGCCCAGGAGGCAGGCGCCAGCCAACTATCGGGGTGATTTCCAAAATCTGAACAACTAGTCATCACGGCCAATCAGGTTCCATCTTTTAAAGAAGAACTATACTGCATCTGAGCACCACAAACCAAAAACACTATCTCATTAATTTTTAACCACTTGCCTGCTAGGCACTCTTACCCCCTTCCTGCCTAGGCCAATATTCAGCTTTTGGTTCTGTTGAACTTTGAATGACAATTGCATGGTCATGCAACACTGCATCCATATGAAATGTTTATCATTTTATTTCACACAGATATTTCTTTTGGCGGTATTTAATCACCAATGGGTTTTTCATTTTTTGCTAAATAAAGTAATCCCAAAAATTTTGACAAAAAAAAAAAACTTTTTCATGCTTTTTTAAAATTTTGCAAACTGGTACGTTTTCTCCTTCATTGATGTGCGCTGATGAGGCTGCACTGATAGGTGACACTGATGAGGAGGCACAGGTGAGCACTGATTGGCAAGCACTGGTGGGCACTCTTGGGACTGCACTGATAATCAGTGCCCTGATTATCAGTATACATGTCCCTTTTACACAAGTTAGTTATCGACTCTCTTCTCCTCTCCTTATGCTGTCAGCGTGAGGAAAGGAGTGCCAATAACCGCCTTCTGTTTACATCCGTGATCATCTGTGATTGGACACAGCTGATCACATGGTAAAGAGCCCCTGTTTGGCTCTTTACCTTAACCTGTGATCAGTAGTATCTGTATTGTCTGTTTCCCTCAATCTGTGATCAACAGTGTCCGGAGGGCGCAATCACAGGAGCCCGTCATATGACGCCCTCCCAGAACTAGCCGGCTGTGCTGTAGCCGTCATTTGGCTATAGCGCAATCGGCAAGTGGTTAATGTTAAAAACAAGCTCACCCATTTATCCATGACTCCATGCTTTATTTTGCTGAGAAATCACTTTGAAAAAAACCCCAAGGATTTCTAGCAGTGGCCATATTGAGTAAGGGCAGATGATTAATTCATGTAGCATTTACTTCCTGGAATCCATCTGCTCTTAGCTGAGGCGTGCAGGCAGTAGGTGTGCTTAGCTTAAAACCCCCCACGCTGAAGACTCCTGGGATGTATGACAACTTGCCTAGGCCCGAAAATCAAGTTACTGAAGAAATAAAAAGAAAAAAACGTTTACAATTTTAAAGTAAAGAAAGTGCCCCTCCTGAACCATATCAGGCCACATGCCCTCAACATGGGGGGGGGTGCTTTAGGGCAGGGGGGCTCCTCCCCACCCCAAAGCACCTTGTCCCCATGTTGATGGGGACAAGGGCCTCTTTCCCACAACCCTGGGCGGTGGTTGTGGGTGTTGGCAGGCGGGGGGCCCCCAGATTTCCAGATTTCCCCCATGTGAATGAGTATGGCCTACCCATTCACCAAAAAAGTGGGTAAAGACAAAGTCCTTCATTAAAAAATAAAAAACAATGTCCCCGATGTAGATCCATCGTTAAATATGCCGCCCGCCGCACTGCAGGACCCGAACAAAGAAAAAACCTCTGGTCTCTCCGAAGGCTCCTAGCATCTGCCTTCTCCTCCGTCTGACATTTTCTTAAATAAGTAAGGGCCGGAGTCACCTGATGATGTCATTTGGTGACCCTGCCCCCTTGTGACATTAACGACCCAGCATGCCTAGGTTGATGGCATCGCAAGAAGGCAGGGCCACCCAGTGACGTTGGCGGGTGGCCACACCCCTTAGCTATTTAACCAGTTGACTTCCAGAAAGCCTTTTTTTGCTATTTGGCACTACGCTAATTTAACTGGTAGTTGCGCAATCATGCAACACTGTACCCAAAGTGTATGTCCTTTTTTTCACACAAATAGAGTTTTCTTTTGGTGGTATTTGATCACCACTGGGATTTTTATTTGCGATATAAACAATAAAAGACCGAAAATTTGAAATCACGAATCTTGGGCCAAAATGTTTTCAGCTACATGTCTTTGATAAAAAATTCCCAATATTGATTGGTTTGCACAAAAGTTACAGCGTCTACAAACTATGGGACATATACTGGATTTTACGCAGCTTTTACTGCCTATCGCATTTCTTGAGGTGCTAAAATGTCAGGGCAATACAAACTCCCCCCCCCCCCCCAATTTGTCATGTTGAGTCCATGGAAGATTACATTTTTTTGTGTCAAAGTTTTTGAAAAATGCCCCAATTTTTTTTTTTTATAATCTTTTAATGTACAACATTTTAATGCACAAAACACAATATATTGCCCAATTGTTTGGTAAAATATAAAAGGCGATCTTACGCTGAGTAAATAGATACCGAACATGACATGCTTTAAAATTGTGCACGCCCGTGCAGCGGCGACAAACTATGTACATTTTTAAAAGTCTTTACAGGTTATCACTTTAAGTTTACACAGGGGGTCCAGTGCTAGAATTACTGCCCTCGATCTGATGTTTGCAGTGATACCTCACATGCAATTGCTGTTTACATATGACACGAGACTGACGCTTGCATTCACCTTTGCATGCAAACACAGGGGGACAGGAGTGGTTTAATTTTAATTTTTATTTATTTTGCTTTTTTATTTTATTTTTACACTGTCCCTTTCATTTTTTTCTCACTTTCATTGTAATCACAGGGAATGTAAATATCCCCTGTGATAGCAATAGGCAGTGACAGGTACTCTTTTCTGAAAACTTTGGGGTCTATTAAACTCTAGATCAGGGGTGCCCAACCGCTGGCCCGCGGCGCCCTCCGATGTGGCCCGCTCTGAGATGGCGGGTCGGCAAGCCCAGATCGCAGGTTCCCGACCCGCCATCTTCGAGCATTAGTGCGAAGAATGGAGCCGCCACTAGAGGAAGCAGAGCCGATACTTCCTGTATACCGCCGGCTCCTTCACCGGCGGAGTCATACCAATTGTACTCTGCCTGTGACAGGAAGCATGTATACCGCCGGCTCTGCTCTCTACTGCAGCTGCATGCTTATGTCACAGTTATGCTCGGGGATGGCGGGTCGGGACACAGGAACCCGCGATCTTGGACAGCAGCCACCAGTACCAACCACCAGTATCAGTACCAGTACCAACCAGCAGTACCAGTACCAGCCAGTAGTACCAGTCATCATTACCAGTACCCACCATCTGTACCAGTCATCAGTACCAGCCAGCAGTATAAACCAGTAGTACCAGCCAGAAGTACCTGCCAGCAGTAACAGTACCCACCATCCGTACCAGTCATCAGTATCAGCCAGCAGTATAAACCAGCAGTACCAGCCAAAAGTACCCGCCAGCAGTACCAGTACCCACCATCCGTACCAGTCATCAGTACCAGCCAGCAGTATAAACCAGCAGTACCAGTACCAGCCAGCATTACCAGTCATCAGTACCAGCCAGCAGTACCCACCAGCAGTACCAGTACCCGCCAGCAGTACTAGCCAGCAGTACCAGCCAGCAGTACCAGCACCTGTCAGCAGTACCCACCGGCAGTACCAGCCAGAAGTACCAGCCAGCTGCAGGAATCTTGAGGAAGAAGTGAAGATTGAGGTCAGTTGAGGAGCAGGGAAACCGCTGTGAATCAGTGTGAAAGCAGCCTTAGGCCCCTTTCACATGATCGGTTCAATCGGATCCGCCTGTCTGTTTTTCAGGTGGACTCAAACGGACTCTCCATTCACCTCTATAGAGCGGCAGATGTAAACGGACTCGTATCCATTTACACCCGCCTATCTGCAATCCGATCTCCTTAAAAAAAAAAACAGAAGGGGATCTGTCCCCTTCTGTCTGGGCGGATCGGAGGGCCCTTAGAGTAGAGCGGGTTGCATCTGTGTCTGCTCTACATATGCAGAGTGGACACAGACCTGCCACACCCTCTTTACGCTCATTGTGGCCCGCGACTGGTTACCAAGTCGATAAAGTGGCTTTCGCTCCTCAAAAGGTTGGGCACCCCTGCCATAGATCTCTCCTCCACCCTTAAAGCATCTGATCACACCAAGATCGGCGTGATCAGATGCTTTCCTAATTTAAAAATAGCGCTGTTTATATCTGGCGAAACCAAAATGATGAAATGCTTGCAGCTTCCGGTTTCTTAGGCCATAGAGATGATAGGAGCCTCTGTCTCAGATCAGCTCTATGGTCAGCTGGTGGAACCACAGACTGCATTCTCGGGTTCTCGGGACAGGAGAGCCAAAGAAAACCGTGGAAGACAGCGGGAGGGGGGGGTCATCCGCTCCCACTGCTTGTAGAAGCAATCTAGTGGCTATTTTGCCACTAGGATTGCTTTTACCTGTAGGTTGACCGCCGGCTGAAAAAAATGATACCAACATGATACCTACCCTTGCAGGCATCATCCCGGTATAACCACTCAAAGTCCAGCGACATACCAGTATGTTGTTGGGTATATATTGTAATGTTCTTTTTTTTGTTCATGCAGCCTGTGGGCTGAACGAAAAAAGAGAACCGAACAGATTCCTCTATTCACATTGATCTATCTGGATGAAGAAATTTCTGCCAAGAAAAGTAAAAAAAAATATCCCGAGGCATAGGGGCAATCCGCCCACTGACCACCCCAGCCCCCATGCTTCGGCATATACGCTTCTTTTTTTTTAACTGTTGTGAAGAAATCTCCTCCTACAGTGCTGCAATCACTGACGTATGTGTTCTGAAAGCAAACCTTGATGCTGTCAGAATAAACAGATCAGTGCTGCAGCTGAATGGCGTTGCTGCAAAGCAAACAATGGTTAACAGTAAAACACAGTAACAACAAAACATTAACTCAATAAAATGAACTATTTTTGCCTTTTTTATTTTTAAAAAGAAAAAAATCTGTACACTGTACTAATGACACTGACAGGGCAGTGAAAGGGTTAACTGGGGCCGATCAGGGGGTTAAACTTTATTAGGGAATATGTGGTGGGCAAACTGACACTATCTAGGACAGATGCTAACTGCTGCTAATGCTATCTGGTATCACCAGTGGCACTAATACAGTGATCAGCAAAAAATCTGTTCACAGTACCTAATGACACTGACAGGGAAGTAAAAGGGTTAACGGGGGGAGCGGCAATCAGGGGGTTAAATGTGCCTAACTATGTGATCTGGTGTCAGTGTACTGCTTTTAGTCACAGTCTGATGCTATCTCTTCTCATGCTTGAACCATAGAGGGCTCCAGGAGCGAAGATTGCATCACTTCCTGTGCCTGTGTTTTGTAAACACAGGCACATTCTGTTTGCTGATTCGTCAGAACCGATCAGCAGGTCCCGGCCAAAAATCATTGGCGAGGACCTGTAAAATGATTGGTTCTGAAACTAATCACGGCACCGCCAGGCCGGCAGGTGCTTAATCCCCAGGCTCAGCATTGTGCAGGGAGCACGGATCACGTATATATGCTGCCCTGTAGCAGTAAATGTGTTAAAGGGCAGTCGGCAACTGGTTAGGAAATGTCAGGCGGAGTACCAGGCAGAGAGTGGTAGCCTTTTTCTTTTTCGGGTCTAGCAGTGGCAGCGGGCAACGTGATTGACAATGGATCTACATTGGGGGACATTGTTTTGATTTTTGGTTTTTTTAATGAAGGACTTGTCAAAAACTTGTGTTGTGTCTTTACCCACTTTTTTGTTTAATGGGTAAAGCTACTCATTCAAATATGTACAAAGCGATTCTGCGCTGCCCTATATAGAAACAAAAGCAGCTAGCACAACCAACAAGGCATAGACAAGAGAAAAAAACAAAACAGGTGTAGCGCTAGTGAAATGAATGTCCAATATGTAAAAACCGTAAATGTTCCCAAAGGTAAACCAAAAAAGGCAAAAAAGGCATCTATATGGGAAGTCCTTCAAGAGACTGAAACTTCAAGGAGACATCTATGATGAAAATAAACACACCACCACCTGAAGAGGCTTACCAGATGGGATGGACCCAAAGGGCATACGCCGAGTTGGGTCAGATAGGCTTGGGTGGTGAGTGACTCGAAACGACCTGGAAAGATGATACTTGTGGATGAACCGGCTTGTTGCTGTATCCCTTTAAATGGTGGATGCCCAGACCAGGGGGGGCGATGCAGGTGAAGCAAGCCAGGTGGTACCATATCTCTCAGAATCGAGTTTAGAAGAGCCAAACGATGATGTAGACAAGTGGAAAAAGAAGGAATGGCCACATAGTGTAAATCCATAAAAAATATATATGTAATTTATTGAAAATAAAAGGATGTACACTCACATGTAAATCCAGATAAAACAGATAAAACAGCGCTGAGAAAAGAAGTGGCGACAGTGGGGTCCTACCCGACGTTCCCCCCAGACGACGTCTATGAAGACGAAACGCGTCGGGTAGGACCCCACTGTCGCCACTCCTTTTCTCAGCGCTGTTTTATCTGTTTTATCTGGATTTACATGTGAGTGTACATCCTTTTATTTTTAATAAATTAGATCTATATTTTTTACGGATTTACACTATGTGGCCATTCCTTCTTTTTCCACTTGTCTACATCATCGTTTGGCTCTTCTAAACTCGATTCTGAGGGATATGGTACCACCTGGCTTGCTTCACCTGCATCGTCCCCCCTGGTCTGGGCATCCACCATTTAAAGGGATACAGCAACAAGCCGGTTCATCCACAAGTATCATCTTTCCAGGTCTTCTCGAGTCACTCACCACCCAAGCCTATCTGACCCAACTCGGCGTATGCCCTTTGGGTCCATCCCATCTGGTAAGCCTCTTCATCTTCAGGTGGTGGTGTGTTTATTTTCATCATAGATGTCTCCTTGAAGTTTCAGTCTCTTGAAGGACTTCCCATATAGATGCCTTTTTTGGTTTACCTTTGGGAACATTTACGGTTTTTACACCTGTTTTGTTTTTTTTCTCTAGAGCTACTCATTCACATGGGGGAGGGATGGGATCTGGGGACCTCCCGCCCCAGACCCCCATAACCACCACTCAGGGTTATGGGGAAGAGGCCATTGTCCCCATCAACGTGGGGACAAGGTGCTTTAGGTTGGGGGGGCCGTGCCCCAAAGCACCCCCCTATATTGAGGGCATGTGGGCTGGTATGGTTCAAGAGGGGGCTACTCGCTCATTCCCCCCCTCCTTTCCTGGCCTGCCGTGCTGCAAGCTTAGATAAGGGTCTGGTATGGATTTTGGGAGGCCCCACGCCATATTTTTTTTTTTAATAATGGCCTGGATTGGGGGGACCCCATGCCGCTTTTTTTTTCATTTTTCTATTGCCGGCATTCTTTTGTTTACATTTCAGCTCTCAGTGGGGAAGCCCGCTGAAAACTGAAGAGTCATCGGTCGGCTTCCTGGCCCACTCCTTAACAACCAGCTATTCACACAGAATTCAGTCGATCATTTATTGACCGATCCGAATCGTTCTGAAAATTAGGAATTTGTAGAAAGTTAATAAATTAAACTTATTGAAACGTAACTAAATGAATTCTGAAACGAATCAACTAAACAAAATTAGTAACATAATGAATCTAGCCGAAACAAATGTTTCGGTTCTGCACATGTCTAATTCTACTGACTATAGAGCTGCTTGATTACTTTTACAGGCGGCGAAAGGGGACATCCCCCCTCCCCCCTGTCTCCCTTACCGGGATCTCCTGAATGACCAGGAGCCCAGTAAAGATGAGACTGGCGGCATCAGCTTCTCCTACTGTGTGATGTTAGAAACTGAAAATTCTGAGGATTTCCCCACTTCTGGCTTCAGTTTCTTTGGTTACAAGCCGTTACCAGCTTGTGAAGCAGCAGATCTACCCAATCTCGGTTTGTTCAGATGCTTTGGAGGCCAAAGGAGAGCTCTGGAGTCTCATGGATCCTAGAACTCTCCATAAAGAGGACCTGTCACACCACCCAAAAAACAATAACCATCACCATTCCACCACCAAAAGAAAAAAAAAAGAAAAACTTGTCTTAGCCCATGCTATCACAAGTGATGTTGTTCATCCCTTGTGATAGCAATATCAATTATCAAAAATATAAATAAAGGGTACTGTGTAAAAATTAAAACATTAAAAAAAAAATAATAATGAAACAAAAAAATGTTTAAAGCACCCCCACCCCTCTGTGCTTGTGTGCAAATGCGAATATATGCGAATATATGAGGGTTCTTCAAAAAGTTTCCGCACTTTTTATCAACTAAGTTATATAATGTATATTAAAGCGCAGAAACTTCTATGTTCTATGTCATTTTCTAGCAAAAAAAAAAAAATCAGCTTTTTACATGTATGAGAGAGATGTCAAAATTGGCCTTGTTTTGAAGTGGTTAAAAGTGCGCACTAGGCAGCTAACTAAAGCTAGCCATACTATAGATGTTAAAAAAAACTTACAGATTCCTTCATCCATCCAGACAAATAAAGTGGATGGAGGAATCCCCCCTCCCCCTTCCCCGCTGGAACATTGTATTCCCACCTCACAATATACCACAATGCCTAGGGCAACTGCACCTCCAGTCCCCCACCTTACATGATACCACAACGCCTGGATCAGCCACCCCTCCTGTCCACCTTAAACCACAACGCCTGGGGCAGCTGCCCCTCCAGCCCCCCGCCCTCACATTATACTACAAAGCATGGGGCAGCAGCCCCTCCTGTCCCCTTCACCTCACATTATACCACAACGCCTGGGGCAGCCATCCCTTCTGCCCCCCTTAAACCACAATGCCTGGGGTACCCGCCCCTCCAGCCCACCATCTCACATTATACCACAACGCCTGGGGCAGCAGCCCCTCCTGTCCCCCTCACCTCACATCATACCACAACGCCTGGGGCAGCCATCCCTTCTGCCCCCTTAAACCACAATGCCTGGGGCAGCCGCCCCTCCAGCCCCCCCACCTCATATTATACTACAAAGCATGGGGCAGCGGCCCCTCCTGTCCCCCTCACCTCACATTATACCACAACGCCTGGGGCAACCATCCCTTCTGCCCCCCTTAAACCACAATGCCTGGGGCAGCCGCCCCTCCAGCCCCCCACCTCACATTATACCACAACGCCTGGGGCAGCAGCCCCTCCTGTCCCCCTCACCTCACATCATACCACAACGCCTGGGGCAGCCATCCCTTTTGCCCCCTTAAACCACAATGCCTGGGGCAGCCGCCCCACCAGCCCCCCACCTCACATTATACCACAACACCTGAGGCAGCAGCCCCTCCTGTCCCCCTTAAACCACAACGCCTGGGGAAGCCACCCATCATACTCAAGCCCCCCCCCTCCAGGCCCCCCCACCTCACATGATACCACGATACCTGGGGCAGCCACCCCTCCAGCCCCTCCCACCTCACATTAAAATTAAAATGCCTGGGCAGCGGCCCCTCGTCTGCCTCACCTTGCATGATACCACAACGCCTGGGGCAGCAACCCCTCAAGCCCCCTACCTCAAATTATACCACAGCGCCTGTGGCAGCTGCTTTTACAGCCCCCTCACCTCATATGATACCACAACGCCTGGGGCAGCCGCCCCTCCAGCCCCCCACCTCACATTATATCACAGCGCCTGTGGATGCCACCCCTCCAGCCCCACCTACCTCACATAATACCACAATGCCTAAGCTGCCCCTCTAGTCCCCTCATCTTCACTGTCACTATTTTCTGATGGTCTTGTTTCTTTATCCTGCCCAGGGTCATCCTGTTCCAATCTTCCTTCTTCCATTCTTGACACCTCCTGTTTCTTGAATTTTTTCTTTCGACTGTAAATGTAAAAAAAAAGTGTAAGAACAATATAAGCAGTGTTTACAAACTAACAGAAATTATCAGCAATAAAGACGGACTCCACCTAAAATCTGCCCTCTCGGGGGGCGTAACCAGTGTGCCCCTTCCATTAAAATTCTAAGTTACTTTGCTCTGCCATTAGAAACTATTGGAAGAGCGAGACACTATCATTTGGTGTTATACTGGCTATGAGATCTGCAAGAACTGGGAACACTGAATTGGATGTCTCACCACTGGTTTAGACATATTTAAAGTCAGGTTTGAGTTTACACCCAACTACGTAAGCCTGAGATACCAATTTTGGGAGAGTTCCTCTTTAACTGTATACTGCTGCCATTGTCAATTTGTTCTGGCATAGACCTTGTTACATTTTATATGCAGACATTGTGCAGCAAATGAAACTGTAAGGAAAAAAAAAATGTAATTATACATCGGGAACCCATTTGCTATTATTACCTGCAGCCTCATAGCCATCCACCTCTGTCAGACATGCTAAAGTTATAAAATGCCCTTATTACTAGCAAAATAGATCTATCGTTGGTGTGTGAAAGATAACTCTATGCTCAAAGAGGAGCTTTTGCTGCAAAAATTTGGGGACTGAACATGGAGGGCAAACTGGTAATAGAGAAAATGGACCTTTGGTTTGTACTTTGATAAAATACTATAGAAAATATAAAATCAACTTACTATATGCGCACTGCATTTCCCAAGCAGTATATGCCTGTGTATAAGAAGATTACGGCAGCGATGGCTAAAGCGAGAATGCCGACGTATTTTTTCAGAAACGGGGCAAACTTCTCCCATATGATGAGAAACTTTTCTATGTTTTTTTCCCCTGATCCGATTGGTTCTTTGTCAACAGTTGCTGTTTGTTCGTCGGCCGCCGTCACTGTCTGGATAGTGGTAGTGACTGGATAGTGAACCACGGGCTTACGCCTTGCGTTTAATTTCTTGCCAGTGGTCTCTTCTTGGTCCTTTGGTTCTTTGTCAACAGTTGGTGTTTGTTCTGGACGGTGAACCATGGGCATAAGCCATTGCAATGCATTGAGTTTCTTGACTGGATGGTGAACCATGGCCTTAGGCCTTGCGTTGTATTTCTTGCCAGTGGTCTGTCCTTCGTCCACAGGCCTTGCTTGTCCTTCCTCCACAGACGCTGTTTGTTTTTCATCCACAGTTGGTGGTTGTTCTGGAAGGTGAACCATGGGCGGCATATGCCATGCATTTATTTTATTGACTGGACGGTGAACCATGAGCTTACGCCTTGCGTTTAGTTTCTTGCCAGTGGTCTGTCCTTCGTCCACAGGCCGTGCTTGTCCTTCCTCCACAGAAGCTGTTTGTTGTTTTTCCACAGCTGGTGTTTGTTCTTCATCCACAGTTGGTGTTTGTTCTGGAAGGTGAACCATGGGCGGCATATGCCATGCATTTATTTTATTGACTGGACGGTGAACCACGGCTATACGCATTGCATTGTATTTCTTGCCAGTGGTCTGTCCTTCGTCCACAAGCCTTGCTTGTCCTTCCTCCACAGACGCTGTTTGTTGTTTTTCCACAGCCAGTGTTTGTTCTTCCTCCACAGTGGGTGTTTGTTCTGGAAGGTGAACCATGGGCGGCATATGCCATGCATTTATTTTATTGACTGGACGGTGAACCATGGGCTTACGCCTTGCGTTTAGTTTATTGCCAGTGGTCTGTCCTTCGTCCACAGGCCTTGCTTGTCCTCCCTCCGCAGAAGCTGTTTGTTGTTTTTCCACAGCCAGTGTTTGTTCTTCATCCACAGTTGGTGTTTGTTCTGGAAGGTGAACCATGGGCGGCATATGCCATGCATTTATTTTATTGACTGGACGGTGAACCACGGCTATACGCATTGCATTGTATTTCTTGCCAGTGGTCTGTCCTTCGTCCACAAGCCTTGCTTGTCCTTCCTCCACAGACGCTGTTTGTTGTTTTTCCACAGCCAGTGTTTGTTCTTCCTCCACAGTGGGTGTTTGTTCTGGAAGGTGAACCATGGGCGGCATATGCCATGCATTTATTTTATTGACTGGACGGTGAACCATGGGCTTACGCCTTGCGTTTAGTTTATTGCCAGTGGTCTGTCCTTCGTCCACAGGCCTTGCTTGTCCTCCCTCCGCAGAAGCTGTTTGTTGTTTTTCCACAGCCAGTGTTTGTTCTTCATCCACAGTTGGTGTTTGTTCTGGAAGGTGAACCATGGGCGGCATATGCCATGCATTTATTTTATTGACTGGACGGTGAACCATGGCTATACGCATTGCGTTGTATTTCTTGCCAGTGGACTGTCCTTCGTCCACAAGCCTTGCTTGTCCTTCCTCCACAGATGCTGTTTGTTGTTTTTCCACAGCCAGTGTTTGTTCTTCCTCCACAGTGGGTGTTTGTTCTGGAAGGTGAACCATGGGCGGCATATGCCATGCATTTATTTTATTGACTGGACGGTGAACCATGGGCTTACGCCTTGCGTTTAGTTTATTGCCAGTGGTCTGTCCTTCGTCCACAGGCCGTGCTTGTCCTTCCTCCACAGAAGCTGTTTGTTGTTTTTCCACAGCTGGTGTTTGTTCTTCATCCACAGTTGGTGTTTGTTCTGGAAGGTGAACCATGGGCGGCATATGCCATGCATTTATTTTATTGACTGGACGGTGAACCACGGCTATATGCATTGCATTGTATTTCTTGCCAGTGGTCTGTCCTTCGTCCACAAGCCTTGCTTGTCCTTCCTCCACAGACGCTGTTTGTTGTTTTTCCACAGCCAGTGTTTGTTCTTCCTCCACAGTGGGTGTTTGTTTTGGAAGGTGAACCATGGGCGGCATATGCCATGCATTTATTTTATTGACTGGACGGTGAACCATGGCTATACGCATTGCGTTGTATTTCTTGCCAGTGGTCTGTCCTTCGTCCACAGACTTTGCTTGTCCTTCCTCCACAGCCGCCATTTGTTCTTCATCTGCAGTTGGTATTGGTACTGGAAGCTGAACCATGGCCTTACGCCTTGCACTGAATTTCTTGCCAGCGGTCATGAGTGGAGAATCTGCATAAAACAAATGAAAAGAGAGGTCATACAAATGTACAGTGAAGCAGCAGATCAAACATTTTCTTGCTTAGGCGTGCATTCAGTGTGGGAGGATTAAAAACTCTTTCAGATTTTTATTGCTCTCTGTGTCTTTTCTTAGGCCTCATGCACACAGACACAAAAAAAAAAAAGACACTTTCCGTGGCATTTTGCATTTTTTACACCTCTGAATGCATCTGCATGTTAGTCAATGTGCCCATGCAGGCATTTTAGCACATTTTTATGCGCAATTTTCAGGGGTGGAAAGAAATACAGCTCAGTCACGCATTTGGGTTATTGAGTTTAGATCGGGGTGGATAAATTAACCACTTGCCGACCGCTGCACGCCGACATTATATGTACATTTACATTGTGATATGAATAAAATTCCTTTGTTCCACTTAACTATCTTCTCGCTTCCATGTGCTTCATATAAAGTCCCACTCTCTTTGTCCCCCCTTTTCTTGCACGCCGATATACGTCGGCACAATGGCAGCGGTGGGCAAATGGGCGTACCTGTATGTCCCCTTTAAGAGACCGTGCCCGGGGGACCAGCGGACTCGATATCCGCCGGTCTCCCGGCGATCGTGTTACAGAGCCTCAGAACGGGGAACTGCCTATGTAAACAAGGCATGACAGAGATCACTGCTCCCTGTCATCAGGAACAGTGATCGCTGTCATGTGACTTGAAGCCCACCCCCCCCACAGTTAGAATCACTCCCTAGGACACACTTAACCCCTACGTTGCCCCCTAGTGGTTAACCCCTTCACTGCCAGTGTAATTTACACAGTAATCAGTGCATTTTTATAGCACTGATCGCTGTACAAATGACAATGGTCCCAAAATGGTGTCAAAAGTGTCTGATGTGTCCGCTATAATGTCAGAGTTCGGATAAAAATCGCAGATCGCCGCCATTACTAATAAAAAAAAATTAAATATAAAAATGCCATTAAACTATCCCCTATTTTGTAGACACTAAACTTTTGCGCAAACCAATCAAACAAATCAATTGATTTCAATGGGCAGGGGCGCTTTAGGAGCGGTGTATACACCGCTCCTAAAGCACCCCAAAGATGCTGCTTGCAGGACTTTTTTCAACGCCCTGCCAGTGCAGCGCCCCAGTGTGAAAGCACTCGGGCTTTCACACTAGGATTTCAGATGAGGCTTTTTTCAGGCGCTTTATAGGCGCTATTTTTAGCTCTAAAGCGCTTGAAAAACACCTCCAGTGTGAAAGGGGTTCTAAGGTTATTTCCTCTACTGAACGGACGTTCTTTTATTATGGGTAGTAGTAAAATACTGCATTATGTCCACTAGATGCAACTGAGAAGCATGACAGTTATACGTATTTGTAACAACAGATACAATTAATTTAACAATTCTAGAGAACGCTAGATGGAATTAGCAAATGAATGTAACCAGTGGTTACCTGCCCATAATGTTACTCTAGTCCTGAGCTATAGAATATAACAATATAAATAACCAATGGGTCTACTGAATCTAACACTTACCTGTCACGTGGACATTGGTTTTTTGAATCGGTCTGCTCCGTGCACCATTCACAATGACATGGATCTCATATGTCCCACTGTCCTCCATGAGGAGAGGACTGATCACCAGAGAGCAGTCCTCTTCAGTGGTATCGGTGGGATGTAGGTGCATTCTTAGGTCGTGGAGCATCCCAGGATGCAGCTTGACGTCATTGCGCCGAAAGATAGTCCTGTATCTGTCGGATCCATCTGGTGTGAATCCCCATTCATAGTCGATCTTCCCATGGCCAGTCTCTCCGTCGGTGGTGAGGTCACATGGAATGACCATTTTGGAGCCGGCTCTAGCCTCCACATTTTGATATGGAAGGTTGGCATGAGGAAATGCTGAAGAAAGAAAGAAAAATGTGTTTAATAAGGAAACATTTTAAAAACTGGAATTTATTACATCAAAATACAATGGGGTAAAACGTTTTTGGAGATCTCAGGGGGACATGACATTCTTCTTGGGTTTAGATATCCTTTAACAATTTTTGTGATTTTGCACACATTTAAAAATAATTTTAGGCCTGAAGATGACTTAAAACCCCCAATAATATATTTTCAGAAAGCAGACTCTCTGTAGTATAAATTGGTGGTAATTCTAATAGACCCCCCGATGTTTCATCTGCCCTCCATTGAAGCTAATAGAGCGCAGATCGCACTGGAAGTGACACCCGAAACCAGAAAATATGTTATACATGTTGCTTCCGGGTTCATTGCAGCGAGGGGGGGATCAGCGAGTGAACATTTGCTGGTCTCCCCCCCCCCCTCCACCCAGCGACTATCCCCACTACCGGTCCTGGGATATCAAGTTGGGCAGCGGAGCCCAGGAAGCATTGGGTGGGGGGGGTCACTTATATATGGGTGGCAGTAAAAGGGTTATTAAGGCGCCGATGGATAGTAACATTTATGTCTTTTGCCACTGTTGCACGGGTGTGCGCAATTTTAAAGCGTGGCATTTTTTTTTTTTGCATTATAACTAAAAAAAAAAAAGTGTATTTTTTCCAAAAAAAATTGCATTTACAAAACCATAGGTACAATATTCCATTGAATTATTTCTATTCGCCATACTCATTCCTGAAATAAGAAATATCCTAATTTCAGTCAATTTTGTATCCTCTACTAATTTTTACCTTATAGCTTATTTTAATGTTTATTACTAATGAAACTTCATTTCTACTATTTTCTGTTCCGTCAAATATTGCATTGCCACATATGATATTACTGTACATCTGTTGTTTAAACTTATGGAAACATAATAAAAAAGTTTAAAACAGCAAAAAATTGCATTTAAAAAATTTACAACACCCACCAAATTATTCTCTAGGGCAGTGATGGCGAACCTTGGCACCCCAGATGTTTTGGAACTACATTTCCCGTGATGTTCATGCACTCTGCGGTGTAGTTGAGCATCATGGGAAATGTAGTTCCAAAACATCTGGGGTGCCGAGGTTCACCATCACTGCTCTAGGGTCTGTGCTTTAAAAAAAAAAAAAAAAAATATATATATATATATATATATATATATATATATATATATACATACATATATATATATATATATATATATATATATATATATATATATATATATATATATATATATATAAAATGTTCTAACTAATTTACTAGCAAAAAAAAAAAACTGTCTTTTACATGTAAATAAAATTCCAGATAACATTGCAGGAATAGGATCTCCACCCTGGTCTCCCCACTACTACCAATACACCGCACGACCATTGGCAACTGTTGCTACCCAAAAGAAAGTGAAGAAAATGTATTTTTTTTTTTAAATGTGTTTTTGTGTCATCACTATGTGCTGTAAGGTGAATTCACAGAATGAACACACCAGGACATGGATGGCTGTTTTCAAACCAACCGTCATTTTGACAGTTAGTCCAGTGACATTTAAAAAAAAAAAAAATGAGTTGTATTTCTAAAAATAGAATCCCCCCCCCCAGACATCAAAACAGAACTAACCCAACAATTTAGACATTTCCCCCCAAAAAAGAGCTGAGATTAGAAATGAATATATAAACTTACCTGCTGCCAGGTGCAGACAGCACAGAGAGATGAGCAATCCTATGAAAAAGCTCATTTTCCAATTTTATCACAAAGATATTAATTAAATGTGATAAAGAAGATATTTAAATAACGATAAATGAAATCGCTTTGCTCACAAAGAATCCAAATGTGACAAAGATAATAATCTAGAGAAGTGTAATCGGCGAGCAAATCGCACGAGTACTGTATCGCTTGTGTTAAAAGCTATACTAGCACTGATCTCCCAGCTGGATGCTTTTCTAAAACAGCCAACTCACTATGATGTCATAATTTCAAACCAAGCTAGCCGATCTCAGATCAAGCTAACTGACGTCAGACCAAGCTAGCCAATCTCAGATCGAGCTAACTGACGCCAGACCAAGCTAGCCGATCTCAGATCAAGCTAACTGGCCCCAGACCAAGCTAGCCGATCTCAGATCGAGCTAACTGACGTCAGACCAAACTAGCCGATCGGTTGACCATTTTTTTTTTCAAAAGGCATCAATTCATTTCAGCTTGAGTCCAAGGAGAACTGGAATCCCTGATCACTGATTGGTTGACAAGAATTCTGTTGGCAGTGCTGCATTTTCAGTGCATTGAGAAGGACTCAAATCCCAGCAACCCATCTTAAAGTGTAGTTCCACCCACTTTTACAACTCTTCAGCATCCCTCACTAAACTGTGCACTGTAAACGAATTGGATATTTTAAATTTTTTTTCTCAGCACCTACTGTATATCTGCTGTATTCATTTTCCACTTCCTCCTCCCTGGCCGTGGCCCATCGCATCATTTCCTGTTTGCAATGCCTTCTGGGAGGGGGCGGCAACTTCCTCTGACAATGCCATTGCTATGGAAACCTGACCTGAAACCTATTACACTGCTTGTGCTGCACTGAGCATGTGCGAGATCTGCAAGGATGAGATCCAGGAAGAAATACAGTCTGGCTTCAGATGCCCACACTTAAGATGGCCACGGCCTGCTGTAAGTTTATAAAATAACAAACTACTGCTATAAACTAACAAAACAGACCTTAGTTTACAGACTAACTTTACTAGAATACATTAAGCTTCTGTATTATAGGGGTATTTTTATTTAAAAAGTATAATTTCGGCCGGAACACCACTTTAAAAAAAACTTAGAAGGTTCAATTCATAAAGATTTAGCAGAAGGATAAGGATCTTTCATTGATCCATGGGACTGTAATTTATAAATGGCATTACGCTCAAAGCCTCCACATCAGGACAAGGGTCCTTGTTTCCAGACTGGCAGTTATATCCCAAAAGGAGAAAAAAAAAAACTTGTCTTAATTGTTTAAAAATTGTGTGTCTTTGAAACTGTATTAAACCGAAAATGTAATATATTGCAGCTTACCAATCATTAAAGTGGAAGTAAACCCATTGATTTAACAGTTTCAAAAAACAGTTACATTTCTGGCATGTTGGGAATGTAACTGTCACATTGGTTGTGCTCTCAACCAAACTGTCAAACCATCCAATGGCTGGTATCATAACTGATCACATGTGCAGCATCATGGTAGTTGTAGAGTAAACAGAGGCCAAGATGGCAGCTTCCTTGGCTGAAAACGATAAGAGGGTTTACTTCTACTTTAAATGTGGTGGCTGCATTCGTTTTCTCTTTTTATTCATCTGGTGATCTGGCCAGTAACACACCTCCTGTATTAGAGTGCCGCACTCTGGATGGGGGGGCACAGGGGGCACAGCAGACAGCAGCATTGTCAGTCTGGGGGGGGGGGGGGGCGCTAACACATTGAAGCCAACTCCAGCTAGTATTTGATATTTCATAATGTATTCTTATATTTTTTTAATATTTTATAAGCAGTTACAGCAGAGGTTTATTTTTCTTTTGGGATAAAGGTTTTACATAACTAAATAAAAGCTGATTCCTGCAAGCACCCCCGTCAATGGTAAATGGTTTGTCTCAATCCTGTACATCTACATCTACAGGACAGCTTTGTCATGCTGAAAAACAACAGTATATGTGCGGTGGGCAGTCCGGAACTGGTTAAATACCAAAAGTTATAATAAAAATAAAAAAATAAAAATGTATATTATTATATATCCAGGTCGTGTTATACAGTAGCCAGTACTATTTAGTCACATTGGTCAATGGAACTTACTACCAGCTATACCTTATGTTGTAAATGTTCTATAATTGTTAGTAACCACTTGCCGACCGAAAACTGCTACAGTGCGCAGTATCATGTATATACATGATCCTGCACTTCCAGGTAGGGTGCGCGAAAGCGCACCGGCGGCGGCTCGCTCCCGCTGTGATTAAGCACAACGGGAGCCGATTGGCGGGTACCGTGGACTCGATGTCTGCCAGCACCCGCCGATCGTCCTGCAGAGAGGCAGAACGTCAGTCTGTCTATGTAAACACGGCAGATCACCATTCTGACAGGAGGGAAGGCCATGGATCCTGTATCTCTGCAAAGCAGGAACACCGATTCATGCCTTCCCCTGGTGAAAGCACCTCCCACAGTGTAATAAAACACTGGCTAGGCACACAGTTAACCCTTTGATCGCCCCTTACCAGCCAGTGTCATTAGTACAGTGACAGCCCATATTTTTGGCACTGATCACGGTATTGGTGTCACTGATCCCCCAAAAAAGTGTCAAAAGTGTCAGTTAGGTGTCCAATTGCCCGCCGCCACTAACGCAGTCCCGCTGTAAGTCACTGTTCGTCGCCATTACTAGTAAAAAATAAATAAATAAATAAAAAATCCCCAAAAATACCCCATAGCTTGTAGACGCTATCACTTTTGCGCAAACCAATTAATATACACTTAGACCCCTTTCACACCGAGCCGCCCTAAAAATAGCGGCGTTTTACCATTGGATTAGCAGTGCATTTTGGCCACTAGCGGCCGAGAAAGGGTTAAAACCGCCCACAATAGCGGTGTTTTGCCGGCAGTATCCCAGCGCAGCCCCATTGATTTCAATGGGGAGCAGCGGTGGAGGAGCGGTAAACACACCGCTCCTTCACCGCTCCAAAGAAGCTGCTGGCAGGACTTTTCCTGATGTCCTGCCAGTGCAGCGCTCTGGTGTGGAAGCCCTCGGGCTTTCACACTGGAATCAATAGAGCTGCTGTTTGAGGGTGGATTGCAGGCGCTATTTTTAATGCTATTACGTCTGCAAAACGCCCTCGGTGTGAAAGGGGTCTTATTGGGATTTTTTTTTTACCAAAAATATGTAGCAGAATACACATTGGCCTAAATTCATGAATAAATGTGATTTTTTTTTTACATTTTTTTCTAATTGGATATGTTCTATAGCAAAAAGTAAAAATGTATTTTTTTTTTTTCAAAATTCTCAGTATTTTTTTGTTTATAGCGCAAAAAATAAAAAAATGCAGAGGTGATCAAATTCCACCAAAAGAAAGCTCTATTTGTGGGGGGAACAAAAAAAAATTATTTGGGTACAGATTTGCACGGCTGCGTTAAAGTAACACAGTGCCATGTCCCCAAAAATGGCCTGGTCACAAAGGGGGGGGGGGGGGGTTTAAATCTTCCGGAGCTGTTATATACTGAGTTCACCCCAGTAATAAAATGTACCCGGTCAGTCACAGGGGGGCGCCCCAGTAGTTTTAAAAATGCAATCAGAATTGGTGCTTAGATAAAAGGCCATACCCGTAGGCCAACGGTGTCCTCCCCGCAGCCCAATGTTTGCCAACTATACTGCGTATACTGGAAAATGTTTCATAATAGGGAGAGGAACACAGGCAAGATTGTTTGGTTCATTAGTAAAATGGTCCCTTTATCTAGTTACAGCTTTTAGGGCTCATTTACACATTCTGCAGCCCTCCTCACCCCTCTGAACAGTGATCTGCGGTGGATCGCAGCTCTTTGAAGGTCAGTTGACAGGTGGCTGGGAGACGATACATTGCCTCCTTAACACGTTTTAGAACTTTTTAGGGAACCAGTGACACTAATACAGTGATCAGCGCTAAAAATATGCACTGTCACTGTACTAATGACACTGGCTGGGAAGGGGTTAACATCAGGGGCGATCAAAGGGTTAAATGTGTTCCTAGCCTGTGTATTTGTGTACTGTGGGAGCACTCTTCCAGAAGTAAGTAAGGTGAAAGGTGCAATCTAATGTATTGAACAAGGGTTCATGTTCCTGGTGTCCAACCTATGCTCTGGGGGCCACATGTAGTTCTATGGGCACTTGCTGTGCGACTCTTGGGGGTCCACGGAGACAGTAGTCTGCATTTTCCTTACCTACGTAGGTGCTTATCAAGGTCAGGGGAGGAAAAATATTCTGCAGACTGCCTACTAGTAATTAAATGGCTTGTTTTATTTCGTTCACACTATCAACTTGGTGCAAAAAAAAAAAAAAAAAAGAATTTTAATTTTCCCGCAAAATATAAAATATTCCATGGACTCAACATGCCTCATCAGCAAATAGCTTGGGGTGTTTTCTTTCCAAAATGGGGTCATTTGGGGGGGTTTTGTGCCATCTTGGCATTTCATGGCCTCCGAAATGTAAACAGGAAGAGCCGTTGATCGGCTTTTCCTCACTCGCGTCTGACAGACACGAGTAGAGGAGAGACGATCGGCTGCTCTCCTGACAGTGGGGGTCTGTGCTGATTGTTTATCAACACAGCCCCCCCCCCTCGGATGCCCATTCAGGACCACCTTCTTTCAAAAATGGGGTCATTTGGGGGGGGGGGGGGGGTTGTGTTATCTTGACATTTCAGGGCCCTTGAAACTGTGATAGGTAGTGTGGAGTGAAATCGCCATTTTACGCCCTTAGAAATCCTGAAGGCGGTGATTGGTTTTCGGGGTCCCGTACGCGGCTAGGCTCCCAAAAAGTCCCACACATGTGGTATCCCCGTACTCAGGAGAATTAGCTGAATGTATTTTGGGGTGTAATTCCACATATTCCCATGGCATGTGTGAGCAATATATCATTTAGTGACAACTTGCAAAAAAAAATAAAAATGTCACTTTCCCACAACTTGTGGCAAAATATTAAATATTCCACAGACTCGACATGCCTCTCAGCAAATACCTTGGGGTGTCTACTTTCCAAAATGGGGTCATTTGGGGGGGTTTTGTGTTATCTTGTCATTTCATGGCCTCCGAAACCGTGATAGGTAGTGAGGAGTGAAATCAAAAATTTACGCCCTTAGAAATTCTGAATGCGGTGCTTGGTTTTCGGGGTCCCATACACGGTTATGCTCTCAAAAAGTCCCACACATGTGGTATCCCCATACTCAGGAGAAGCAGCAGAATGTATTTTGGGGTGTAATTTCACATATAACTATACCATGTGTGAGCAATATATCATTTAGTGACAACTTTGTGTAATTTTTTTTTTTTTCTCATTTTTCAATCTTGTGACAAAAATAAAATCTTCAATGGGTTCAACATGCCTCTCAGCAATTTCCTTGGGGTGTCTACTTTCCAAAATGGGGTCATTTGGGGGGGTTTGTACTGCCCTGCCATTTTAGCACCTCAAGAAATGACATAGGCAGTCATAAACTAAAAGCTGCGTAAATTCCAGAAAATGTACCCTAGTTTGTAGACGCTATAACTTTTGCGCAAACCAATAACTATACGCTTATTGACATTTTTTTTTTACCAAAGACATGTGGCCGAATACATTTTGGACTAAATGTATGACTAAAATTGAGTTTATTGGATTTTACTCATAACAAAAAGTACAAAATATCTTTTTTTTTCAAAATTTCCGGTCTTTTTCCGTTTATATCGCAAAAAATAAAAAGTGCAGAGGCAATCGAATACCATCAAAAGAAAGCTCTATTTGTGGAACAAAAGGGACGCAAATTTTGCTTGGGTACAGAATTGCATGACCGCGCAATTACCAGTTAAAGCAGCGCAGTGCGAAATTGTAAAAAGTGCTCTGGTCATTGAGCAGCCTAATCTTCCGTGGCTGAAGTGGTTAAAACAAATATAATAATAACCCTTCCTATCTATTTACTAAGCTAGCAGCATAAGGAATAAAAATAGTCAATGAATAATCAATGATGCAGGAAGTGAAGTTCCGCTTTCAATGAAGTGGGTGGAATCCACTTCCCGATGTCTTCTGCTTGAGTGTTCTGTGCTCCGGGATTCAGAAGAGAGAGACTCAAAACGGATTTTCCGTGTTTCTTGGATGCTGGAGAGTTTGGCTCCACTCACACTTGTGGCCGTGTTTACCACCCCCCCTTAAGAGCAATCTGCAATAAGGGGGTCTGCAGGCATTCGGGAGGTGATGTAGTCTCCTGATGCCTTTTTTTATTTTTAGGCTTTTTATTGCCAAACAGAAATTTTGCATCGCGGAACCGCCCTGCATCTGTAAGCCAAGTTTGACAGGTGCTGCCTGTCAAACACAGCATGTAGCGTCGGCCGCATTGCAATGTGTACTCATTCTAATGGCACCATGTCCGCCTGAAGGAGGGCAGTAAAAAACACTGATCATCCATATGTTTTTACCACCCCCCGTGTGAAAAAGCCTTAAGTACCGGTTCACATATGTGCGCTCTGTGAGATCGCATGTGATTCGCACCGCATCGGACCCCCCCCCGGTGCCATCGGCGGTCGGCATTTGACTGGGAGCGTCGGGAGGCGAGGGGGAGACCATCCGATCGTGGCCCCCCCCTCGCGATCGCTCCCAGCCAATGGGAATCCTCCTCTGCCTGTGTGTCGTTTCACACAGGCAGAGGATGTGATGTCATCTCTCCTCGGCTGGGCAGTTTCCGTCCCAGCGCCGAGGAGAGAAGACAAGTGAGTGCACCAAACACTACACACACACAGTAGAACATGCCAGGCATATTTACACCCCCGATCCCCCCCCCGATCGCCCCCCGATCCCCCCCCAATCACCCCCCCCCCCTGTCACAAACTGACATTAGCAGTATTTTTTTTTTTTTTTTTTTTCTGATTACTGCATAGTGTCAGTTTGTGACAGTTAGTGTTAGGGCAGTGAGTGTTAGGCCCCCTTTAGGTCTAGGGTACCCCCCTAACCCCCCTAATAAAGTTTTAACCCCTTGATCACCCCCCCTCACCAGTGTCGCTAAGCGATCATTTTTCTGATCGCTGTATTAGTGTCGCTGGTGACGCTAGTTAGTGAGGTAAATATTTAGGTTCGCCGTCAGCGTTTTATAGCGTCAGGGACCCCCATATACTACCTAATAAATGTTTTAACCCCTTGATTGCCCCCTAGTTAACCCTTTCACCACTGATCACCGTATAACCGTTACGGGTGACGCTGGTTAGTTCGTTTATTTTTTATAGTGTCAGGGAACCCGCCGTTTATTACCGAATAAAGGTTTAGCCCCCTGATCGCCCGGCGGTGATATGCGTCGCCCCAGGCAGCGTCAGATTAGCGCCAGTACCGCTAACACCCACGCACGCAGCATACGCCTCCCTTAGTGGTATAGTATCTGATCCGATCAATATCTGATCCGATCAAATCTATACTAGCGTCCCCAGCAGTTTAGGGTTCCCGAAAACGCAGTGTTAGCGGGATCAGCCCAGATACCTGCTAGCACCTGCGTTTTGCCCCTCCGCCCAGCCCACCCAAGTGCAGTATCGATCGATCACTGTCACTTACAAAACACTAAACGCATAACTGCAGCGTTCGCAGAGTCAGGCCTGATCCCTGCGATCGCTAACAGTTTTTTTGGTAGCGTTTTGGTGAACTGGCAAGCACCAGCCCCAGGCAGCGTCAGGTTAGCGCCAGTACCGCTAACACCCACGCACGCAGCATACACCTCCCTTAGTGGTATAGTATCTGATCGGATCAATATCTGATCCGATCAGATCTATACTAGCGTCCCCAGCAGTTTAGGGTTCCCAAAAACGCAGTGTTAGCGGGATCAGCCCAGATACCTGCTAGCACCTGCGTTTTGCCCCTCCGCCCGGCCCAGCCCACCCAAGTGCAGTATCGATCGATCACTGTCACTTACAAAATGCATAACTGCAGCGTTCGCAGAGTCAGGCCTGATCCCTGCGATCGCTAACAGTTTTTTTGGTAGCGTTTTGGTGAACTGGCAAGCACCAGCCCCAGGCGTCAGATTAGCACCAGTACCGCTAACACCCACGCACGCAGCATACGCCTCCCTTAGTGGTATAGTATCTGATCGGATCAATATCTGATCCGATCAGATCTATACTAGCGTCCCCAGCAGTTTAGGGTTCTCACAAACGCAGTGTTAGCGGGATCAGCCCAGATACCTGCTAGCACCTGCGTTTTGCCCCTCCGCCCGGCCCAGCCCAGCCCACCCAAGTGCAGTATCGATCGATCACTGTCACTTACAAAACACTAAACGCATAACTGCAGCGTTCGCAGAGTCAGGCCTGATCCCTGCGATCGCTAACAGTTTTTTTGGTAGCGTTTTGGTGAACTGGCAAGCGCCAGCGGCCTAGTACACCCCGGTCGTAGTCAAACCAGCACTGCAGTAACACTTGGTGACGTGGCGAGTCCCATAAGTGCAGTTCAAGCTGGTGAGGTGGCAAGCACAAGTAGTGTCCCGCTGCCACCAAAAAGACAAACACAGGACCGTCGTGCCCATAGTGCCCTTCCTGCTGCATTCGCCAATCCTAATTGGGAACCCACCGCTTCTGCAGCGCCCGTACTTCCCCCATTCACATCCCCAACCAAATGCAGTCGGCTGCATGAGAGGCATTTTCTTTATGTCCTCCCGAGTACCCCTACCCAACGAACCCCCCAAAAAAGATGTTGTGTCTGCAGCAAGCGCGGATATAGACGTGACGCCCGCTATTATTGTCCCTCCTGTCCTGACAATCCTGGTCTTTGCATTGGTGAATGTTTTGAACGCTACCATTCACTAGTTGAGTATTAGCGTAGGGTACAGCATTGCACAGACTAGGCACACTTTCACAGGGTCTCCCGAGATGCCATCGCATTCTGAGAGACCCGAACCTGGAACCGGTTACAGTTATAAAAGTTAGTTACAAAAAAAAGTGTAAAAAAAAAAAAAAAAAAAAACACAAACAAAAATATAAAATAAAAATAGTTGTCGTTTTATTGTTCTCTCTCTCTCTATTGTTCTGCTCTTTTTTACTGTATTCTATTCTGCAATGTTTTATTGTTATTATGTTTTATCATGTTTGCTTTTCAGGTATGCAATTTTTTATACCTTACCGTTTACTGTGCTTTATTGTTAACCATTTTTTTGTCTTCAGGTACGCCATTCACGACTTTGAGTGGTTATACCAGAATGATGCCTGCAGGTTTAGGTATCATCTTGGTATCATTCTTTTCAGCCAGCGGTCGGCTTTCATGTAAAAGCAATCCTAGTGGCTGCCCCCCCCCCCCCCAACATCTTCCGTGTTTTTCTCTGGCTCTCCTGTCTCAACAGGGAACCTGAAAATGCAGCCGGTGATTCAGCCAGCTGACCATAGAGCTGATCAGAGACCAGAGTGGCTCCAAACATCTCTATGACCTAAGAAACCGGAAGCTACGAGCATTTTATGACGTAGATTTCGCCGGATGTAAACAGCGCCATTGGGAAATTGGGAAAGCGTTTTATCACACCGATCTTGGTGTGATCAGATGCTTTGAGGGCAGAGGAGAAATCTAGGGTCTAATAGACCCCAATTTTTGCAAAAAAGAGTACCTGTCACTACCTATTGCTATCGTAGGGGATATTTACATTCCCTGAGATAACAATAAAAATGATTTAAAAAAAAAAAAATGAAAGGAACAGTTTAAAAATAAGATAAAAAAATAATAATAATAAAGAAAAAAAAAAAAAAAAGCACCCCTGTCCCCCCTGCTCTCGCGCTAAGGTGAACGCAAGCGTTGGTCTGGCGTCAAATGTAAACAGCAATTGCACCATGCATGTGAGGTATCGCCGCGAAGGTCAGATCGAGGGCAGTAAGTTTAGCAGTAGACCTCCTCTGTAAATCTAAAGTGGTAACCTGTAAAGGCTTTTAAAGGCTTTTAAAAATGTATTTAGTTTGTCGCCACTGCACGTTTGTGCGCAATTTTAAAGCATGTCATGTTTGGTATCCATGTACTCGGCCTAAGATCATATTTTTTATCTCATCAAACATTTGGGCAATATAGTGTGTTTTAGTGCATTAAAATGTAAAAAAGTGTGTTTTTTCCCCAAAAAATGCGTTTGAAAAATCGCTGCGCAAATACTGTGTGAAAAAAAAAAATGAAACACCCACCATTTTAATCTGTAGGGCATTTGCTTTAAAAAAAATATATAATGTTTGGGGGTTCAAAGTAATTTTCTTGCAAAAAAAAATTATTTTTCTATGTAAACAATAAGTGTCAGAAAGGGCTTTGTCTTCAAGTGGTTAGAAGAGTGGGTGATGTGTGACATAAGCTTCTAGATGTCGTGCATAAAATGCCAGGACAGTTCAAACCCCCCCCAAATGACCCCATTTTGGAAAGTAGACACCCCAAGCTATTTGCTGAGAGGCATGTCGAGTCCATGGAATAATTTATATTGTGACACAAGTTGCGGGAAAGAGACAATTTTTTATTTTTTTTATTTTTTTTGCGCAAAGTTGTCACTAAATGATATATTGCTCAAACATGCCATGGGAATATGTGAAATTACACCCCAAAATACATTCTGTTGCTTCTCCTGAGTATGGGGATACCACATGTGTGGGACTTTTTGGGAGCCTAGCCGCGTACGGGACCCCGAAAACCAAGCACCGCCTTCAGGCTTTCTAAGGCCGTAAATTTTTGATTTCACTCTTCACTGCCTATCACAGTTTCGGAGGCCATGGAATGCCCAGGTGGCACAAAACCCCCCCAAATGACCCCATTTTGGAAAGTAGACACCCCAAGCTATTTGATGAGAGGTATAGTGAGTATTTTGCAGACCTCACTTTTTGTCACAAAGTTTTGAAAATTGAAAAAAGAAAAAAAAAAAATTTTTTTCTCGTCTTTCTTTATTTTCAAAAACAAATGAGAGCTGCAAAATACTCACCATGCCTCTCAGCAAATAGCTTGGGGTGTCTACTTTCCAAAATGGGGTCATTTGGGGGGGGGTTTGTGCCACCTGGGCATTCCATGGCCTCCGAGACTGTGATAGGCAGTGAGGAGTAAAATCAAAAATGTACGCCCTTAGAAATCCTGAAGGCGGTGCTTGGTTTTCGGGGTCCCGTACGCGGCTAGGCTCCTAAAAAGTCCCACACATGTGGTATCCCCGTACTCAGGAGAAGCAGCTAAATGTATTTTGGGGTGCAATTCCACATATGCCCATGGCCTGTGTGAGCAATATATCATTTAGTGACAACTTTGTGCAAAAAAAAAAAAAAAAAAAAAAATTTGTCACTTTCCCGCAACTTGTGTCAAAATATAAAACATTCCATGGACTCAACATGCCTCAAAGCAAATAGCTTGGGGTGTCTACTTTCCAAAATGGGGTCATTTGGGGGAGTTTTATGTCATCTGGGCATTTTATGGCCTTCAAAACTGTGATAGGTAGTGAGGAGTAAAATCAAAAATGTACGCCCTTAGAAATCCTGAAGGCGGTGCTTGGTTTTCAGGGCCCCGTACGCGGCTAGGCTCCCAAAAAGTCCCACACATGTGGTATCCCCGTACTCAGGAGAAGCAGCTAAATGTATTTTGGGGTGCAATTCCACATATGCCCATGGCCTGTGTGAGCAATATATCATTTAGTGACAACTTTTTGTAATTTTTTTTTTTTTTTTTTTTTTGTCATTATTCAATCACTTGGGACAAAAAAAATGAATATTCAATGGGCTCAACATGCCTCTCGGCAAATTCCTTGGGGTGTCTACTTTCCAAAATGGGGTCATTTGTGGGGGTTTTGTACTGCCCTGCCATTTTAGCACCTCAAGAAACGACATAGGCAGTCATAAATTAAAGGCTGTGTAAATTCCAGAAAATGTACCCTAGTTTGTAGACGCTATAACTTTTGCGCAAACCAATAAATATACACTTATTGACATTTTTTTTACCAAAGACATGTGGCCGAATACATTTTGGCCTAAATGTATGACTAAAATTGAGTTTATTGGATTTTTTTTAGAACAAAAAGTAGAAAATATCATTTTTTTTCAAAATTTTCGGTCTTTTTCCGCGTATAGCGCAAAAAATAAAAACGGCAGAGGTGATCAAATACCATCAAAAGAAAGCTCTATTTGTGGGAAGAAAAGGACGCAAATTTCGTTTGGGTACAGCATTGCATGACCGCGCAATTAGCAGTTAAAGCGACGCAGTGCCGAATTGTAAAAAGTGCTCTGGTCAGGAAGGGGGTAAAACCTTCCGGGGCTGAAGTGGTTAATGTTGTAAAGCGCTGCGTAAACTGTCGGTGCAATATAAATCCTGTATAATAATAATAATAATAATATGTCCAAGGATACCAAACACCTTTGCACATGTAACTGTTAGCTGTTATATAAACATGGCTTTATTTAGTTTCAGCTGTTTGCACCTGCACTGTAGTTGCAGACAAGGACTGAAAAAAAAAACTGAAAAAAAAAATAGATAGAAATAAATAGAAATCTGCTTCTCCTACCTGTTGATTCAATGGGCCTGATTTACTAAAGTAGTTGATAATTTTTACCGAACGAAGTGTGTGAATGGTCATTTCGTTTATCCAATCACGTGGAAATCAAATTCATGATCACTCCCTTTAATACCCAATAGTGCAGCTCTGCCACCTGTCTTTACCACCTCCCGGCTGCCCGCGTGAAAGAGCCCTTTAGATTTACTAACAATTGCCTAAACAGTCTATTCAGATTACTGTATATCTAATTAGGCAGTGTGATGGCCTTTAAATACTTTTGGCTGTATAGCAGAGGTGTGATGGTTAGGTCTTCACATACTTTTGTTCATCAAGTGCAAGTGAGATGGTCAGGTCTTTACATATATTGGCATATATAGTGTTGATATGAAACTTAGGTTTTTACATACTTTTGGCCATATAGTGTATGTGGGATGGTCAGATCTTTGCATTCTTTTGGCCATATAGTATAGATATGAAAGTTAGGCTTTTACATACTTTTGGGCAGATAGTGTAGGTGTGATGGTCCAGTCTTCAAATACCTATAGCAATATAGTGTAGGTGTGATGGGCAGATCTTTACATACTTTTGGCCATATAGTATAGATATGAAAGTTAGGCTTTTACATACTTTTGGCCATATAGTATAGATGTGATGGTCCAGTCTTCAAATACCTATAGCAATATAGTGTAGGTGTGATGATCAGATCGTCACATGCATTTTGGCCGTAGAGTGTAGATATGAAAGTTTGGTTATTACATACTTTTGGCCATATAGTGTAGGGGGGATGGTCTGGTTTTCAAATGCCTATAGCAGTATAGTGTAGGTGTAGTGGTTAGGTTTTTACATACTTTGGGCCATATAGTGTAGGGGTGATGGTCCGGTCTTCACTGACCTATAGCCAGGGGCGTTGCTAGGTCTACAAAAGATCTGGGGCTAGAGCCCATAGCAGCGTAGTGAAGAAAGTCATATGCTTGGGCGGGCATACAGATGTATATAATATATGTGTGTGTGTGTGTGTGTATATATATCCCCAGAGAGTCCTCCTTACATCAGGGTCCCCAGAGAGCCTCCCCCTTGCATCAGGGTCCCCAGAGAGCCCCCCTTACATTAGGGTCCCGAGAGAGCCTCCCCCTTAAATCAGGGTCCCAAGAGAGCCTCCCCCTTAAATCAGGGTCCCAAGAGAGCCTCCCCCTTAAATCAGGGTCCCAAGAGAGCCTCCCACTTAAATTAGGGTCCCCGGAGAGCCCCCAACTTACATCAGGGTCCCCAGAGAGCCTCCCCTCCCCTTGGGGACCCCTGCAGAGACTTGGGGCTATGGGCCCCAGATTCAGGGCTATAGCCCCAAAAGCCACCCCCTAGAGACGCCACTGCCTATAGCCATAAAGTTTAGGGGTCAGATCTTTACATACTTTTGGCCATTATGTGTAGGTGTGATGGTCAGGTCTTCACATACTCTTGGTCGTATTGTGTAGGTGTGATGGTCAGATATGTACAGTGCCTTGAAAAAGTATTCATACCCCTTGAAATTTTACACATTTTGTCATGTTACAACCAAAAACATAAATGTACTTTATTAGGATTTTGGGATTTTGTGTGATAGACCAACACAAAGTGGCACATAATTGTGAAGTGGAAGGAAAATAATAAATGTTTTTCAACATTGTTTACAAATAAATATGTGAAAAGTGTGGTGTACATTTGTATAGCGCCCCCCTGAGTCAATACTTTGTAGAACCGCCTTTCACTGCAATTACAGCTACAAGTCTTTTTGGGGATGTCTCTACCAGCTTTGCACATCTAGAGAGGGACATTTTTGCCAACTATAAAATTTTTGGCGGATGTGAACTCAATGTCTGATTTGCATTACATTAGTATGGTTTTCATACGAAAAGACTACGCATGCGCAGAAATGAAAGAATACATACAAAACTATTCAACACGTTACGTCACTTCTGACATTGTATTCTGTCAAACAAAAATTCCCGTATTGTTAGTAACCTATTCACTTTCAATATGAGACTAGCATGCCACAAAAATCAGATGTTCTATCGTCCGAAAATCAAAGCGTGTGTACGAGGCTTTATAGTTGTCCTGTGGACAGATTTTCCCACCTGAGCTGTGGATCTCTGCAGCTCCTCCAGAGTTACCATGGGGCTCACTGATTAATGCTCTCCTTGCCCGGCCTGTCGGTTTAGGTGGACGGCCTTGTCTTGGTAGGTTTGCAGTTGTGTCATAAGCTTTCCATTTCCATTTTGGATTGAACAGTGCTCCGTGAGATGTTCAAAGCTTGAGATATTTTTTTATAAGCTAACCATGCTTTAAACATCTCAACAACTTTATCCCTGACCTGTCTGGTGTGTTTCTTGGCCTTCATGATGCTGTTTGTTGACTAAGGTTCTCTAACAAACCTCTGAGGGCTTCACAGAACAGCTGTATTTATACTGAGATTAAATTACACACAGGTGGACTCTTTTTTCTAATTAGGTGACTTCTGAGGGCAATTGGTTCCACTAGATTTTAGTTAGGGGTATCAGAGTAAAGGGGGGCTGAATACAAATGCACGCCACATTTTTCACATATTTATTTGTAAAAAAAAATTGAAAACCATTCATCATTTTCCTTCCACTTCACAATTATGTGTCACTTTGTGTTGGTCTATCACATAAAAGCCCTATAAAATACATTTACATTTTTGGTTGTAACGTGACAAAATGTGGAAAATGTTAAGGTGTGTGAATACTTTTTCAAGGCACTGTACATACTTTTTGGCCGTATAGTGTAGGTGTGATGGTCAGGTCTTTATATACTTTTTGGCCGTATAGTGTAGATGTGATTGTCAGGTATTTGCATACTTTTTGGCCGTATAGTGTAGATGTGATGGTCAGGTCTTTATATACTTTTTGGCCGTATACTATAGGTGTGATGGTCAGGTCTTCACATACTTTTTGGCCGTATAGTGTAGATGTAAAGGTCAGGTCTTCACATACTTTTTGGTCGTATAGTGTAGGTGTGATGGTTAGGTCTTTATATACTTTTTGGCCGTATACTATAGGTGTGATGGTCAGGTCTTCACATACTTTTTGGCCGTATAGTGTAGATGTAAAGGTCAGGTCTTCACATACTTTTTGGTCGTATAGTGTAGGTGTGATGGTCAGGTCTTCACATACTTTTTGGTCGAATAGTGTAGGTGTGATGGTCAGGTCTTTACATACTTTTTGGCCGTATAGTGTAGATGTAAACGTCAGGTCTTCACATACTTTTTGGCCATATAATGTAGGTGTGATGGTGAGGTCTTTACATAATTTTTGGCCGTATAGTGTAGGTGTGATGGTCAGGTCTTCACATACTTTTTGGCCGCATAGTATAGGTGTGATGGTCAGGTCTTCACATACTTTTTGGCCGTATAGTGTAGATGTAAAGGTCAGGTCTTCACATACTTTTTGGTCGTATAGTGTAGGTGTGATGGTCAGGTCTTCACATACTTTTTGGCCGTATAGTGTAGATGTAAAGGTCAGGTCTTCACATACTTTTTGGTCGTATAGTGTAGGTGTGATGGTCAGGTCTTCACATACTTTTTGGCCGTATAGTGTAGATGTAAAGGTCAGGTCTTCACATACTTTTTGGTCGTATAGTGTAGGTGTGATGGTCGGGTCTTTATATACATTTTGGCCGTATAGTGTAGATGTGATTGTCAGGTATTTGCATACTTTTTGGCCGTATAGTGTAGATGTGATTGTCAGGTATTTGCATACTTTTTGGCCGTATAGTGTAGGTGTGATGGTTAGGTCTTTATATACTTTTTGGCCGTATGCTATAGGTGTGATGGTCAGGTCTTCACATACTTTTTGGTCGTATAGTGTAGATGTAAAGGTCAGGTCTTCACATACTTTTTGGTCGTATAGTGTAGGTGTGATGGTCAGGTCTTCACATACTTTTTGGCCGTATAGTGTAGATGTAAAGGTCAGGTCTTCACATACTTTTTGGTCGAATAGTGTAGGTGTGATGGTCAGGTCTTTACATACTTTTTGGCCGTATAGTGTAGATGTAAAGGTCAGGTCTTCACATACTTTTTGGCCATATAGTGTAGGTGTGATGGTCAGGTCTTCACATACTTTTTGGCCGCATAGTATAGGTGTGATGGTCAGGTCTTTGCATACTTTTTGGCTGTATAGTGTAGGTGTGATGGTCAGGTCTTTGCATACGTTTTGGCCGTATAGTATAGGTGTGATGGTCAGGTCTTCACATACTTTTTGGCCGTATAGTGTAGGTGTGATGGTCAGGTCTTCACATACTTTTTGGCCGTATGGTGTAGGTGTGATGGTCAGGTGTTTGCATACTTTTTGGCCGTATAGTATAGGTGTGATGGTCAGGTCTTTACATACTTTTTGGCCGTATAGTGAAGATGTGATGGTCAGGTCTTTACAGACTTTTTGGCTGTATAGTGTAGGTGTGATGGTCAGGTGTTTGCATACTTTTTGGCCGTATGGTGTAGGTGTGATGGTCAGGTCCTTGCATACTTTTTGGCCGTATAGTGTAGATGTAAAGGTCAGGTCTTCACATACTTTTTGGCCGTATAGTGTAGATGTAAAGGTCAGGTCTTTGCATACTTTTTGGTCGTATAGTGTAGATGTAAAGGTCAGGTCTTCACATACTTTTTGGCCATATAGTGTAGGTGTGATGGTCAGGTCTTCACATACTTTTTGGCCGTATAGTGTAGGTGTGATGGTCAGGTCTTCACATACTTTTTGGCCGTATAGTGTAGGTGTGATGGTCAGGTCTTCACATACTTTTTGGCCGTATAGTGAAGATGTGATGGTCAGGTCTTTACATACTTTTTGGCCGTATAGTGAAGATGTGATGGTCAGGTCTTTACAGACTTTTTGGCTGTATAGTGTAGGTGTGATGGTCAGGTGTTTGCATACTTTTTGGCCGTATAGTGTAGGTGTGATGGTCAGGTCTTCACATACTTTTTGGCCGTATAGTGTAGGTGTGATGGTCAGGTCTTCACATACTTTTTGGTCGTATAGTGTAGGTGTGATGGTCAGGTGTTTGCATACTTTTTGGCCGTATAGTGTAGCTGTGATGGTCAGGTCTTTACATACTTTTTGGCCGTATAGTGTAGGTGTGATGGTCAGGTCTTCACATACTTTTTGGCCGTATAGTGTAGGTGTGATGGTCAGGTCTTCACATACTTTTTGGCTGTATAATATAGATATGAAAGTTGGGTTTTTACACACTTTAGGCCGTATAGTGTAGGTGTGGTGTTCAGACATCCCTGTACTTTTCCCCATATATATTATGACTAGTCAGCGGTGACTGGCAGACCTGTCAATCACGATCTTTTGATTTACTTAAAAGCTTCAGAAGCAGATCAAGTT